>CM053506.1:73590034-73868026 GCA_028627145.1 Eidolon dupreanum
TGAGGAGTCAAACCGTTGGAAGAGCACTTGCGCGTAAAGAGCACAAGCTTCTCCTAGATCCCAATCCACCCCACTGGGGAGACCCTAGCATACAGGTGCATCTGCCCCAGCTGCAGAACAGCCTATGTAGGACCCTGCCAGACACCTCGTCGTCTGCTCCGCCTACTGTCCAGGTGTGCTCACGCCCAGGGCCCACCTCGGACCCGGACGCTGACGCCGTGGCCCATTTAAGGACGAGAGGGGACGAGCCCAACAAGGCTCCGCCTCCGCGCTGAAGTCAGCGCGCACCACTGCGTGTGACGCTCTGGTTGCCGCAGAGACGCCCCGCCCCCGCGCGGCGCTGCGGAACCGGAGCTCGGGGCGGCGTCGGCAGCAGCGCGGGAGGCGGTGAGGCCGGGGCGCAGGAGCCGGCGCGGCGACCGCAGCGAGAGCGTCGGGGACAGAGCAGACCACGACGAAGGCGCACAGGCCGTCGGGCCGGGCCGGGCCACGGGGAGAGCGGCCGCCGGGAAGCGGGCGGGAAGCGGGCAGCCGCCGAGCCGCGAAGCGACATGGTGCTGCTCAAGGAGTAGTGAGTGTCCGGCCGGCGGTGCGGAAAGGAGGAGGAAGGCAGAGTCGGGGATGACGACCAGGGAGGCTGATGGCCTGGAGGAGGGGATGCAGCGGCCGAACGAGGCTGGAGGGGATGGAGAGCCCTGGATGGGCTGTTGGGCGGCCCAGCAGGGGCTGAGGGGGACAGTGAGGGCCGGACAGGGCCTGAGGTGGGGCCAACGGGAATAGAGAAGGACGGGCAGCACCTGAGATGGGGCCCAAGGGGCAGTGAGAGCCGAATAGGCCTGAGGAGAGGCCGAGAGGACAGTGAGGGCTCGACGGGGCCTGAGAAGGAGTCAAGGGGACAGTGAGAGCCGGACAAGTCATGAGGAGGGGCTAAGAGGCTCGAAAGCACTGGATGAGATGTGGGGTGGTTCTACAGTGGGGGCTGAGGAACGAGGGGACCAGCCAGAACTGCCCGTGTGGCTGAGAGGACCAGCGGAAGAGGTAGAAGTTGTCTCATGGGTTGAGGAACAGTTAGACAAGGGCAGGTAGGGTCGGTGAGCTATTCAGTGGTGGAGAGAGATTTGGAGGCTGCATAGTACTGAGGGAGTTGAAATGCTGGGGAAGATTGCTGAGGGGAACCTGGAGCACAAGTGGCCCTACTTTAGGCATTAGGGGAAGGACTGTAATAAGTGGACACAGGAAAAGGGTTCAGGAGTCAAGGCCAGGCTCAGTCGACAGGGGAAGGGTCTAAAGAGGTAGCAGAGGGGACTGGTGACATGACATGATGCCCAAGAGGTAGGTACAAAGGAGGAGATAATGGAGGGAAAGCTTAGGGTTTTTGCTTGGGACTTGAGATCACTTGGCTGAAGAGTCCAGAAAATATTGGACAGGGGCTGAAGTGATATGGGGGAGTGATGGTGATAGAGAAGGTTAGGATATTACCAGGGTAGAAGACAGTTGGAGAGTATGTTTGTCAATAAATATAAGAATTATTGGAGTGAGGTTGGGTGGTAGGGCAGCCCATCTCTAGGGAATTCTCGGTCTTAGTGCAGAGATAGGGAATTGCTTTGAGGAATTGAGGAGGTTCCCTTAAAGCCATTAATTGAGAAAAGACAATGAAAGGTAAGGAAGTTCTAGAGTAGTGACTAGGGGTGGGCAACTAGTGACTTCTGGGAGGAGCTGCAGGGAGACAGGCTTGTTCCTGAAATCCAGGGGATTGGGTGGATGACAGGTGGGGATATTTAGATTGCTAAATCTTTCAGATGTGAGATGACCTACCTCTGAAGCTCATGGTTCCAAGGAAACATCTTGAGACACTTTTGTTTTCCTTTCCAAAGAGGAGAGATTGGAATTATGTGTGCAGAATTTACAGTAAAACTGTGCTTCCCTGGAGGGGAGGGCAGGTGGGCAGCATTGGGCCGGAAGCCCAGGAATTCTGGAAGTGGGAGATATCCAAGTAAAGAGCAACTAGTGGAACTCACTTGGTAGCCAAGAAGGTGTGCAGAGGGCTCTTTCCATTTTGTCAGTGAAAGCACTTTGCCCCATCCCATCTAACTTACTCCTTGGAGGCATAGCGTGGACCTTTGGATAACAAAGGGAACAGAAATTCAGGTGTCATCCCAGCTTGACACCTAATCTGAAGAGCATTATTTTGAAGCCCTCTACCTTTATTTCATGACATCTGTTCTGATGTTGATGCAGCCAGAACTCAGAGCTTTATGTGGTGAGGAGGAAGAACCTGGGGATGCCAACAGGAGGAGAGCATGGTGCACTTTAGATTCTAATCTTGACTGTCCAGATGAAAGGCTTTTCCCATTCTCCTGATCCTTTTTTCTATTCCCAGATGAATGCTGGAATCTGTAGAAATCTGTAGTTTTGTAAAGAAGGTCAGACAGGAAAGGGAAGGGACCTTCAGAAGAGATCTGAGTGAGTTTTGAAGAGAGGTCTTCCCTTCCCATTCTTTGTTTTCCTCCCCTTGAAGCCTGCCAAGGTGCCAGGGATACAGAACCTTGGCATCTGCGTTTCCTTCCTGCCGACTTGTGGCCTGTGTGTGCGCATGCACATGTTTGCATCCCTGGGCGGGGGACATAGAGGGGGATATTTAAGACACTTGGCTGTGGCTGCAGTGTTGCAGCTCTTGGAAGGGTACGAGTGAAGGTCACACTGAAGTGAGAGCTCCAGACTCAGCCCAGCACTGCCTCTGTGGCCCTATCCTTTGGAATTACACGCTATTACTGCTAGAGTGGTTTTGCTCCCAAGGAGTCAGGGAGAAATGTCTGGGTGTGCAGCTGTAATGTAAGCATCCTCAGAGCATCCTGTCAGGAACTGGCTGATGCTCGTTTCTTTTGGAGGGGAGACTTGGTGCCCACTCAGGTCTGAAGGTTGCCCTTGTTGATTTTTCTGACACTTCCTCTAACAGGATTCTCCTTGATTTATTTCTGCAAATTCTTGGATGTGATTTTTACTGCTGTTCTTGAAGATAAAAGGTTGATTGTTTTCTAGGAAGTTTCTACTGAGCATGCAGTAATTGTGGCCTCCAAGTTGAAAGTATTTCTCTGCATTGTCGGCTTTCTCTAATGGGAGGAGAGCGTTAGTGGCAGCATCCAATAACCTGCAGGATTTACGTTATTTGAGTCATTCTGGAGGAGGGGAGTTAGCAGGCAGTAAAGCCGTGGAGCCCATTTTGTTTTTCCTGCTACTTTTCTGCCAGGTGCTTTGCCTACAGTGTAATGTTTTTCTCAGACACTTCTGTGTGCTACCTGGGGGATCTTTGTGGGACTAGAAAATAGTGAGAGGACTATTTACTATACTGGAGCAAGGGTCCTGGTTGGTGGAACCACTACATAGGACAGATAGCATAGCAGCTCATGCTTCACCAAGCACAAAAGACATAGGAGGCTCCAGGGGCTTCCAGCTAGGGTCTGGGAACTGACACCCTCAGCTTGGGAACTGGCTTGATTTATATGAATACAACCAAGCGTTTTTGTCTCGCCCTTCTGACCTTACAGTTTTGAACTGGGGGTTGGCTGTAGCCACCTGGAGGAGTATTGTTAGCCCTGTGGAATTCTGACCAGTGTGGGGACTTTGCTGGCCATGGTTTCTCTGTCAGGTTATTGGTGGTACCTCCAACAATTGGTGATTATTGAAATGGAAAAAGAAAAGACAGTGATCAGTTGGGATGCCTTTGGTCAGTTTCTGGAGGTTAGGACACAAGTTGGGTGTCCTCTCTTGATGGCTTTATGGTAGTAGCTTGTATTGTAATATCCTGTCCCAGAGCGGGGATGGTTGGTGCATGTTCTTAGAGTGATTAAAGATTCCAAGGAGCTTTGCCCCTTCCTAGCCTTACACGTTGAGGGTTGTTGTTGGAAGGTTGGGTCCACAGAGGTATAAATCCCCAGGGCCTGATTCTTTGGGTCTGAATCCTCATCTTGGCTTCAGAGTTTATGGGGTGGGTCCCCCGTGTTAACCCATCTGTTTTACTAGATTCGTTGGCAAGTTTTGGGGGAAGATGTTAGTGGAGGAGAGGGAGAAGACAGTTCCAAATGAGAGTCAGAGGCCTGAGAAGTAGCTCCTTGGGGAACAGGTGTGTACTGAATCACAGGGCTCTAACTGGGATGCTAGAAGGGCACAGAACATCCTAGCCTCGAAGCACTCAGGGTCATTTTCTTCTGGGTTTCTGACAGTTCCTGTCATGTGCAGCAAAATGTTTAATACTGTTCTAACGTGATGCTTTAGGAGACTTGGGCAAGTTTCAGAGCCTGAAGTTTATACTGTTTTCCCTCTCTTGTAGTCGAGTCATCCTGCCGGTATCTGTAGATGAGGTAAGTCCTTCTTTCTTCTTTTAAGCCATCGTTGTATATAATTGCTCATGACCATTAGCTAAGTTGGGCTCCAAGTGGCCCAAACTCTTTGTATGGTTTCCATGTTTGTTCTAACATAGAGATGATCAGTGCTCTATGTGAATTTTCCTGGATCCACTTTCAGTTGAAGGAAGGCACTTACTTTGTATATCTGGGCAACTGTGTGACCTCCCTCAAGCTGTTGGCATTCTAGGTGTCTGAAGAGAGACTAAACCAGCCCCCTTTACCTGCCAAGACTGTGCCTATTTAGGGACATGTTATTGAGGGGACTGAGTGTGTGCATATCTGGGACCTCCAGAACTCGACTGGGAAGTGTGCATGGCTCTCTCCTTTGTGCAACAATCCAAGAGGGCAGTAAATTTCTCAAGCCCTCCCTAGCTACACTCAAGGTGACTGCTGAGAAGACCAAGGCCCAGAACTCTCCTTTTACGGAGGGCAGGGAATAACAAATAGGCTTGGCTTGCCCTGTCCTTTTATGGTTCTTGGGCTTATGTCCCTGTCTATGGGGATCTAGCAGGATTTTCCACAAGAAGGTTCATAGGCCATGCTGACTCAGAGTTGGTCTCTTGGACGGCAGAGAACTGTCACAGAACCTCCCTTGTCCCACCCTTTCTCTGAACTTCCTCCACTTTCCTTTCTTGACACAGCCTTTTTCTTCGCTTCCTTCTGAATCCACAGCCTCCCACCTCCACCCCAGCTTTCAGTTAAGCTCAAGTTTGGGTGAAGTTTGTCAGCCAGTATAGTACCCTCCTCAGTCATTCTCCTACAGTATCAGCATGAAACTCCTATGATAACTTCCAATCTGTTCTAAATATGAAATGGTCCTTTGAAAAATGAAATCAGGCCAACAGAACCTGCAGCACACTTTAAATGAGACAAATATCCAAGCTTTTTGACCCCCCCCCCAGAAGAGTGGGGAGGCATTGGCCCCCTAGATGATAAGAGCTGTGGAGACCTGAGGGAGGGAGCCAGAGAAGGGCCTCAAAGATGATCTGGGAGTTCTGGGAAAGAAAGATAAGAGAAACAAAACTGGAGAAGTTGGGGAAAGGGGATGATGGATAGATGCTGTGATACCTAGAGGAACCTGAGATGTACCTGGGGCCTGGGAACCCCAGGCTTGAGCTGGCAAGTGTTGGCTTGGGGGACCTTGTTAACCCACCTCCTTTGGGGGCCTTGCTATTTTTGTGAAAAATAGTAAGTGATGACTTTCCAAAACAGGAGGCCAAGCAGGAACACTCAGTATGTCTCTTGCCATGAAACTCAGCTCTTGGCGGTCTGATGACTCCCTCTTTGCTGTACAGCATGATTCCACTACCTCACCCCCACCTGCAGTCAGGAAGCTGTCTCCAGGAATTCCAGAGTACTTTGGTGTGGCATTTAGGGCTGACATGGATCTTTTCACAGGGAGTTTCTTGATAGAATGAAGGATGGGAATGTCTCTAAGAAGTATGGCAGACCCAAGAGGGCCAGCACTGTCCGGAGCACCTCTTGTCTGCTCTGCGGTAAGGCTGGAGGGGCCAGAACACTGATTGCTTATGACCAAGAATGGAAGGAAAGGGGAACTGACCTTGAGAGCATCTGAGATTGGAGGTTTTTAGCTTGTAATTTTTTTTTTTTTTCAGCATTGAGGAAGTAGTCTAAGTAGGAGCTAGGGAAGTAAGCACTGGTTAGGATTCATCTGTCTGCCTGGTGATGGTCAATCTGGTCTCAGCTAGAAACCGCTTATGAGAAAGCAGTGCATAGCCTGGAGCTGCTCTTTTGATGGCTTGAACCTTAGCTCCAGAAGATCAGAAAATCTTGAATAGGAGACTGAAGAAGAAACAAGTAATGATCAACCTTCTCAGAGTCTTTATCAGTAACCCTATCCTGACTCATGGTTCCCATGGGAACAGCCCAGTGTCGTGTGACTATTGGATTCACTTCCTAATTGGAGTCCATGATTTGAGGCCCTCAGAACTTTCTGATTTAGGAGGAAAAGAGGAGAAAGAGAAAAGAGAAAACCATGTCTTTATAACCATCCTGATAGCCCTAATCAATATTTTGGAGTGGGATTAGCTTCTGGCTGGCCAGAACCTTTAGCCTAACATTGTTCAGGGTTTATAGGCATTCTGCAGCAGAGCAAGAAAGCCCTGCCTATTTGGCATGGGTGTGTCCACCAGTGGTTCCTGGCTCAGGCTAGTTCACCTTGTACTGTGGGCAGAGCTGTTTTACTTCTCATTTCTGGAGATGCATGGCATCATTCCCCTAGGGTAACTGGCCTGACAGGGACGTGGGTAGGACCAATAGCTGTGCTGGTTTTCATGACATGTTTCATGTCAGTATTTCAGGCCCACTCACTCCATCTTCCTGGGCTCCCCTCCCAGATTGCCAAAGTGGTGGAGTCTCTGTTTTTTTAGCTGAGTGTCTTAATTCTTTGGGAAAAGGGAACAAATCTTGAGGGCAGGGAGCAATGTCTTAGGCCCGAGGTAGCTGGATCCCCAGTCCCCTCAGGGCTCTTTATTTGATATAATGGTCTCACCTCCCCCCGCTTCACCCCATCTGAATCTGGCTGCTTTCTGCTTTCCCAGGATGTGGAGCCTCTGTGCCAAAGGGAACCCTCTGACATGGAAAGTATCCCTCACTTGTAGCTTGTGGAAGCCAGTTTTACTTACCCCTTTGGATTAACAAAACTGCCTTCACTTGTCTCATTGGGATTAAAGGATCAGAATATCAAGAGAGATTAAAGGGGGAAGATGCCAGCCCAATAGACTGATCCTCTTAGAGCTTGCCCTCTGATTCCTGCAGTTGAAGAGGAACCAGTGAAGGGGATTAGTCTCTGCCTGGAGCCCCTCCCCAGGCAGCACCACCAGCCGGCATTGGCATCGGCATCGCAGTCCCCATACCAGGCCCTTTCCCTAGCCTGACCTTTAGGATTGCTGAGTCAGTGGTTGGATGTTCTTATGACTTCTCTGAAATGGAATTACTGCTTCTTCCTAGGAATCCCTGGCTCAGCCAAACCCTGACCCACTTGATACCGTTTTCCTGTGTGCCTCAGGTAGTGAGTGGCCATGGAAAGGCACAGGGATAGCTGGGACTCCATGGGGCATTGAGGTGACACCGATGTTGCTCTGGATTAGCAAGGTCAAGATGACTGGCTGTCACCCAGATGCT
The DNA here is from genome assembly GCA_028627145.1 of Eidolon dupreanum. NCBI lineage: Eukaryota > Metazoa > Chordata > Mammalia > Chiroptera > Pteropodidae > Eidolon > Eidolon dupreanum. The sequence goes on from CM053506.1 coordinate 73,597,582, forward strand.
CCTCTTTATGGGATTAAGTGAGACTTGGTTGCTTACCTGGGCCTTTCCTTGGCATTTTGTGCTGGGATTTTGCTTTGGAAGTCAGGGCTCTTTCAGCTTCATGGCGAACAGTGAATTGTCCTAGTCTGCTGCTGCTTCTCCTTCCACACTTTGCCCAGAAATTTCCCTGTATTGCTTGGGAAGCTGCCTGCCAGGTCAGGTAGACTTTCAAGTTTGAGGTGAAACAGTCCTGGAAGCTGCCTCTGTTCCTCACTCATGCAGGCAGTGGTTTAAGTAGCAGCTGCCTAGAGACACAGACTCTGTTTCAGTTTCAAAGGGAGAAAAAAAACAACGCTCTTGTCTTTCACTCCTGGGAGTACCAGGATCTTGGGGAGGGGGCATAGAGGGTAAGGAAAACCTGTATCTCCCCTACAACATATTGAGTAATCAAGTTTCTTTTTCTCTTACTCTTTAAATTATCTTGCCTTCTTCACACTGGAAGTGATAGGGAAAAGACATCCTCTGGTACAGATGTAACTTTCTGCATTAACTGTTCCTTTTTATTCTCTTTTCACCTTATTTTTCCTTTCAGACAGCTTTCCTCAGAGAGAAGGGAGCAGAAGGGCCAAGCCTGGGCACTGCCCAGGTCATTGGCCCTAACACTGAGTTGTTCTGAGGGGGTCAGAGGAGGCCAGTGATCTTGACTGGTGATTTGATAGGGTGGCATGTGACCCAAATAAAGGAAAACTAGGCTTTCAACATCTAGTAAGTGCCAACACAGAGGGTGTACCCAGCCAGCACAGACTGTGGGGTAGGAATCTGTGCTATCTAATATGCGAAGCAGGGAACTTGCTTTAGCCCCGCCAGGAATCCGGAAAGTATCAGGAGGTCTGGTTATCTACAGAACTGTTTTCTGAGCTGCTGGCAGGGTGAGGAGTGGCCCAACATTGAAGAAAAAGCAAATAGATGAGCCAGTTTTACAGTAGAGATGGATTTCACAGCACTGGATAACTTTCTTTGACAAGAAGTCATGTCTTAGGATTTATTTAAATGAATGGGACAAATAGACTTCTAGTAACTAACCCAGATCTTATTTTGGAGTTTTCATAGCAGAGGCAGGTCCAGGGCAAAATCTACCTTGGACTCTATAATCTGTTTTCCGGATGGTGGTGTGAAAATGGGAAGGATGAAAGTAAACACATCTGATGGCTAAAGAGAGGCCATGGAGCAGCGTTTTCAGTTGCTTTGAATGGATTCAGGCACAGCCCCATTTGAAACTTCAGAATGAGTTCTCAGATCAGGGGATCCCAGAGTGATGTGATTGTAATTGTTACCAGCCATGGGACTATGCGTAACTGTTGAGAAGATTCTGCGTTGGCAATAACTCCCATCTCCCTGTTCTTTTAGTATCAAGTAGGACAACTGTATTCTGTGGCTGAAGCCAGCAAAAATGAAACAGGTGGTGGTGAAGGCGTGGAGGTCCTGGTGAATGAACCCTATGAGAAGGACGGTGAGAAAGGCCAGTACACACACAAGATCTACCACTTACAGAGGTATGTGGCTATACAGCAGAGCTGAAAGGTGGCCTGGTTTTGAAGTGGAGATAATGGATAATTGGGGGTGTTTTCAGGTTATGAGCTGGTTGGTTGCTCAGGTTGCTTCAGCTGTGAGAGCGGGTGTAGGTGGTAGTACTTCTTTGTTCATTTAAAGGTTTTGGAGGTTTTTTGTTTATTATTTTATTTTTCTAAAATAAAAATAATACTAGCCCCACTAGGCTCCCAGTTTCCATAGGTGATAATGTTTAGTTTCTTGTGGACTCGTCCCACAGTAATGCTCTTGTCTGTGAGTATAGAAGAGCGTGTGTGTGTGTGCAGATGGGTATTCATTTCCTTTATTGTTATCTTACATAGATGGGATTATACTAATACGTACTATTCTTGACTTTGCTCTTTTTGTTACTTATCATGCCGTATCTTTCTTTGACTTTTAGGATATTTGGCCTCATTCTTTTGTAGTACACATAGTATTATTTTGTACAGATAATGCTGTAAGTTGTTTCACCAGGCCTCTCTCGATGTATGTTTATAGTCATTTCCAGATGTTTACATATAGTACTCCAGTAAAACTTCTGCATAAATCTTTTGATGTACTTTTGTGTGTAAATCAAAATAAATGTTCCTAAAAAGTGGAATTGCTGGGTCAAGTAGTATTTTAAATTCTGATATTGTAAAATTAGCTACCAGAGAAATTTTTGGTACCTCTCTTTGGATCAAAGGATTTTGAAAGAGTGAGGTTGGTAGAAGGAGCCATTTGGTTCTTCAAGGCTCATTTGGTCCAACCAGAGATGCAGAGAAGAGGTCTGTAGGACCTGTCTTACCCTCTTGCTTACAAGAGAGGATATAAACTTTGAGCTGCTAGCACTATTCATTCTTTAACCCCAAACACCCAACTGCCAAAATAAATAAATAAATAAATAACATGCTGAGTGCCACAACCACCTCTCCTCATGAAGACCAAAGCCTTCCTGTCATCTGTCTAGTTGCCCCAGTCAGAAACATGGGTTCTTCACCAACCTCTTCCTCATCCCTTATATCAAATCAAGTTCTGTTGACTCTATCTCCATATCTGGTACCTCCAATCTTCCTATTTCCTTCTATTGTCTCTTGCCTTGATTACTATAGTAGCTCCTAACTGGTCTTGCTTTCCAGTTCTTCATACAATTTTGGGTGTTCTGTCCAGAAGACAGAGCTGTTGCTCCCCAGCTTAAAAGCTATATGATGGCTTCCCTTTGCCCTCAGGATAAAGTCCATAGTCTTTGATGTAACTTATAAGATCTATTATGACCCATCCTCTTCAGACTCTCTTGTATTCCCCACCAGATACTCAGAACTTCTCTCTCTCCCACCATCTCTTCTCACCCCACTCCTATCCTTTTGTCTAGCTCAGTCGTACTCACTATGTGTTCATTTAATCCTTCTCCCAGAGGAGCCTCCTTATGCACCATGCCTCCCACACCATGTTCCCACAGTGCTCTGCCTCCCAGAGCCTTGTGCCGTCCCATTATGGCACACACTTACAGTGTTGTCCTCTGCTTGGTTAGTTATACTCCCCACTAGAATGTAAGCTCCTTGAGGGCATGAGGCACATATGTCTGTGTGGTTTCTATTTGTATCCCACTGCTTGGCACATGGAAATACTTACTAAATGAGTGTGGCAGTGAGTAAATAACTCTCAGAGGGTTACTCTGAAAGCTCTGAGTTAGCTCTTTACTGGGGTTAGTTCTTTGTTCTTAGACCTCAGGTCCTAAAGCTGATGAGATTGCTGGAGCCTGCTAAAGACTGCTTAGATTACCAGGTAAAAACTAAAGAGGAATATATATACCTTTTAAAAAAATGGGCTTTAATGAACATGCTTTTCAGTAACCCAATGTTAGAAGAATTGAATTCAAGAAAATATTTTGTCCTTGGAGACAGATAGCCCTGAGGCCCTCCTGGCACCTAAAGAACTGAGAATAGCAGATCAGATCATCCTAGATTCTGTATTACAAGTTAGTCAGTCAGTTACTCAGACCCATAAACCTGGACTCTTGGAGGTATCTCATCATTGATTGCAGTGTGTGGTATAATGTACTAGGCCCAGTGAGCTCTGGAAAGAAAGCATAATGATTACATAATGGCTGATAAGCCATGGCAGGTAGCCTGAGGTCTCACCTGCTGTCCTGCTTCTGGTGGGTGGTAGAGCAAGATGTGGATGGATGTTAGTAGCCAGACAAGCTGGGGGAGAGGGGTCAGGCTCTGACAATGGCTTCTAACACACAGGAGTAACCTACTTATCTCATGGAAATTTACTTGTCAACCCCCCATTAAAGAAGCTGGAGCTGTGGCCTGAAGAATGTGATATAAAAGCACGTTGTCTTCTAATTCTCTCCTCCATTTCTCTTCATAACCCTTTTCTCACTATAGCAAAGTGCCCACGTTTGTTAGAATGCTGGCCCCAGAGGGAGCCCTGAATATACATGAAAAAGCATGGAATGCCTACCCTTATTGCAGAACTGGTGAGTGTAGACCTGGCTAGAAGCTGGAGTTTGGGCACCAAGATGGATGGAGGGTGTGGTCAAGTAGACTCTGTGGTGGGGGGTGAATTGGAGCTTTGTGCTCCACGTTCGTTTTCTAGATTAAGCTAGTAGAAGGATGAGCTTTGGGATTCCTTTCAGCCTGAGACTGGTGGTAAGTGTCATTGTCTAGTACAATTTGGCAACCAGCTGGGTGGGAACCACCAAATAGTCATGGCCTATTTTGGTACAGAACTACCCCCTTTTATTTGGGGATAGTATGATTATTTTGATTGTTTTTACTGATTAAAAAAGTAATGTTCTCTACATACAAACAGGAGAAAATAATCACCCATGATTCTCTCATTCCAAGGTGGTCACCGTTAACAGTTTAGTGTCTTTTTTCCTAGATTTTTTTTAATGCTTACATATATACACATCTATAAAGTATCCAGGCACATTTTCTAGACAAATTTTGGAACATATTAATTATTAAATTGCTCAGGTTATTCAGTAAATGCAGGACCCTTTCACTGTCACTACACAGTCTCCAGTTTTTTTAAATTTGTAATGGCTGCGTAGTATTCCATTGTATGAATGTACTGTGATCCTTTTAAACCACTTCCTTATTGTTAGATACTGACATTTCCAGTTTTAAGATGATATATATTTGTGTTTAACTTGAAAAACAGCATCGAGGCCAGTGACTCTTGAGAGAGGCAGCAGTCATAAGAAAGGGCCTCTGGGGTGGCCTTCCTACCCTAGGGAAGGGCCAGGCCTAGACACCAAGAAATCTTAGCAAAGGAAACATTGATATTATTGGGGTAAAGTGGAAATAAGCCCAACTTCTGATGGCAGAGGATTTAGAAATAGCTATTCCTCAAATGTGTTATATAACACACAGAGTATACATTCCAGATTTGGATGGCGGTACGGAGCAAGGAGGAGAGAAGTCACTATTAAGAGCCCTGCATCAATAGCTTATGCTAAACTGGCACATTTTATATTTAAAGGTGGGAGTGGGGTGGAATTATTTTCTTAATCTCCTATCTGGAGTTTTTGGTAAAGAAAGATTTGAACCTCCACAGAGAACTTTCTATTCTATTTCTGGGATTCCCTTTGAGTAGTTCAGACTCCTAGCTTTCCAGGATTCCTAGGTCTCAAGAGCAATCTAAAAGTAGATCTCTTGGAGGGCCCAAGCTGGTACTGCACCATGTCCTTAAGGGAGTTCCCTAGAGGTCCCCTAAAACTTGTGTGCGAGGTGTGTGGTCTTTTCCCCATCCAACCTATATTTCTTTGTACAGACAGTCTAGCTACAGGGTCCTTCTGCCAGCCTCTGCTTACATGTACTACTCTACTTATTTGTTGGGACCTGGCACTCCCTAGATTGTATCTGATAAGGCTGCTCCACGCATGTGGTCATTATCCTGTGAACTTGGGAATGACTAAAGTCTAGTGCACAGGGTCATTGCTCTCTCCAATCCTCAGTGGCCCTACACAGGTTCAAGAACCTTGTATCAAGAGATTAACAATCACTTATGGGACCTGGGTTGTGTGGCACTTAGAGTTTTATTGCTGTAGCTGAAAATGCAAATATTGCTATTCCCTAAGCATTGGCAGGAAGCTGTTAAATTATTAGAAAAGAGGCATGCACACACTTTCTTAAAAGACAGCGTACATTGTGCCTGGGTATGTCTGGTCTAGTGCCAAAGGTGAATTTTCATGCTATCTAAGAGAGTTTCATTGAGCATGTGTCATAAGAACCTTAGCCAACTTGGCATAAAGGAGACAAATGGATGGCATGGACTCCTCTGTCCCTGGGGCAGGGTTCTGGATACACAGCTTATATGGACTGAGAGATGCCACTGTCCTCTATAATTCTGGGGAGTGTGCTGCAGCTGACATGGACATTATTCTAGACACCAAATGTTCATTCACATATTGTCCTGGTCCTTGGCCAAAAGGAAAAAACAAAAGATAAAAGTAATTTCTAAATACTCCACAAAGAGGAGAAGCAAAGTGTCAGGGGAGGGAAGTTTGGTTTCTTCAGCAGGTGCTGACCTCACAGTCAGAATCCCCCATCATATAAAATGAATATGCTGGGTCTTAGATCTGTTCAGTTAGATGCTTGCTCTTTTAAAATAAGAGATAAACAAGGAAGGCTACTTTCCAGTTTCCTCTGGGAGTTGATGAGGGGAAGATATTAGTTCAAACATCTAAGCTTGACCTAAGTAGATAAAAGTTTGGATAAAGGAGCATGAAGTAACTTCCACATGCTTTGGAAAGCTCTAACCCTATTCTGAGTGGAATGAAAAGAGATTTGGAATACTCTACTCATTATCAGCCCTTTCTACCCTCTTACCTTATTTCTGTCTATCTCTTTCCCCCATTACTGGTAGGTTGGGATGTGAGGAGGGAGTGAGATGGGATTTGGACTGTGAATGGAAATAGAAGGAGGAAAATGAATGTTTTCCCTCCTACCTCTCCCTCTAGCCTTAACCCTCAACTGAATACAGTCTTGCTAAGCCATGGTTTTAAAGTACCTTATTAGTCTTATTGGGAGAGTCCAACTTTCCAACTACAAAGGGTTTCCTGGGACCTTTCCAGTGTGCCCAGGGTTGCAGTTTGAAGAAGAGGGAATGCTGTGAATGCAGAGGTATTTGAAGGGGCAAGGACAGCTAGAGAAGATTAGGGAAGATTGTTTCGTCACCCAAGTTGGCATTAAAGGCCACATAGGGTTATCACTCCCATAGATTCAGAAACCTAATTTGTCAGAACTGAGTGAATCTGTTTCTCAGGGTCTCAAAAAGATGAATGTATAAAAACCTCATATGCCAATATATTAAGTTATATTGAAATACAAAATTACTAATGAAACCAGGTCTTGATTAGGGCATTCTTGTGGATTCTTCCATGTGAGAAATCAAGGTATTATCAGAATGCCAACATGTAGTGAAAATGTTCACATGCTTAAGTGATCAGACTTTGGAGTCTGTTGATTAGCACATTATGTCCCTACAGAGGCCAGACTAGAAGAAGGTCACTTGGAGAACATGGACTCAGAATCAAGTGGTTCACTGGAGAACTTTAGTGGCCGGTGTCATCAAACCAGGCCAGCCTGACACTGCTGTCTCCACTCTTGGGATGGGGCTGCTAGAGGTGCCACGTTCGCAGCCCAAGGCTCCTGCTCCCAGGACAGCACTGGAGAATTTTTGCCATACTGGCCTCTTTGGACTTCCCTTCGATCGATATTATACCCATCATTTCATTTTTGTTTAACACGATTTTCTCCAAGCTGACAACAGGGCAGTTATTTCAATAGGCCTTTTAGTTATAATTTTGTGCTTTCTTCCAAGTATCTTCCATTGGATTTGGGGGAATTACTATAGTCTCATGTTATTTTTATGCAAGGTGGATCTTACCCTTTTATTTCAACTTCTCATCTCAGTCTCAGAGGTAACCTTAGTTGCAGTTTTGGAGTTATGGGGTTTGACTGTTAGCCCCATTAACTGTCCAAACAGCAGTGTGGCATCCATCAAAAATTGAGATAACTCCTAAATTCAGAGGGCACAGAATGATCTGGGCTATTGTCAAAAAGAAAGCTAGTCTGTTACTCAGTGACATTAGAGCCGTAGTCATTTTCTCTGATAAATAATTGAACTGTGCTTTCCGAGGGGGTCTCATTACAATGAGCAAGAGTGTAGAGGGCGAGAGGTTTGGTTACAGTGAGAGGAGAGATGCAGAAGGCAGACAGACAGCACCAGGCCTAAGTGCCTCGTTCTGTGCCCCAGGAAGCAGGGGGGATACCACGTGATGCTTGGAGGCAGAGTGGTGGATCTCAGTGCTTCAGCTTATCAAAACCAGTCCCCTTTCCTTGTCCAACTGGAAAGAATCCTGAGGATAATGGCATCTCTTTAATTAAATTCCAGATTTGGTCTTTGGGGATTTTTATATGATTGAAACTTGAGAATTGGTGCACTGAGGCTGGGAGGGTGACTGTGGAATAAGCCCCAGGGAGTGGAGAACTCTTTTCTACCATGGCCTCTGGGACAGAGGGGCAGATATTTATTCATTCTCATTAATCTTTTTCTCTCTTCTTTCCATGTCCTTGCCTTGGAGCAGTTATTACAGTAAGTATTTTTGCAGGGCGGGGGGTGGTTGAAATCATAGATGATTTGTAGGAAAAGGAGAAGTAAAGTGTAACTGCACCGGAGGTTCCTAGGTATTATTCTTTCTCTTGGGTGACTTTTGGAGCTGTTGGGGCGAATCCTTTCAGTCCTAAGGAGGAAGCTGTTAATTGGCAAAGTAGCCTCTCACTTTAAGCTACTTTGGTATGTGGCTTTGTAAGGTACAACAGTCAGGTCTGTGGCATCCTAGCTCTGGGTCTCACATGCACAGAATGACCCAAAGCTCTCCCCTACTCTCCCCTAGGGTGTGCCTTTTCAGGGTTGTATGGAAACTTCAGTTCAACTGACCTAAGTGGGGCATCTGTTGACCCCAGTGAACACTGACCCTTGGCAAAATTATGAAATCAGCAAAATTCTTCTTCCATGACCATCCCACGTCATCGCCCCTTTTCCCTACCCTTCAGCATCCTCATCCGTTGTCTTGTCCCTGCAGGTCAACTTAGGTAGTTCCTGGGAACCTAATTCCTGCTAAGGAGTTAATAGGTTAATGTGTTCTTCCCTTGTATAGTTCCAGTTTTTAAAAAGCACTAAGAAACAATAAAAATAAATAGAAAGCACTAAGGAAGGAAGACAGTAATTAGCATGAAGGATTAATTTGCTGAGAAGAGAACTTCAGGCCTCAGCAAAAGGCTGGCTGGGGGGAATGGGGTGGTGGTGAACATTTTTGGTTGGTTAGGAAGTCTTCCTGTGCTCTTCCCACACTGCTAATTAAGCATTAGCACCCTGTGCATAAGGTAGTATGGCAGAAAGGGTAAATCCATGGATTTTGAAGTCAAACCTGATTTTGAGGCCCAGCTCTATCATCTCTGTGGCCTTAGACAAGTCACCTCACCCGTTTGAGCTTCAATTACTTCACCTGTAAAATGAGGGTGATATTACTACAGACCTCTCAGGCTGAGATGAGGATTGAATGAGATTATGCATGTGTAGCATATTGTGGGCTCCCTGTAAATTTAGCTATCATTGTAAGGCAGAGGCTGTATTCTCTCAACTGCCTTTGATCCAGTAATGGGAGATAGTTACTCTCCAACTTTGGGCCTAGTGACCGTAAGGTATTTTTCCCCCCCTTCCAGAATGAGTACATGAAAGAAGACTTTCTGATTAAAATTGAAACCTGGCACAAACCAGATCTTGGCACCCAGGAGAATGTAAGTAGCACTTTCCAGAGACATCCTAGCCCCAGGGCAGGATACCGAGGCTGTGCCCTGTAGCTTCTCCATTGCTGCCTTGGGGTCCTCTTTTTATTTTCCTTTTTCTTGGCCAGGAAGGCAACAGCCTCTGCCTAGAGCTGTCCTACCAGCATGGGATTGTTCTGTCTACAATTTGCAAGATGTGATCTCTAAGACTCCTTTTCATAGTACTAAGATTTGTCTAAAGTACAACTCCTGGCACAAAGGAGCTGTATTTTTAAAACACAAAAATTATAGCCTCTATAGAGTACAATTTGTCAATAATTCCTCAAATTTAAAATATACCTATCCTTTACTGCAGCAATTCCATGCCTAGGAATTTATCGTACAGTTATATTTACACATATGTGAAATAAGTTATATACAAGGAGATTCATTGCAGCATTCTTTGTGTAGCCAAAGATTAAAAACAATACAACAGCCCATCAGTGGGACACTGTTAAATAAATTGTGATGTAGCCATATAGTACTATATTATGCAGCCATTAAAAAGAATCAATAGGGAACAGTCTTCAGGATATATTGTTCATTGAAAAAAGTAAGATGCAAAACTGTGTGTATATGTGCAACCATTTTAAAGAAAAATCTTCGCACATGGACGTTCGTATGTGCATAGAATCTGGTAGCAGTGGTGTTACTCGGGAGGGGACTGGGAGAAGAGAAAGAGTTCTTTGTCATATCCTTTTGTACATTTTGAATTTGTATCATAATTTCATATGTAAATATAGAACCTGTTTAAGTTAATTTTTAAAAGCATCAAAATCAGCAGTATATAGCTAAGCAGGCAACATCTCCATGAGCATTTATAGTCTTTACAAAGGGGGAACATATGGAAATAATGTAGGTGCTATAGGTAGCCCTGAGAGGGTTTTGGCCTACTAAAGTGATACTTAGCCTGCAAAATCAGAGCATTAGTTCTCAAATGTATGTCCACTTAAAATCCATCCTCCTATCCCTTTGGATAATTTTGTGTGTAATTTTTTACCAGTAGAAATCTCACATCTCTGGCTATGAGAATAGCTGTTCCTAGGTGTCCCTTCTGGGTAAAGGGTGCTTTATAGCTGAAAAACCACACAGTGGTCCTCCTTGTTCCTGCAGGTGCATAAACTGGAGCCTGAGGCATGGAAACATGTGGAAGCCATATATGTAGACATTGCAGATCGAAGCCAAGTACTTAGCAAGGTAGGAACTGTTTAGAGATGTGGGTGGCCTTTGAGATGCAGGAATGACTTCTAAGTGTCAGAGAAACCAGGGAACCAGACCCAACTTGGATCAAAGAGAAGTTCTCTCTTGGGTATTGTTTTATTTTTTAAATTAGTATTAAGAATTCATTTGTCTTGACCTGGGGATACCACCAGGGAAATAGTGGCCCAGATACATGTGTCCCGTTTGGCCTCTGGAAGTTATTACTGGACAGTGTAGGTGCCTTTGGTAGTCCTGAGGGTGATTTGCCCTGCTGAAATGACACTTAGCCTGGAATTAGTTCTCAAATTTATTTTTCCAACCCAGCAGTTAAGAAACATTTATTGTCTGCCTGTTTGGAGTTCTCTGTTCTGTGGGTTCCAGGTAAGGGGTGCAGATATATAAAAAGACAAGTCCCCTGCCCTCAAGAAGTTGGTAGTGGCTTCTCAGACTAAGAAACATGGCAGCAGGCACCTGGGGAAGCAGGTGCCTGGGAAAGGACAGTCCACTGTTAGACCATAAACTTGGAAAGAGCAGGGACCAGGTCTGTCCTGCTCACTCTATGTTCCCAGGAAGTATTTGCTTAGGGAAGGAAAAGGGTAGTTCCCCCTCATTCAGCATTCTTCCTATCTGACAGAGGCCTATTGGGATCAGGGCACAGGAATTTGGCTCTCTGCCCATTAGTGGGAATAAGTGTTTGCTCTCCGTATCCCAGGGGTACGATACCTCCTTCCTGGAGTCACTCTGTGTGCTTAAGATATTTCGATTTGTGCATTTCCAAAAAGATATGAAAACCATCTTGTGCTTCCTTACCTGATATTCCCACTCCCACCTTCAAAAGGTTAGTGGATTTTTCAAAAAAAATTTTATTGAAGTATATAACATATGTAGCAAAGTGAATTTATCATAAGTGTACATCTTAATGGATATTCTCAAACTGAACATACCCAAATATTTTTCAAACAAATACTAGCAAAGCGTAGGTACTCTTTGAGTGTTTTGTTAACTCTGGTTGTCTTGGTGTGAGTGGAGAGGAGCAGAGGTGGGGAAAATTTACTTTTTTAAAGCACACATAAATAATCTTAGCTTTGGGAAATACTTTATGACTCTGTGTGTATGTGTGTAATTTGTTATCTTTGTTATTTCTGTTAAGTAGATGCTATAATGAGTTTGCTTTTCCTGAGCCCACATTAGTCAATGCAGAGGAATAGTCAAAGATTAAACTTTTATTATGGTTAATTAACACACAGTATTGACTGCATTATAAATCAGTGAAGTGAGACAGACAGTAATACACAAGAGGATACTATACATTGACCATTGTATGTTCTATACATTGAACATTTTCAATAATGATTTTATGAAAAAAGTCAAGTTAAATAAACCAGAGGGAGATCAGATTTAAAGATTTCAGGAATGACAGCCAGTTATTCTCAGCTCTGGCTGTGTTTTAGAATCACCTCCAGAGGTTTAAAAAAAAAAAATCATGCTCCTCTTGCCTGTAGATACTCTTATTCACTGAGTTTTAGGTGGAGTAGTCCAGAAATCTGTATTTTGAAAAAATCATCCCTGGTAATTTAGATGTTCACCTCAGGTTGAAAATCTCTACCTTAGACAGTGGAAATGCATGCCCGCTGAGACAGTCTGTTGTCACTTTTATATGCTAAAATTGAACACAAACCCTGGCAGAGAAAATCACACAGAACACTCCTCTGAGTCAATAGTTCTATATGTCATTCATAACATTTTCCTATATCTTCTGTGTGCCAACAGCATTAAGACCGATATAAAGTGTACTCTGATGGAAAATCTGATCCTCTCTCCCTCTCTCCCTCTCTCCTGCCCCCCTCTCCCATATCCCTCTCTTCCTTTTCCTCCCTCCCTCCCTCCCTCTCTTCTCCAACTTCAATTCTACAACTTCTCTCAGGATTACAAGGCAGAAGAAGACCCTGCAAAATTTAAATCTATCAAAACAGGCCGAGGACCCTTGGGCCCCAACTGGAAGGTGCAGTCCACACCCTCACCACCAGGGGGCTGGGCACAGTGTGGGTGGGCCTCTCCCCATGGAGGAAGGGAATGGCTGGGGCTAAGCTAAGGGAGAGCAGAGGTCTGCCTCTTAGTTACCTGCCTGCCTGTGCATGTGTTTCTTATACAGCAGGAACTTGTAAATCAGAAAGACTGCCCATACATGTGCGCATATAAACTGGTTACTGTCAAGTTCAAGTGGTGGGGCCTGCAGAACAAAGTGGAAAACTTTATACATAAGGTAAGTGACCAGGGTAAGGCCTTCCCAGTGTTTATGTTGGTGGGGCGTTTTGCCCAACAAGAGATCATACAATCCATGGGACTTGTATCCTAGGGTGGCTGACATTCATATTTCAGTTTCATTGCCCAGACCCCCACTTCCCCTTGTACTTAACCGTCTTACGGTTTAATGCTGTCCACCCAAATGTACCACATATAACAGAAGGAAAGTGAGGCAAAAAAAGGAAACAGGAAGGGGCTTGCTACGACTAAAATACAAATAAAACTCAGTCTCTCTCTTTTCTTGAAGCCAAAAGGCAAGAGATACTGTGAACCAAATTCTCCAGGGCCCTGAATTACTGAGCTAGGCAAATGTAAGGAGTTTTTATAATCTTTTTTTTCGGATATATTAGAGCCTTACTCTTGGGCCACATTTCATAGCCACTAACCTGTTTTAACCTGGCTTTAGGCTCCAGAGACAAGGAAGAAACTTGGCACAGTTGTTTTGGGGCTTTGGCTTAGCTGTGAGCTCGTCACGGGCTGCCTGTCTTAGTAGCATTTTGGGCCTACGGCCTAGCTGTAGACACTCATTCTCTCTTGGGGGGTTCCTTCCTACTTGAATCCATATCTGTTAGAGATGTGAAGGCAAAAGTCACTGACCTATGGGACTGGAGGGCTGCTGATCCAGACAAGCAAGCCAGGCATTACTTCTCCTCCACCTCCCCACTGAAGTGTGGGTCTTGGCTCAGAGATCATGGGCAGCAGTGGCCTTCACCTTCTGGGTTCTAACTGGGTTCCTTCCTTTTTATAGCAAGAGAGGCGTCTGTTTACAAACTTCCACAGGCAGCTGTTCTGTTGGCTCGATAAGTGGGTTGACCTGACTATGGATGACATTCGAAGGATGGAAGAAGAAACAAAGAGACAGCTGGATGAGGTAAGTGGATGCCCAGAGGTGACTCTGGGTCTCTCAACTAAATAAACATGTGAAGAAGACTGCCGTGCTCGGACAGTTCACTGAGGACACTGTTCTTTGGTTCTAGGAATGTGTCCGTGTCTCTTGTGGGTAAGGTCTAATGCAATCAGGGAACTATAAGGAAGAAAACAGCCTGTGTTCTTGAATTTTCTGTCTAGCTGAGGTCTTGGCATATACCGAGAGACAAATATGGCAGTATGTGCTGAATGCCAAGTGAGTAATACACTTGCTGCAGTGGTTCTTCAGAACCAGGTGGGGGAATCATGCTCGGCCACAGAGGTATAAGTGACCCTGGGAGGTGGTAGGCTGACGCGATCATGAAGACCTCACAAAGGATACAACAGCACACACAGAACTAACCACTCTATAAGATGATTTTGAGCTAATTTTAGATTTTGGAGCCTTTGTTTTTTTCAGGTTGCAGGATCTTGGCATGGCTCCCAGAGGAGGGCTGTCTGCTCCATGGGAGCTTGATGACCTAACACTCCCCCTGCCTCATTTGGAGATGCTCTGTGTGGCTCACTCGGAGGAGAATGTCATAAATTACATTCCTAGACGTTCTGTGTACGAGGCACCGTTCTGAAGCTTTTACATACACCATCTCCTGTGAGCTTCACAGCTTCTGTGAGCAGACGCCACTGTGCTCCCCACACTCAGATGAGGTAGAGGCTCTGAGGACTCAATGCCATGCCCAGGGTCACACAGCCTGTAGGTGACATGGTTGGGGTAAGAGCCATAGCTCTTAATCACTTGGCCCTTCTCCCTCTAAATGCCATTGGGGCCCTCTTGCCTTCTTGGGGCTAAAAATAAGGCAGGAAGCTCTGTTTCATAAGACCTGCCATCCATTTCTCCCTCCTTGTGGGTTGGCACAGAGCCTAGGTGTCTGGCAGACATTGCTTTGCATGGCTTTGCCCGGCTCTCGAGCAGGACCTCAAGCGAGACACAGGTCTGGGTGCCATGGTGCCCCACACTACACAGCCCAGGAGCTCTTTCTTCTTCTGGAGCCCCTCGGGGAGTTGTTTTTACCTCAAGATGACACTTCCTGGGTTGACTCACTGGTGAGTGGTGTGCTCAGTTCCTATTGAAGGCAGATGTTTCAGTTATTTATTCAGCTACATTTGGCAGAGAAGTTGCAGAATTTTGGACACAATTTCTGATTCTTCTGCTAGGGATCTTCAGGAAGTGGTAGATTTTAACGTCCAGGGCTCTGGCTATTCTGACTGTATAAGAGAGACCTGAGGCTTTTAGTTACCTAGTCCTGACAAAAAGAAAAGATAATAGTTACCAAACGGAGGAACACGGAGCCTTTGGAGGGGTTTAACCTACAGTTTCAGCTACCCACTGCCTGACAAAGGCCCGCCTAAAGTACACAGGGTTACCAAAGCTTTTGCAGAGTCTTTTGCTCTAGGTGGAATTCAAATTCTGGGAGCTGGGAGAACTCTCCAGAGGATCCACTGGATCTGCTTCCCTCAGATCCAAACTTTGAGAGCCCTCATCATTAGGAATTTCTTTTTCAATCCCTACCCCCATCTTTGTTTCTCCATTCTCTGGAGAATTATGCCAAAAACTTAGATGACCACTGTCCTCCAGGATGACTGTAAATGTAGGAAACTCTGTTTGGAAATAAAATTTTTAAGAGTTTGCAGCAGAAGAGAAAGCAAAACCAAGTACATGTTACTATGTGACATGTTTTGACCCTATTAGCAACTAACTGTAACAGTACCTTTGTATGTTAAATGTAGCTCTGGCTTACTGGTTTATTTTCTTTTCTTTTTCCTCTTTCTAAAAATATCTTACAAAGTTTCATAGTTTTATTTTACTTAAAAAAAAAAAAAACACTATATCAAGGTATATACAGAAAGCTGCACATCTTGATAAGTTGACAGATAAGTATACGCCCATGCAACCACCACCATAATGACTGCCATAAACATACATATCCATCACCTCCAAAAGTATTTTTATAGTTTTAAAACTTAGTATGCCAGGCCTACAAGGAAGAAGCTGTCCTCCTTTTCCTGACCCGAGGTCCTGCCCCTTGTGTTCTTATGGTTATTTCTTTTGTTAATTACCTCTATTTCCAAAAAATAGGTTTGAGCTCTTCATTTCTCAACTTTTGGTATTAAACATCAACTTCTTCCTATGGAAGATTTAGCTGTTTTACACCACTCACTACTCACACTCTTCCCCTCTCCATCTTTCAGAATCACAATTTTGGGTTCATTCATTTTCAGCATTTGTATTATTACAACTGTTATTCTTTTTCCCAACTGAGTCCTTTAGTCTACTCTAATTTTTGTTCCTTTCTTGTATGACTTTAAGAAGTTAGTAATTGCTTCCCTTCTTTTTGTTAGCTTGGTTTATGTCTATCTCATCAGGTTTTGTTTTCCAGTCTTTAGACGGATAATTTAGTTTTGTTGGGGTGTGATATGCATTGCATTATAATGCGGTTGACCTTGGTCCATTCTTATTCATTTTGTTCCCACTTGGTAGACACTTTGATCTAAAGATCTTCAGTTCTGGAAAATGGTTTTGTGTTATGTTTCACAAGTCTCTCCTTTCTCTTTGTTCTCTTTCTGGAATTTTTATTAGTTGGAAGTTGGACCTCATGAATTGACCTTCTAATTTTCTTATGTCTTCTCTTTTGTCTGTTTTCTGGGAGACATTTTCCATTGTTAACTTTTCTCTCTTCGATTGAATTTAAAACATTTTTAAGCATTTCTTGTTCTGTGTTTTTTAAAAATGGTTTTTCTTTTTTCTTACATGTATTATCTTTTTTTGATGCTATAGTTTTTTTGTTTTTGTGTTCAGTTTTTGAGGTGTCTCTGCTCCACTGAATATTGTTTCCTCTGAGCTCCTTTTTCTTGTTAGATTCTCTGTTTTATGTTAGGGGCTTTCCTCAATTAACTGGCATTCCTTGGCTGTCTGTTTACACATCTAAGAGTGAAGATCTAAAAAGCTGATTGTAATCTCTGAATCAGTGGATGGGCTTCCTTGCATGGTAGTCAGGTAGTTACATTGAGGTCCCCCGTTTCAGGATCCTGAGTCTATTTTTATCAGGCTAGTCATTTTTTCTAGAGAGGACTCTCTAGTCTCCTGCTTACAGGGGGAGATGGTCAGGCAACTAGCATTCTGGGAGCTGAGCTGGAAAAAGGTTCTGGTGGGCTCACCTTACCATGTATTGGATATAACTTAATCTCCTTGTCTTCTGTATCATGTCCATTTGGCCCTTAGCTGAGCCTGGGGTCCCAAGAGTGAACCCCCCGGCTTTCCTGTGGCAGGAAAGGGGCATGGTTACTTGACTATGAGAACTGGGCGAGAAACACCAAGGCCAACCGTTCTTTATTTGGACTTTTAAACAAGTCACCTGTTTTCAGTTCCTGAGTTTTTGGAGAACACAGCACAAGTTGGTCAGCTCAGGCTGCTCTAAGAATTAGTTGCTTCTCACCTATCCTTTTTCATCTTCCAGAATGTTGTTACCATCTCTTAGCTGTTGTTGTCTCCTCTGTCCTTGGCTTTGTGACTTTATATCTTTTTATATTCCTTTACTGTCATAGTAGGGTTTGGGGGAGGAATAGCATGATTCACTGCAAGTTTGCAATAGGAATTATGAATCTTATTCTGTAAACTAGCGTGTAGTAGTCCAGTGTCGGATTTTTTTGTGAGTTATGAGGGGTCACTCTAAGGCCATAGTTACTACTGTTATAACTCTAGTCCCTGTGGGGGGTGGACCTACCATTCTTGGATGAGGCTCAAGGATTTGAGAAACAAGGGATAAAGAGATTAGTCCTTTGCCCTAAAAAGAAAAATGTCAGGAAATGTGTGCCTACGGGAAAACTGTTGCCCTTCCCTCCCTCTCCCTCCCCCTACTCTCTACCTCTCTCTCCCTCTCTCCTTTTCCCCTCCCTCCTCCTTCCCTCCCTGCCTCTCTCTCTTTCTTCCTCTCCCTTGCACTTGCTTTCTTAAGAGACTCATAATCTCAAAGTGGAAGAAGGCACCTTAAATGTCATTTAGTCCAATTATATCCAGTGCTTGAGTCTTCTCTGCAGCTTCCTTAACAGCCTGTGTTTGATCACCTTCTGTAATAGGGAACTTACTGTCTCCTAAACATGAAGGTAATAAAAACATTTTTATTATCCCTAGAAGCTAACATTTATTGAGGTCTTACTGTGTGCCTGTTGTGTGGTAAGCGTTTTATATTAATTATATCATCAAATCCTCATGGCAACCTGTGCCTTAGGTATTATTTTCATTTTATAGATAAAGAGACTAAGACACAGAGAAGTGAAGGATATCTTCTAGTTCACTGAACCAAGTGCCTCCTTGGTCTTTGGCCATTAATTCTGTAGCTAATGAGTCTGGGGAAAGAGAACACATTTAAAGTTTTTAAAGAAAACTTGTTTCCCTATTTACTGGATTCTCTAGGACAGTGGTCCCCAATCTTTTTGGCACCAGTGACCAGTGCTCCTGTGAGAACCTAATGCCTGATGACCGGAGGTGGAGCTGAGGCCATGATGCTAGTGCTGGGGAATGGCTGCAAATACAGATGAAGCTTTGCTCACTGGCCCACTATTCACCTTCTGCTATGTGGCCCAACAGGCCACAGATCAGTACCAGTCCACAGCACAGGAATTGGGGACCCCTGTTCTAGAACATTTCCTGAAAAACAGTAAAGATGCTGTGTTAGAGCACGATTAACATTCTGCAACATTATCTTTCCCAGCCTTCTCTGTGGGTCTTTCCCTTGAAGTCCCTGGTGGCTCCATGATTCCTCTGATCCCTTTAAAACCCTTCCCTTCTGAACTTGGTACTTCATGGTGGAGCTAAGAGGCTACATGACACTCATGCACAGCTAACAAACTTGAGGGCTGTCTCTGAGCCCCCTTGTAGCCAGTCTTCCCATCATGTGCTCGTATCTGAATGTCCCTATCCCTTTCTCATCACCTGAATCTTGGTACAGAATGCCCTTGCTTCATCCTATGGCTTTTTGACTAATGGATCACCATCAGTTTTAGAGTTTTAAGCCTTAAATTCTGGACTGGTTACCCAGAGCCTCTATAAAGGTTCCTGTGCAGTGAAGTGCCTAGCAGGACACCGTACCCAAAAGTTTCCAATTTGGGATTGTGGTAGATATAAGTTCTGAGGATAAGGCTGATAAAGAGGAACCACTAGGTGCCTAGCTCACCTGCTGGGTAATGGGAAATTAGAATCTGAGATTCTCATAGTGTCTGCAGAGGGTATAGCTAGGTCTTTTGAGGCTAGGGGATCCCTGTATGTGGAAGATGACACATAAAGTCTAAATGAAGTCTAAATTCCCTCTGACCTGCCTGGCAATGATTGACCCCAGGGCAAACCACTAAGAACATTGGACAACATCTTGAAATATGGGAGTAGCTTTATTTTCCTTTTAAATATGGTTCATTTTTCAATATTAAGGTCATATATAAGCATTAAATGTCTTTTGGAAAATTGTGAACAGTAGAAAGGAAAAAATCACTTGTACTCTCACCATTTAAAAACAATCATTAGAAACATCTTCCTACATTTCTGTCTTTCTACACACTTTTACTTAGTCATGATTGTACTGCATGTGCCAGGTGGTTATCTTACCTTCTTCTCTAATGAAACATTGTAACAAAGTATTTTCCGACTAACAAATTTCTTCACATACATGTTTCTGACTGGAACAAAAATGCTGCCCTATACTCTGTCATTACCCTATGTTAAATTTTCCTTTCGTGTTGTTTCTAGGTTCTCACTGTTATAAATAATGCTGTGATGAAAATTTTTGTGCAGTTTTTTAGTAATTTGGATTATTTCCTTAGAATTCCTACAAATGAAATTAGAGAATTTAAGACTCTTTATTATTTATTGCCATATTTCTTTCTTTCCCAAAGAGCTGAACCTATTTATAAAGTGGCTTTCTAAAGAAGCTCTAAAAACACTGCCACATGTGGCTCATATCTGTGTTTCTTCAGAAATGCTATTTGGTTTGTGGTTACTTTACAGTGTCTTAAACTGATTTTTTTTACTAGCTTTATTATTTTTTTATTCAACTCTTTATTTTGAGATGATTGTAATATTCACATGCAGTTATAATAATAGAGATCTGTTTCTCCCAATGGCAGTATCTGGCAAAACTACAGTATATCACAACCATGATATTAACATTGATACTTTTACTAGTTTTTAAGTCAAAGGAGTGTTTCATATTTACTTAATGATAAAAGCAATTTTCAAACAATATAGAAAATATTAAAAAATATAAGTCCATATAAATAAAGAGATAAATAAAAGTCCCTTTCCTCCAACCCGTGGCTTCATTCCTAGAGGAAACCACTGTTAAAAAAACAAACAAACCAAGATAGGAATTTCTATTTTCATGTTCCTTGACTATATGTATGTATATATAGTCTGCAGTGGCTTGACCCGAGGAATACCACAAACATCAGATAAAATCTCTCATGTCATTTAGGCTCCAGGAAACAGGAAATAAGCATTCTTAGAGCATTTCATGGTAAGAGTGAGATAATGCATTTTTATTTCATTGGTACTCTGTGGGGCAGGCACCTAGTGTCTCTGAGAGTAGGGGAAGCTGTTGAGTTCTGATAGGAAGTTGCATCTTATTTCAAGCAGGAGGAAAACCTGGCTTTGAATTAGCAGTGAACTCTCAGGGTACGTAAGAATCTGGGTGAGGCTCAAGGAGCTTTGCTCC
Organism: Eidolon dupreanum; assembly: GCA_028627145.1. Classification (NCBI taxonomy): domain Eukaryota; kingdom Metazoa; phylum Chordata; class Mammalia; order Chiroptera; family Pteropodidae; genus Eidolon; species Eidolon dupreanum. The sequence goes on from CM053506.1 coordinate 73,618,103, forward strand.
CACGACATTAAATTATTTGTCTCTCATTATCGAAAATTTATGTGAATGGTCATTAGTGAGCTGACATTTAATGAGCATGCTTTTGTCTTTTAAAAAAATTTAAGGAATTTTAAACTTACAGAAAATAGCAAGAAGAATACAATAGCCCTTTACCCAGGTATTCCTTTCCTTTAAAGCAAAGGACACGATTCAGGGTCATACACTGCAGCGTTCTGGTCTCTTTCAATCTAGTGATATTCCTGTTTTTCCTGGACTTCCATGACCTTGATATTTTTGAGGATTATAGGCTAGTCATTTGGTAGAATGTCTCTCAATTTTGGTTTGTCCAATGAGTCTGCCTGATTAGATTCAGTTTATGTATTTTAGGCCAGAATGTGACAGATTCGGTGTTCTTTTCATTGTGTTCTGTCATCACTGGTGAGGTTACCTTTATCTACCTGAAGCACAACAGGGTGTCCCAGGCTCATCTCATTCTTTCTGTGACTCACCTCTAGAATTGGCCATATCTCCAAGGAGCTCTGGTTCTTTTTAGTGGAGGGTGGTGTTTGGGTGCTAGGTGTGCTCATTACTATTGGGGTGTTGCTGCTCCCAGGCATTCTCATAGAACAGAGCTAGGGAAATTTTATATTTATATTTATTTCTGTATTTACCTTACATAATACATTCATACAAAATACCCCCAATTCCAACCTAACACTACTGGGTTAAGTTTTTGTCTTTTCAAAAATATGACGGTGCCCTTATCCTTAAAAAATTTCTGTCATGTTGGAAACTCTTGAATTTGTTAAACCCTTATGAATTAATATATTAACAGGTATTAGTTAATATGAACAGTGGGAGTTACAGGAGCAGTAAAGATATCATTCAGGAAAGTGAGTTTTGAGCAAAATCTATAGGAGACAGCCTTTCCAAGTGGAGCTAAGAACCTACTTAAAGGTTTTGGACTAGCCTGGTGTCTGAAAATAGACGTACCTGTTTGGAGCAGAGGATCTTTGCTGGGGGCAATGAAAAGTGAGGCTTCTGTCTACGGCCATGCTACCCTGAACAAGCCCAATCCTGTCTGATCTCGGAAGCTAAGCAGAGTTGGGCCTGGTTAGTACTTGGATGGGAGACTACCTGTGAAGACCAGGTGCTGTAGGTGTAAAAAATAAAAATAAAAATAAAAAAGAAAGGATTGTAAACTGACAAGGTCCTTGCAATCTGTGAGGTCAACCATGGGTTACCTTGCCTGAAAAGAAAAGAAAGGAAAAGTGAGGCTTGTTAGACTGATTGATTTATGACTCACTTATGAGCCATCTCCTATGGGTTCTGATTCATCAGGTCTGGGGCCGAAGAATCAATACCAAGTGCCCCAGGCAATTATTTTGATCAAGTTTGTGGAAACTCTGGCCAACACTGGGGAGAATTTTTTTTACCATGCCCATGTTCCACATGGACTTACCGATTATAATAAAGGGGGGCGAGGAGGGGAGTGTGTGTGTGCGCGCGCATGCATGCACGTGCATGCAAACAAGAAATGGGGGGTTGAAATGTGAAAAGAAGTATATTTTGAGAATGTTCCCAGTGGAGAGCTACTGGTACTGGGACAGAACCTCTGCAAAATGTGCCACTATTAAAATTTTAGTGAATAGAACATAACTCTGAGGAAAACCATAGCTTAAAAAAGTCCAGTTTCTTTAGAGCTTGTGTACACACACATCCCCTTGCTACAGAACAGTGTTTGGAACAAAGAAATGACATAGATAACAGGTACTGAGTATATATTCCGTGCCCAGACCACTGCTATGCTAAGTACGCCACGTGAATGTCTTTAACTTTCACTATGACCCCATGATGTATGTGCTATTATATCTACTTTATTATTACAGAAATTGAGGCTTAGAGAGCACTGAGGTAACTTGCTCAAGATCACACAATTAGTGATGAAGCCAGAATACAATCCAGGCAGTTTGATTCCAGAGGTCATTCTTTTATGTGCTCTTTGTTGAATGAATAAAGAATGAAAATTTAACAGAAAACTCATGGAGAGTGAAGAAATATATAATGAGAAGTTAAAATACACGTTATAGCCATTCTGCAAAAAGAATTTTCAAGTCGGAAAGGATTTGAGAGAGATCACCTCTACAGTATCCCCACCAAGAACTTGTGTCCACTTCTGCTTGGAGGGTGCCAATCACATGGACCACTCAGTGCTTACAGAGAAGACCCCATTCTATTTTCTAGCAGCCCTGCATTTCTTTTAAGCCGAGATCTGCCCCCTGTACTTTCTACCCGTGTTCTTGTGCCAAACTCTGGTGCCACACTGTGCCCACCTGATTCACTGGGCAAAACATCAAAGTAAAGCTCCGGTGAGGAGAGTGGTGTTCACTCTGCTTGAAACAGTGTCCTGTCCCCCTGTCCTCCTGCCTCCAGGAACCACAAGATTTTCTCCTCGTACTTCAGGTCTCTACTCAAAAAGCCCTTCCACAGCCAGCTTATTAAGTAGCACTTTCCCACAAGCATTCTCCACCCCTGCAGCCTTCAATTCCACCTGACACATAGTAATTTGCTTGTTCTCCTCTACCTTGCCCTAGAATGTAAGTTTCTCGAGGAGAGACTTGGTTTGTTTTGTTCCACTTCTGAACCCTCAGGCCTGGATCAGTGCCTAGCACAAAAGAGATGCTTCATAAATATCTCTTGAATGATCAAAAGAGACAGGAGCTTAAGAACTAAAATCCAACACTGGGACACAGGGAAAAGGAGTCATGGTTGGTGGGACCAGTGACACAGAGCTATAAATGGTATGGCTTTCGCTAAATGTATGCAGAGTTCTATTCTGATTTGCTTTGTGCATGAAAATGCTCCACCCTGTCTATTGGCAGGATTGAGAAAACAGGATATATTTGTGGTAGAGTTCCATTAGCAGCAAGAGCCTTCAATTTTTTTCTGCTTTTTCTGTTGCAGATGAGACAAAAGGACCCAGTGAAAGGAATGACAGCGGATGACTAAAGCCACCCCACCCCCTTCTGCACTGTATGTACCCAGTTTCTCACTGTGCATGTCATATATGCTAAAAATCAGCTGGGGTCCTCAAGGACTCAGCAGCTCACTATGAAGTCAGAAAACCTGCTTCATTCTTCATCATCTTGCCCTCTAGAACAGTGATGGCTGCCATGCTAAACAGGCTTGTCATGCTCTTAGGCTTCCACTGAAAGAACTTATAACTATTAGGACATTTTAGGGACATGTGATTTTATAAAGAACTCCCCAGAGACATGGACAGGGAGGTGAGAAGGTGGGGTGGGGAGCAGTAAGTGCAGAATTGAAGTTTACCTGCAACTAATTACTCTTCCTCTCCTTGAGCCATTTCAAGTTGCAGCTGGCACTCTGGGGCACTCCCTATAGCCCCGGTGCCAGAGCCTGTTCCTAACTCCCAACTGCTGGCATTCCCTGTCCTTCCCTTGGAAAATCTGCTGGCCACACAGCTTTTCCTAGTGTTCACTGTTGTGTCTGGTGCTTCATTTCCTACCTCTGTATACCCCCTGGTCCCATACTAAGTAGCTGTCCTCATCAGAGGCAGCATCTTTCAGACACTTGGAGAATATTTCTGCCCACGACCAGGATGGGATGTCCCTTGTCATAGTCACTCTTCCCCAGTTCCCTTCCTTCTAATTACTCCCAGTGACTGCACACCTCCAGATTCACTGTTACTCCAGCAGCCGGGCTTGGTCATGGATGGAAAACTTGGCCCTGCTCACCATCAGGTTCTGATAAATAACTTTGTCAAATAAAAACTGGCTATCCTCTAGTACTAAAGAGCTATGGAGGCCTGCGTTCTCACCAGCAGTGATGCAAACCTCTGCTTGCTTTCCCTGACCCATGTGCTTGAGAAGAACTTCTGGGAGATAAAAGGGTAGAATTAGTGAATTGCTGTTATGTCAGCTTCTAGTCACTGTATAGACCTTACTTTTCTCTCTCCCCCAACCCCCACCATACCGACTAGCATCCTTCTTCCTCTTGAAATTCCTCCATAAATGATGATTTACAATGCTTCTATTTTCCTGTTTCTTTCTTAATATATTATTTTATTTCTCTTCTAGTTTTGCAAGACAGTGGTCAACAGGAAGGCCCAGCAGCTCCACCCTCCTGAGTGACAGGCCATCTTCGGACGCAGCCTTTCTGTGCCCATTCTTCAGGCAACTTTTGATCCCTTACTGTAGCTAATTCTAGATGCCCTTTAATATTGTGAACAAATAGACCGTCTGGTATTATGAAGCCCGTGTGTGCAGGAGCCTGCTCCTCTGAGATATGTGGGTATAGGTTGCTGTATTTACAGCTCCTCCCTCTCCAACCATTGTGTTCTCAACTCATTTCTGTGTGCCCCCCTCTTTATTTCCAAGTGACATTTTAGTCTTTCAAAATAGCTGCCTTTTTTGTGATGTGGTGATTTAAATGATTTAAGTTTGTTTTCAACCCTGGGATAAATTGAGGTATTCTGCTTCCTGGGCAAATCTTTGCAATTTTGAGTGCTCACCTGGGGAAAGGGGATGAGTTAGAAATACAGAATTTCCCCTACCCCCAGTTCCTCAGAACAGCAGTGTGGCTTCATAACTCTGACCACTGTTCCCAATAACCCATTGAGTGCTCTAAGCACCAACTAGTCTGTTTTGAAAATTTAACAAATATACATAACTTCTACCCTAGGCATTAGATCTCTGGTCACTAGTCTTAGAAACACCTATGGCTTCTCTGCCCTCCTGTTGCCCACTCTGCCTGCATCTCTGCAGAGCCCATAATATGCCCAGGTCAGTTCTCCACCTGGAGGGACTTGTCCAGTGTGGCTCTTAGAATTGAGTCTGCCCCATATATACTAATTAATTGCCCCCTTGAGGAGCTCTATATGTCCATGCTCCTCTTCCTGTTTGGGCTGGTGCTGTCGCTCAGCAATAATCCTCTTTTCTCTGTGCTTTCTTAGATTCCTATCCTCTGTCTTTGAGGCTGGTGAGGACACAAGAGTCCTGATCTTTTCATGCTGCACAAAATGAGCATGCAAAAAGCTTCTTCCCAGCAGAACATGTTCCCTCTTGTCTCCAGTTGCTAGAAAGGATTTGAGGACCAAGAACTCAGCTTATCCTGCCCCCATGCTGAGTTCTGTCCTGGACAATCAAAAGCAAACAGTGACTGTAGTACAGAACTCTACCAAAGTAGGCTGGTGAGAAAGTGCAGGCTCCATGGGAATAGAAGCTGCTGAGTGCTTCAGAGTTCCCTACAACTTGGAAGAACCTGAATATGCCTTCCCAGTGGGCGAATCAGATAGCTGTGGTGTTACCTGACAATTCCCAAACCTTGTGTATGTTGGCTGAGTGTGCAGCGATCCTAGCTCATACTAGCCTGGGTGCAGCTGCTAATGAGATGAAATCTCTGTTGGGGGAGCAAGAAGTAGGATGAGATAATTTACCCTCATGTTTTAATCAGTTTGTTTTGCCTTACTCACTGTTAAGTGGAATAAGGGAGTGTCTCAAGATTGCACCTGTGACATCCTGAAGGATGCTCCCCCGTAGCCCTCCTGGGGCAAGGATGGACAGACTCAGACCCCTCAGCATGCTTAGCTCAGACCTTCTTTGGGACCTAGGAATGTCCTTTTACACCTTCCTTTTAGTCTCACTTTGTGGGGTCTACAGTAGCAATGGATGCAGTGCAGTTGGTTATTAACATCTTAACTGGTCACATTTATTTGACTGGGAAAGTTGAAGAGGCATTCCTACTGGATAAAAATATGTTTTCCTACAAGCTGTATTAGCTATAATTATATTTGTGCTTAAAGCTCTTCCTTCTTCATTCATCAACTAAGTGAAGTCCAGATCTGGGTTATCCTTGGAGAAACAACTGGTGATATTCTAAGCAGACAGTTGTTTAGGTGGTTTAAGGGTCAGATGTTAGTCTCCTTCCTTCAGGTCGTCTGAGATTCACACATATCACTCTAGCTCTGATGGGGGCTCACTCTTTGTCTGCCTGTTCTGTCTCTCCCACTTCCACATGTTTCCCCAGTTTGAAAGCATCCACATGAGCTGAGCGAGAATTTGGATCTGGGGCTTCAGTCCACATAAACATAAGGAGGGATGTTCCTGGTATAGTCCATCCCCATGGATAGTGTTGCTGCTGGGCAACAGCATTGGTGTCTTTTAAGTATCCCCCTCCCCTCTTCACCCCACTCCAAACTGACTAGCACTCAGAGGGGCTTATGATGAAAGGCTCAGCTCCAGGGTAGTACCTGAGGATGACCATGCCCCTTTAGACCACTGCTTCCATTAGATTTCCAGAGTCACAATCCCAGCTGGAAGTAGCCATGCTTCTGTAGGAGGTGTGCTGAGCTCCAGCCTTCTCATGGGAGAGAGGTCAAGGACAAGGGTCAGTATTGTGGACACGTGTATATCTTCCCAAGTTCTCTTACAGTCCCTGCTGGGACTCCCTGACTTATTTTGGTTGGTTCTTAGTGCTACTTCTTTTACGAAATACACTTTGTAGAATTGATTAGATTACCTTATTGTGAGTTTGTGCCTTTCTGTCTCAATCTTCCAACACAGGTATATTGGGGGAAAAAAGCAGTCTAATAAAATCCTAGACAGAGCTTTCTGGAGTCAAGCTTATTGGTGATGTCCTTATGTCCATTTTACAAGTTATATATCCTAAAACCTTTGCCTCCCATTTTACCTGGGAAGGATTAGGAAAAAGTATAAGATATCTCTAAAAATTTCTGCAGGTGGATTTCTGTAAATTAAACCCCCCCCCGCCATTTTATTTATGCAGACATCACATATCTGAAAATAATTTGGGCACGTCCTACTGGCAGTATTTCCTTTGTGCTTTTATCTCCCCTCCTCTTCACATCTCCCTCTTTTTCGCATCCTACCAAGCAAAACACTTCAAGTAGGAGTTCTTAACCTTGCTTCAGGGTCAGACCCTCATGAAGATCCTTGTAAAACTGTTTTTCTGGGGTAAGTCACTACTCTCTTAGATCCTCAAAGGAATTCCATGCACTGTCCTCCCCACTCCCATCCTAAATATTAAGAACCAGTGATTTGAAGGACATCATAGTTAATCTTACTTGGCAAAGTAAATAATTTCATGTTTGGTCGGAGTATAGAGGCAGTAACTTCATTCATTGACGGCTAAATTTCTGAGTTCAAGAACCCTCCAACGTCCAAAGTGTAATAGGTAGCCTAATTTGTTTGAAGGGCAAAAAACACTTGAAAGTGGGCCTGGAGAAGAAATTAAGAATGGAGGTACCCGATGACCAATATGAGATTACCTGGAGACGGGTGAGGGAAAGAGACTGGATTACAGGCAGGACAGTGGCTGGACTGTTTCCCCTCACTTCGCCCTTTGGGCTTCTAGGCGTTTGGAAGCTGGAAGGAGGTCAGAAACCTCGGATTCAATAAGTGAAATTCACTATGGCCGAGGATGCTCTCGCGGATGTGGCGACAGCTTTCGGGAAGACGGCCGCTCCCAGTCGGCCTCGCGCGGAGCACCCTGGGAGCCGTGGGTTGGAACTGGGCGCTCGTGCCTTGGGCGCCCGGCAGCCGCAGCCCACGCGCGGGGCGGAGCAGTGTTGCGTCGGGTTTCGGTGACACGAGGGCACGCCTCTCTGACGTCCCGGGTCCCTTAAGCTTCGTTCCTCAGCCTTTCACCTTTTTGCGCTCGTTGGAAGTCCCGCCTCTTCCCTGGGCGCCACCACCCAGAGCACTCCGTGCACTCAAGCCACGCCTCTTATGAAAGCCAAGGCGGAGGTCCAGAATCCGGAAGGAAAACAATCCCGCAAGAGCGAGCTAGCCAGGGCCTGCCGCTGGGAGGGTGTTGATCCGGCCAGGCCCTACTGGGGCGGGGAGACTGGAGTCGGCCTGCCTACTGCGTGAGGACGATGGCAACTGTGAACCCTTGGAGGTCGACCGAACCTAGTGGCAGGAAGCTCAGGTGAGAAAGCACTGCGGGTAGGCTGGCCTCCTTTAGGCGTGATCACTGCCTTTCACCCAGTCGGGGCTGTGTGTTTGGTGCAGAACCAGACTGGGAAATGAGGGACCAGACCTACAGGGCTGCTTCAGGTTCAGAGGCCCTTCCAAATTAGGCCAGTGTCAAGAGGGTTATGTTGGGTCCGAGCCCCACGCCCGCTCCAAACTCAAGCCGCCAAGCTAGTTCCCAGTTGGGCACCCCAACCTGGTGCCCATTTGGCTTCTGGAGAAGGCAGCAGTGTTGGGCTGTTTGAAGTTAAGTAAAGCACTCTGCCCTCGGATATAGAGTAGAAATCTGTTCTTACTTTTGATCAGCACTTAAATCATGGGTTCTGCCTGATCCCCTTGTGACCTGAAATCCGAAATCAGATTTAAATAAGGGCCTTTCACGAATTGATGTAGCTTGGTCCCATGCTTGCTTTTTAACAAGGAACAACGTTAATCATCATCTTAGTGCAGATCACGATGCAAGTATTTGCTGCTAATCGCCAGACTTGAGAATTTGTGCGAGAAATCCGACTTTTGATCCCCATTCACTTAGAGCAGGTCACCGAGGAAACAAGAAGCCTTGGAATAAAAGGGCTGCCTTTCATAATCCTCTGTTGGACAGCAGGGGGAGATCTTAAACAAACTAAGCACGGAATCTTTGGCTGAGTGCCTGAAAAGGTGTTTTTTGTGTCGTTTTGTTGATGTTCACAGGAAGGGGCAGGAAGTTGCTTTAAGCCCACCAAGAATTTCAAGATGTGCTTTTTAGAACATGGACCTCTAAGAACAGGATCTGGTGAAGAGATGTTTTGAGACATCCTGCCCTTTTCCCCCATGCCCTGTACCCTCTCCCATTTTAGATCTTTCCCTGCTACAGATGCTCCTCCTCCTGGTATACCTAGTACTCACCCGAGGCTTGATGGCTGTTCTTGGTCTCTGCAGGGTTTGTAGCCCTTCCCTGCCTGCTCCATACTGAGCACTCTGTGGCCTCCTTAGAGTGTTGCTGTGACTATTCACTTGAAGAGATTCCCTAAGCCTCTGATGGGATCCAGTGTTAATCAGAGCTGCTGATCTAGTTCTGTTGCTTTCCTAGGGCTCATGAAGCTGAGATGAAGGATATTATCCAACTGATGACTTTTCCCCAAGATAGACTCTTGAGAGAGATGTTGAGAAATCTGTTATTTAGAATCTTCTCCTTAAGCTCTCTGAAATGCTTGGTAGAATAGGTTGTGTTTCAGGGATCTTCTAGGAAAGAGTGAGGAAGGAAATGTGGTATTATCTCTATTATTTTTGAAAGTCTCATCTTGTAGTGCTGAATCCTCTCACAAGGTGAAAACTGAACCTCCAAAACCTTTCTGGTGGTCTTAGGAACCCTCGGGTTGAAGAGTAATGATTAAGAAGTTGCTGACTGAGCCATAGATAATCGCTGCTGTGTGAATGACTGGTGAAATTAATAAATTCCTGACTATCCACCTCTTCCCTTGCCTGACCCCGAAACCTTTGGGCCTACTTTGGCAGTTCTTCCCTAGTGTCAGTGGCACCAGTGCTGCCAGGGCCTGCATGGAGGTGCCAATCCAGGGTGGGAATTTCCTGCATCAGGGGACAAAGGTGAAGACAAAGGGCTTGTAGTTCAGCACCCCATCCCCACCACCACGTGCAGAAATTCGTGTTTCCCATTATGATTGCGGTGGATTGTGGTGCAGCCATTAGCAGTCCTAGACCCCTGTCCTTTACCTGGACAAGGTCTTATCCTCCTTCCTCCGTGATTTAACTTTGCATTCCTTCCACAGCATACATGTCGTGACATGGAATATAGCCTCTGAAGCACCCCCTCTAGACCTCAATGATCTGCTTCAGCTGAACAACCAGAACCTGAATCTGGACATGTATGTCATTGGGTAGGTGTCTGCAGGGCCCTTTCACCCACCCCTATATCTGAGATCAGGTAAGCCTGACCAGTCCCAAATGTTCCCATGGGGAACTGCCATAACTGTCCTGTCCTCACTCTGGAGTCTGATGGCTAGGAGCTTTCAGCCTGCATCAGGGCCAGTCAGTGTCTCTTGTCCTGGGTTAGCAATGCAAAGGGTTGGTGATCAACAGCAAAGGGAAGGAGAGATCATGGTCTTGGAAACCCAAGGCTTGAAAGTCTGCTGAGGGCAGTACTAAATGTTTGTGGCAGAGACAGTCCCCCCCGCCCAGGCCAGGGAGAAAGCCTCTGACCTGGGTTGGGCAGTTTGCAGGAAATGAACTGTGGGATCATGAGCCTCCTTTCTGATACTGCCTTTGAAGACCCATGGAGCAGTTTCTTCATGGAAGTGCTTTCCCCTCTCAGCTTCATCAAGGTAACTTTCAAGTTCATGGACGATTGGAACATGTGTCTTGTCACTAACACCCAGCCTTTTAGTCTCCCACTCAGGCTTATATGCTATTTCCTATTAATGTCCTAAACCTCAATTATACCTGCCTCCTTCCTGCCTTGTGCCTTTCCAAGTTAGCTGGAGCTGAGCTGGGACCCCAGGGTTTCACTTACACCTAGATATTTTCCAGGTTGAGAGAATTCCTCTGGGAGGGGCTACAGGCTTTATTAACACCTCAATACCTACCCCGTCCCCAGCCAATCTCTCACATGCCCTGCCTGAAATCTGAGTATAATAATAATAATACCATTTATCAAATTCTTACTTGGTGTTAAGCATGATAAGTAAGCTTTTCATATACATTATTTTAAAATCTTAACAAATCTCTTTAAATATGGATATTTTATAGATAAAACTGAGATTCAGAGGTCACACAAGCTCTCTGGGATTTGAATATAGACCTTTCAAACTTCATAACCCATGGTCTTTACTATATTTTATTGCTATAGTGGTGAGTTTTAAGCCTGACAGGTATCCCAGGGCTAACTTTCTGGTATCAGAAAGTGTCCTCTAATCATGGGAGATAGGCACCTCACATTCTCAGGAGCCCAGAAAATAGGAGAGGGGAGATAAGTGTTGAGGAAAAGGGTTGTCATTCTGAAGGGCTATTATTCTTTGGGGAATATTTAGATTATTGGAGAATCCACAGGAAGGCTCTAGATTTCTGATCTTCACCTTTCTGCCTTTTATAGCTGAGGGATAAAACACAGTCCCATTTAAAGCTCCTAGTGCAGCACTTCTTGAAAATACCAGAATTCTCTTATTCCTTTCTCTGGGTGACTGGATTTCTTTAGACTTAATTCTGTTACTCTAGTTTGCCTAAGGGTGCTGAGGCAAAAGCTGTGAGTCCTCCCAAGGAGGGCAGAGAGCCAGGAGGAGGGAATACATAATTTGGTCCTGCTGCTGAGGCTAGTAAATGCCAGCCCCAAGCCTTTGGCTCCCTCCAGATCAAACTGCAGCCTCTTCCTCTAGACTTGGACAAAGCTAGATCCTGTTGGAGGGCTGAACTACTTTTCTTTTACCACCCACTCCTTTCCTGAGAGTGGAGCCCTCCTTGCACCTCAGCTAACTGGCAAGGGATTGGTAGGATGGAATTGAGCCAAGGAAATTAGCTCAGCTTGTGGCAGGCGCATTCTACCCATGCTGCCTCCCAGCCTAAGGCCCTGACACCCAAAGCAGATGCCCTCCTTCCTCTAGCCAAGAATCAAGGTGAAAGGGGGAGCCCTGCTTGCAACCTGTTTCTTAGGCTGGAATTTACCAGCTATAGATTGAAAAGCCCACGGCAATTCCCTTTGCTGGCTCCAGGGCTCCTAGCCCTTCCTTAATCCCTCCTACTTCATTTCCTCTAACAAATCTCCTACAAATCTCCTGCTTTTCCCACCACAGTCCTACCCTTTTTCCCAATCTGAAGTTTTACTGCCCCATCTCCGCCCTTTCCGCCCTGCCCCCACTTCCCTGCTCCCTCACAAAGTAGCCAGAACCTGCTCTGTGGGTTAGAAATAAACTTGAAACTCTTCCTGAATCTTTATCTATTCCCTGGGAGTCAGTCCCTTAGAGTCCAGCCCTTCCCCCACTTTCATTATCAGTTGTGCATGTGAAGAAGAGAGGCCAAGACTGGGGGTGGAGGGTGGGGTTGTGGACACAGTTGTAGTAACTACCGCCCAACCCTAGGTTCTCACGCCTCCTTCACTTAGTCCTGGGTTTGGGGTTCCCCCTGCTTTGACTCCACCACTGTGCCAGAGCTCCTGGCCGGCGGGATCAAATTTCATAATTCCTGGAAGGCCCCAGTACATGCTCCCCACCCGGGGATTTCCTTCTTGGCCTCTGCACCTCATGCTCCGGAAGCAGCTACTCAAGTGGTAGATGTAGACAACCTGAGGCTGAGATAAAGGGTCCCCACTGGTTATGGTCCATTCTCATGCCCACCCTACCTCCATGACTGCAGACAGCACGGTTTTTGACAGTCCCAGTCTTCAATGCTGTTATCCAGGTAGTCCTACTGTTCCTTGGTCTCCTTCAGCCTCAGTCCTTCATCTGTAGAGCAGGGACAGTGGTTCCTTATAGTGTTGGTGTAAAGATTAAATGTGATTTGAAGCACTTCAGGAGATGTTAGCTATTCTCCCCAATCTGTGAGTGCATCCCAGTCTACTCACTCTCATCCCCTCTACATTGCTTCTGTGGGCATCCAGCTGCCCACTATTTATAGTTATTTTGGGGGAGCATTTTCTTAATTTTTTTCACTGAGCTATAATGCATGCAGAAATTAAGTGTAAAATCTGCTGGATTATTATACGTACGTATATCCATGTTACCACCATCTATTCAAGAGTCAGAATATTTCCAGCACCCGAGAAAGTTCTCATTTTCCTTCTCTGCGTTTACATTTAAGAATCCTTAAACCAAAAAAATAATAATAATAACAGCTGCAGGTTTATCCTTACAGCATCTGTGAGATAGATTCTTATTCTGTCAATGAGAAAATAGGCTGAGAAACTTGCCAGTATCAAATACTAAAAACCCGAGTCAGAATTTGAACCCAGATCTGGCTGACTTCAAAGTCTGTACCCTTAGCCACTATCCTGTATAGCTGCATTCCTCTTTGAGCCCCTAGCCCACGGGGGTGGTGGCCCAAAAGTACCCAGAGAACCTCAGGAGGGCATTGGTGAAGGAGTACCTAGGCATGCATGGGGCTAGGACAAGAGTCCATGCCCTCCTGATGGCAGGGTGCCTTGGTAGCCTTTTCTTCTCTATCCTTCACCCTCAGGCCCAGGAACAGAAACTGAAACTTGCTCAGCTCCCAGAATGCATCATTTGGCAGCTGAGACTTGAACTGAACTACCAAAGACCCTGGGGCAGGGCATTTGTGTGGCACAGGGCCTGGCAGGGACACACTTAGCCCATGCAGGGAAATGAATGACCATTGCCCTCCCATGTCCTACAGGTCTCCTCTGTCCGCATGCAGGGGCTCCTTTTACTGGTTTTTGCCAAGTATCAGCATTTGCCCTTCATCCAGATCATCTCTACTAAATCCATCCCCACTGGCTTCTACGGGTTTTGGGTAAGGACTGAGGTTATCAGAGCCATGAGCTGGGAGACCTATCACTGGGTTGGGAAGGGCTGGGGGCTTTAGATCTGGGCAAGGGGAGAAGGGGATGAGATGAATCTTGGCATTCTGGCCAGGCTAGTGCCCTGTATACCTGCTTCCCTGCCTCAGGCACTGCCTAGCATCCTGAGACCTCAGGCTGAGTGAGCTGGGCTCCGTGGACGGAGAGGTCACTCTGGGAAGCTGAGTGTCTGGCCCTGGGAGATCTTGTGGGAGGTGAGACCATCTCCTCTCAGGCCTACGATGGGAAAAGAGAGGTGTGTCCCACCCAGAGCATTTTCCTACCCTTCTGCCCCCCTGTCCTACCAGGGGAACAAAGGGGGTGTCAACATCTGCCTGAAGCTTTACGGCTATTATGTCAGCATCATCAACTGCCACCTGCCCCCCCACATGGCCAACAATGACCAGCGGCTGGAGCACTTTGACCAGATCCTGGAGATGCAGAATGTTGGAAGACATGATATCCCCAACATCCTAGACCACGAGTGAGCATGTGGTTACAAACTATCACCCCTGCCCTCTCTCCCACACCTGCCCAGGTTAGCGTCTTCTGCTCAGTCACTGCTACCCAGACAGAGGCTATCTGTGCTCCTCTCCTGGCCTCATCCCTGATACCCCATCTGCTCTCTTATCCAGCTTTGCCTGCTTGGGGGCCCCTTTCCCTTCCCCTTCCTTGGCTCCTCTGCACTGCCTAGAAGCCCTGGACACTTCTGAACATCCCAGTTTAAAAACTCCATGGTTCCTGAGGTCACCCAAAGGGCTGGTTCTCAGCCTTGCCTGATGGCCATTTGAAGGAGAAGGAAGGCTAGAGCCTGCTCCACATTTGCCACTTGCTCCTCGGGACTGGCCTATTCACTTAAACTGTGTAGTGGGAGCCATGAGAATGGTCCCATTAGGCCCATGCCCTGGTCTTCACCTGGTCCTCTCCCAGCATCTGGCTTCTCACGTACAGCCCCTGGAGTAAGCAGGCCTGAGCCACCTGTTGCTTCTCCCTTCTCTGGACTATCACAAACCTCAGGTTGCCTTCCTTTTTTTCTAAAGCCTCATTTTCTGGTTTGGAGACATGAACTTTCGAATCGAGGACTTTGGGTTGCACTTTGTTCGGGAGTCCATAAAAAATCGATGCTACACTGACCTGTGGCAGAAAGATCAGGTACCAATGGGAGGGGAGAGGGGGGGAGGGTCCAGAGCGGCAATCTGAGCCCATGGTAGAGGTCCAACATGAAATATGTGGAGCATTGCTCAAGTTCCCCAGCTCCTGTTCTGCTTTCCTGGTCCTTTGAAGTCCCCGTTCCTGAGTAGGGAGGAATCTAAAAGGGCTTCACACTATGGGATAGGGTAACCAGCCCTGTCTGGGCCTGGTCTTCATCTGGAGGAATGAGGGTACAACTGCTAGGTGTGCATTAGCATAGGGAACGAGAAGGGCTTTGGCTTGCTGTTCACCAACCTTCTTGTATCCCTGTCATCTTTCCCATCCCCGGGCTTGTTTGCCTCCTAGAGGATGAAATATCACCTATTTGGGGGACCTTGGCTACCCCAGCCTTTCCTCTGACACATGTCTTCTAGTGCTCCTAGAGGGATGGAATTCAAAGCTTGGTCCCTGTAGTCCAAGGACTGGGAAATGGCAGGCAGCTGCCTCCCCTGGGACTATGGGGTAATGTTTGCAAAAGGATTCAGCTGCTCTCCTGGGGTGGGTAGGGATGGGTGCTGAGGCTGCCACTGGGCTGCAAGGAAATGAAGTGGCATTGCTTGATTCTTGCCCTACCATGATGGCATGTGCCAATCCTTTAAATGGAGTGTGGTGCTGCGCCATGGGGTCAGGACCATTGGGAGATGGGACTGTGACTTTTTCTACAGCTCAACATTGCCAAGAGACAAGACCCACTGCTCCGGGAGTTCCAGGAAGGCCCCCTGCGCTTCCCGCCCACCTACAAGTTTGATAAGAACTCCGACAACTATGACACTAGGTGAGGGGGCTCCACCAGAAGATAAACAGTTTGCCATGGATCTAGAATTAGTCTGTGAGGAGGAAATGAGGGGCCAGGTGGCCTTGGAAGTCAGACCGTGCGGGCCCTAGTGGCAGGGGAGATGCCTCATAATAGAAGTGTTAGGGAAGCAGAAATAGATCCAGCCATCATCTCTCAGGAGTGGCCCCTCCCACCCCCTCGTGAAGCACTGACTGTAGAAGCTGTCCCAGATTGTCTTCAAAAAGAGCAAGAGGGGGAGCCTGTGCTGAGAAGGATGCAGGTTGGGCAGCAGGGTAGGTAGGGCCAGAGGGGAGATGGAGGTAGCTGTTTCCTGACTTATGAGGAGCTGCATTTCAGCATTCTTGGAACCCCTTCCCCCACTCTGCAGGGCTTTCTGATCCTCCCCAGATCGGAAGCTTGGCTCAGCCAGTTACTGGTATTAAGTACCCCTGCTCCAGCTGTGAGTGGGTCAGGTACTATTTAGGAAGGTGAAGAAGTAGTTGTCAGTGGAGGATTTTATAGGGAACAATATAGAGACAGTGCATCTAGTAGTTAGAAGCACAGCTCTGCATCAGCTGCATGACCTTGGACAAGGTATTTAAGCCTCAAATTTTGTCATCTATAAAATGATTATAATAGTATCGACCTTGTGGGTTGAGAATTGAATGAGACCTTGCATATATATAGCCCAATGCCTGGCACCCAGTAAGCACTGTGATAACTGCTATTACTATTTTTAGATTCATGTCTTTGGCTGGTAGTTTCACTGAAAACCTTTCTAAGAAGCTGAGAAGGGGCCAGGTAACCACCAAAACCTTAGGCTTAGAGAGAGGGACAAAAGCAGTTCTGGCAAGAGGTCCCTGGCCCAACTTAGGGAAAAGATCCTCATCTCTGAAGGAAAAGAAGAACCCTTTACTTGTTATGGAGCTTTTTGTTTCACCTGAAGCAGCTCCTTCATTTATTATTATCCTCCTATCAAAATTGTCTTATGAGGGAGGTAGGAGGTCCTCCAGGGCAGTCCAGGCCTCTGGGATTTAGTGGGTGAAAAGGTATCTCCACAGCCAGGCCAGGGTGAGAGGTAGAACTGGTGGCCCAGTGCTGGCAGTGGTAAAGCAGAGCCACAGTGTCCCCGCCAAGGAAGGAGTTGAAGGTGAGCCATTTCAGGAGTGTGGAGCAAGACAGTAGGGTCATGGCTAGGGCAACACACACAAGAAGAGGCTATGAACACTGGAAACAGGGTCCAGCCTGGGCAACAGCAGGCTGGAAAGGAGGTAAGAGGGCAGGCTCCAGCTGGCCCAGGTCCACAGCTGTAGAGAGACTGCCAGTCTCCCCAGCCAACCATTGGAAATGAAAGTCACAGAAATTGTAAGGCCTTAGTGGGACAAACTGGGGCCTTGGGGGCTGGGACCCTCCACCAATTGACTTTAAAACCTCTCTTGCCAGCAGGAAGAGAGCTGCTGACAGGCCATGTAGCCAGGTGTCTCTTTACTACCACCCCCAGGTATGATAGGGAAACCACCAGGAGACTGGAAGGGTTTATAAACAGCTGGATCTAGGCTGCAGTTGGCAGGGACTGAGATTGGGTAGAGAAGCTCAGAAATGTTAAAGGACTTTCTCGAGTGGTTCAGCTAGTGAGGATGGAGCCAGAGCTCAGACCTGATTCTCTGGACTGGAGTCTGTGGCTCATGATACTTTCCTCTAGCCCACAGTACCTCTGAATTCACAGCTAGTTTTGCCAGCAGCAGCAAAAAGGAGGGCAGGATCAGGACAGCAAAGACTTGCTATGGAGGAGACAGATACTTTTCCACACAATAAATACAATCCACATTGTGGTTGACCACTTTTTATTGCCAGGCATTGTGCAAAGGGCTTTGCCTGCATCACTTCACTTAATTGGCATTATATCCTCCTTAGGTAGACAGTGTTGTTATTAACTTTTTTACAAAAAAAAATTGAGTCTTGAATATCTAAGGTAGTATCAGAGTAAATGATCAAGCAAGAATTTGAACTCGAGTCTATGTGACTACAAACCCATGCACTACCCCTTGCCTGGATCCCAGGAGATGAAGGAAGGTCTGAACAGGAAAAGGGGACATTACAGGGGGACATCATAACTGAAATATCGCTCATCAGGGCCAGGGTCCAGAGGCAGCTGGGAGTTCCTGCAGTGGCTGGGACCTGAGCCCCACATAGGTAGCAAAAACATTCCTGTCTAATTAGACTGGTATTCTTAAAAACCAGTTCAGACATCATCTCTGCTAAAAAGCCCTCCCTGACCTACCCTTCCGTCTCACTGAGAATTCTCTCCTGCCCTTATGCTGCCACAAGCCTTATACACACCAGGCTTTCAGTGTTGCTTTTAAGACACAGTGTGCCTTTCTGGCTGTACTGTGAACGCCCGGAGCAAAGACTGGATCTGATTTATGACCATTCCCAGAAGGTAACATAGTACCAGGCATATGTTTTAATTGGGAGCCTGAGAGGACAAAAGGAAAAGCTGTGGTATTTAAGGAGCAGCCATTCTAGTAGAGGGACCCACCCACAGCAAGAGAGCCAAATAAACACTGTCAAGTCCAGTAGTGGGCCAATAGAAGGTTCCAGAACTCTGGAATTGCTGAAGGCAGTTGAAGTGAATGGTAAGGAGGCAGGCAGATGAAGCCAGGAAGAGTCGATCAGAGTTGTCAAGGAGATGGCAGAGTTTGGCAGAAAGGGCAGGCATTCGATCAGTCAGCGTTGACAAGAGGCACCTTGAGTGGAGCCTGACCCAGCCATACAAAGTGAATGTGCAGAGCATGGGACACAGCTTTGCTCAGCCACGATACTGTCTCTGAGCCAAGATGTAATGAGAACTTGAGGTCACCTCCATTATAGGGGAGGTGAAAGGGCTGAGGGCAGGAAATCCTGTTAAAGTCAGGGATTGCAATGGGGTTTCATTACATGAACCCAGTCAGCCTCTCTGCTAGGCAATGAGCAGAGGATATTATGGTCAGTCTAGTCAAGACTCATGTCCAGAGTTCAAAGAGACACTTAGAAGCCATCTACAGGGGGCCGAAGGGAAAAGTGCTCTTAGACCCAGAAATGGAACATATCACTACTTTTGAGTCAGTGAATTGGCTCAGTTTTCTAGGTTCTTAAAACAAGAGAATCTTGCAGAGCTACTTGGTTTTAATTTTGCAAAAGTAAAGACTTACTAATCTTCAGAAATAATTCTTGTATTCAGGCATGACCATTCAACCAAAGAGCATTAGCGAGGCCCTGTTCCGTTTAACACACACTGTAAGACAGTTCTGGCTGCAGTGAATCGGCCACAATGGGGCAAGCTGGAGGAGACAGTGGAGTGCAGTGGAAGGAGCAGGGACTTCATAGTCGGCAGACCTGGGCAAGCATCTGGCTTCCACCTGGACCAGGTGACCTCTCTGGACTTCAGTGTCCTGTAGGAGAAAAACATGACCTGTAACATTCTTCCAGTGTCAGATGGATTAGAACAGTCTGTGAGACACCTGTCACAGTGCCTAATGCCTAGAAGGACCCCATGTTTAGCTATATTATTATTAGGAATGGAGAACTGGGGGAATATATGTAATATTTTATTTGTGCACACATTTATTTTGCTTATTTGTTTCTTTTGTTCGTCAAGCTCCTTAAGGATCTTGTCAGTTTTATTTATTGGATTCTCAGCTGGCCTAGAGTATAATAATGGCTCAGTAAATCTCATTGAAAGACTTAGTACTATAGGTGCCCAGTGATGAGCCTGAACTAGGCCATGGAAAAGGAGGGAAGGGAGACAGGCTAAGAGGTACCGAGGAGGAAGGAGAGACAGGCTGTGGTCAGGACTTGGGGAAGATCCTGATGTGATAGCAAGTCTGTGCTCTTAACTATAAAAGGAGATTTGGGGAGGGGGACTGCTATAAAAGGAAGAATGATACATTCCAGTGGTTTATTACCAAGTTTTAGGCATTGCTAGGCACTGAATGTCCAAGGTTGGTTCAGAGATTCAGTGTCTATAGTGTCGGGGATGGAAAAACCACATTCCAATGTCCTCTGAACACTCCTCAGAAGAGTGAACAGCTGAAACAAGCCAAAGAGGCCCAAGCAAATGTTGTTTAGCCAGTTACCCAAACTTCTTGACCATTCCTTTGATATACTTTAATGGATTTAATCCTCACAATGAGTCTTTGAAGTAAGTACTGTTATCACCACATCTTACAGTTGAAGAGACTGAGCCAGGGAGTGATGAAGTCACTTGCCTAAGGGCACATAGCCTTTTAATTTTTTTTTTTAACTATATTGGTTTATCATAAAAAGATATAACTCAAGAATAGGCAGGTAGAAGAGATGCATGAGGCATGGTATGGGGCTCTTAATTAACCACATGGCTCTTAATTAACAGGGCAGACCTTCCCCAGCTGGTCTCTGGTTCTAGCATCAAAGTTCACCACTGAGACACCATTCAGCCTCTATTGCTAGAAAACAGCATACTGTTGAAGTGACAGCAGTATGTCAGAAATATTTATTTAAAGTAGTAATTGAATAAAGCAGAAGACAAAAATAGCATTGCAAACTGATTATAAACATATAAAGCTGTATAAACTTAGAAGGGCATTTTTGAGGAGAGAGATCGAGCTTGGATTTTTTTTAGTTTGGGTTCACAAGCAATTGTCAAGTAGCTACTATGTGCTAGGCTCTGTAATAATGCTGAGGATACACTGGAGTGTCCAAGAGCCAGTCCTTGCCTTCCAATTTCACACACTAATTAATATGCTGATGGGAAACAGAAAACTACAATATAATGTAATTGTAAAAGTGCTAATGTAAATACTTTGTAAGAAGGAAGAGGTCAGGGACAGCTTTATGACAAAGACAGTATTGGAATTGGGCCTCTCCGTGTGAAGAAGGGTGTTCCAGCCAGCAAAAACTTCCAAAGTAAAGTTCCTGAGGCTTGAGAGAGTCGCCAGGGTTGGGTGGGATTGAGCAGTGGTGAGAGAAAGGACAGGGGCATCAGATCCCTGAGCACCTTGAAATCCATACTTGGGGACTTGAGCTTTATTCTGGAGGCAATGAAGACTTCTTAAAGGTTTTAAAATAGGGAATCATCTGACCAGGCTTTACTACTCTGTGGGTTCATTCAAAACCAAGGGGGAGGAACCTAGAAACAGCAACTGTTCCCCCACCCCATTCTCAGACTCAGGGTCTCCATGTGGAGGGAGGGGCCTGGGTGCCTAATCCATCTTAAAGAATGCCCAGTAGCTGCTTGCACAGGGCTAGATTAGGAGTCAGAGACTTACCTATCTTGAGGCAACTACAATTACCTAGGAGAAGAAAGCACTCTTGTCTCCAAGATTGTAGGTCCTCTCTCACACTCCTAAGAGAAGCTGGTAATGAACAAGTGGGAGGGCTCTCAGTTGACTCAAGAACAAAGAATTATAATACAGTGTCTACAGAGAGCTTATTTTGTACCAATCACTATGCTAAACATTTTTTTGTGCTTTATCTCATTTAATCATCTCAGGAACCCTGTAAGGTAACTATTGTTATTATCTCCGTTTTACAGATGAGGAAGCTGAGGCCTAAGAAGGATTGGCCAGGTGATTTAGAGCACTTGCTCTGTGGTCATGCTGCCTGGCCTTGAATCCTGGCTCCACCACTCAGACAGTAGCTGTATGACTTTGGGAAAGTTAATTCCCATCTAAGACTCAACCTCCCCACCTGTAAAGGGTGAAATAAACAGAACTGATCGCAGGCATGTAGTGAGCGTTCCCTAAATGCTTCCCTTTCCTTTCCTAAGGACACACCTTTGGTAAGGGAGGAGCCAAATTCCAGCTCAGGGTCTGTCTAACTCCAAAATCCAAACCTCTACTTCTTTGATCTGTTGCTTTTGTTCAAGAAATAGGAAAAGCTTTGAAATGGAATGTTTCTGAGTCATAATTTCATTCATAAAAATGTACTGTACTAAAGGCCCTTGGCTGAATCTGACAAAGACCAGCATACTTTTGATTCTGTTGGGCACCCTCCTGCTTTGCTGACATGCTGTGTTCCAGCTCTGGCCCAGTAGGGCTCATGGCTGCTGATAAACCCTGGTGTTAGGGGCTCCAGCAAGTTCATGGGGGTACCTACAGCTCTCCTGCCAACCCTTTCTTCTCTCCCCATTCTTCCTCTTCCTCAGTGAGAAGAAACGCAAGCCTGCATGGACTGACCGCATCCTGTGGAGGTTGAAGCGGCAGCCCCATGCTGGCTCCTACACCCACAAGCTGCCAGTCCCCGACTTCTCCCTGTCGTTGAGGAGCTATATCAGCCACATGATGTACACCATCAGTGACCATAAGCCTGTCTCTGGGACCTTTGACTTGGAGGTGAATTTCTGGGTTGCCTGGCACTTGGCAGAGGAGCAGCTGTGCTGGGCCACATCCCCAAACCCTCCAGCCCTGGATTCTAATGTCAGTAGATCCCCCAGGGAATAGCTGTAGGAGGACATGATTGCCTTTCCTCCCAGGTCAGGTATCCCAGCTCTTCTTAGGAGCTGTTGATAGCTCTGTCAAAAATGTGTTCAAACCTTTTGTGAATAGGTTTCCATTTCCTCTTGGTCTGTCTCTTGGGGCTGAGTTCCATTATGCTTATTACTTACTATGTGAAATAAGACTTCCTTTTATTAGACCTGAACCTCTCTGGATCAGGTTGCAAAGGGAGCTCTCTCCATCCTTGTATTTCGCCATCTAACGATCAAGGCAGTATTAATCTTCAGGTTGCTGGCTGCCCTCAGCCTTCACATTTTTATACTGGTTTGTCTGTCTATATCATTTGTTCCCTCCACATACCTATAGCTGTTCTCACCAGAGGCACCCTCCCCCTTCAAAACTGAATTTTGGTCTTTGGGTCAGGAACCCTGGAGACCTGAGAGCAACTACCTGGCTTATTTCTTAAACCTGTCAGCAACTGTCCCCCAATTTCCCCCACTCTTGCCCCTCAGTACTGGGCTCTCTGCTTGGTTACTCCCAGCCCTCAGCCACATACTCCCTGGCAGGTCCAGCCACCCCTGACAAGCCTTTGGCCCTTTCTCTTTCCAGCTATCCAGCCAAAATCTACTTTCTCCAGGAAGCCTAGTGGTATTCTGTGCCCACTGCCTTAGTGCCCCTCCTTCCCTCTCTGCCCCTGACTTGTTGAAATGGCACAGTAAGGACATTCGTCTGAGAGAAGGGAATGATGCTATGGATTTTCAACCCCCTTCCCTTCCCTGTGTGTAGCTGCAGGCAGTGGTATTTATCCCAATGATCACCCTGATGCATGAGGGCTTGTGGACCACGGAGAACGACATACTGATCAGCTACTCCTCGACCCCAGACTTCCTCAGCAGCCCCTGGGACTGGATTGGACTGTACAAGGTGATGTGATAGGTTAGGAAGGAAGTCATCAGCTACACCCCTCTGGTTTATTCATCCTGAGGGCTCATGGAAGCTGGGCACAGACTAAAGAATTTACCTTCATTTATACCAGGGGTCCTTGCCCACCTAGGGGCTGGTAATGAAGGGGAGGGGGCATACAGTATGATGGCCAGACCTAGGAATGAGACCATCATCATCTTAGGACTTGCTGTAGGTCCTGTGTCCTCCTAGACCACTGACCACCCAATCCCCCCTTCACACAGGTGGGGCTTCGCCACATTAATGACTACGTGTCCTATGTCTGGGTCGGGGACAACCAGGTCTCCTCCAACGATGGGCTGAACCAGGTACCTTCCCCACTTCCTGAGACAGGTATTCCACATCCCCAGCAGGTGGGCTTGCCTGAGTGCTCCTCTGTCTTCTGGAACAAACAGCTGAATAGCTTGTTGCTGGAAGCTGGGTGGAACCCAGGGCCATGGAGCTGACCCCATTTCTGTCCATCTTCCCCGCCAGGTATACATCAACATCAACAATATCCCTGAGACTGAAGATCAATTTCTACTCTGTTATTATAGTAACAGTCTACAGTCTGTGGTGGGGATAAGCAATCCCTTCAAGGTAAGGGATGCTAGCGGGGTAAGGGGAAAGGTTCGCAGAGGACTTGAGCTTGAGCCCCTTATCTTTTTCCTGAGGCCACAGGCCTAGGAGCCACATCAGTTGGGGAATGGGAGTAATGGAACAGTGCAGAGGAAAACCTGCTCTTGCCCCTTCCACTCACTGCCTATTTTATCCCTGCAGATCCAGCCTCGTGTCATCTTGCAGGAGGGTCCACCGGGTGAAGCCCAACCACGGATCTGAGCCGGGATTAGAGGGAATCCAGGGCGGAAGCCAGAGCTGCCAGCCAGCTCTGCTTACCACTGCCAGGAGTGGTAGGGGCTCAGCCCAGCCCCCTGATGAGGCAGCAAGTATCCTTTGCTTCCAAGGGGGAGCTCTAGCCACACTCCTCTGCTCTCTCCAGTCCAGATCTCTGGAATTGGCCACTTAAAAACAGGTTTTTATTGCTGAGATGTTAGTGAAACCAGCTAGTTTGTCAACAGTGAAGACCTGGGGACAGTACACCAGATGTGGGAAGGACCCTCAAGCCTGTATCTCATTTCTTGATTTTCCCCACACACATTTCCAGTCCTGCCCAAGCAGGCCTGCCAGGCACATGCCCCACCTGGCACAGGTCTACATTCCTGTCACACCATCCTGGGCCTCAGGCTGCCTGGGAGGGGGAGATGCTCACATTTGTACAGGTTCCGTAGACTGGTTGGCACAAACAGCACTGGGTTCCAGGATCTTGGCATCTCATTGCCTGTCCTCCAGAGGGATGGGCAGAGTGGGATCCTTGCTTTGAGCAGAGCAGTCTGACTACGTGGACAGGATGGAGGGGACTCACTACCTAAGCTCTTATGTATGAGTTGTGGGTAGGTTGTTGGGTGTCTTTCTGCCTGTACCCCTTTCCCCTCATGGAATCTGACCCAGGAGGTTCCAGGCCTAAGCAGAGAACTGGACCCAGGTTCACTTCTGCTGGTGGGTCAGGCACCATGCCCCCAACCTACCCTCTTGCAAAGGATTGGCAGGTGGTAGAGGAGCTATGCCACAGACTTTTCCAGGATGATCTTTGCCCAGTCAATCTCATCTACCCCTACCCTTGCCTGTAGTCACTGACCAGAAACCTGCCCTCTCTCTAGACCACTCTGGGACCTAGAAGTGGGGGCACTCAGAGAAGAGAGCTGTAATCAAAACGTTTTGGAGAAATCTGGTCCTGGGGGTCTTCAGAGAGCATTCTCCAGGTGCTGTGTGGACATGGCTGTCCCGACTCCCACCACTTGCCTCCAGCTGCTGGTGACTCAGTGGCCCTTCTCCCACGAAAAGACACCTCAGGGAGCCTGCTCTGTGACTGTCATGCCAATCCTACAACCTGAGACTGATAAACACTCCACTTCTTCTACGTTCCATACTCCATCCTCAGAAGCCATGTGTACCATCAAACTGTCCCCCTGGCTTCTGGTGGGCCATGGCTGTCTGTGTTCTGTCTGTTATATTGGGGGGTAATTAGAAACATGGCTTTTACACTTGTGTGTGACTCCTTCATGATGATGGTGGGAAGGGGCACATGGTAATGGGCCCTTGCTAGACTCCAGACAAGGGCCTTGTAGATCCAGACTAGACTGTGAGTGGCAGATGTTACCCTCATGGGAATTGGATGAGGGTCTGGGATGGTGGTCCTCTTGATCCCTGGCCCTCTTGAGGCTTGCTACTTATGCTATGGATCCCCTAATTTACTCTGCTCTCATTGGCTTATCTTTCAGCCACCACTCCCTCACACCTTAGTCTTGAGCCTTGGTCCTGGGTTAAGCTATCCAAAAATGTTACCATCTTTTCTCCCTGCCTCAGATCCCCCTACCCTGAAGTTCCCATGGTAACCTCTATCCTTGACTCCAATACACACACACATCTGAGGAACCTTGAACCCTTGTACTTGCCCACTTCATTCCTTCTCATGTGCAACCATCATTGATGCTGCCACATAGCACCCTTCATTTGACAAGACAAGGAAACCACAGCTCAGAAGTGGTGTGATCCTTTTGAAGTTACACATGCAGCTGTGGTATCATGCAGCACCAGAAATAGGAATTGGGTTGACCTGGATTTGAGATTTCCATCTCTATCCACATAGGAGTCTCAGTTGTCTGTGAAATACAAATAACGTACCTATTCACAAGATTATTGTGAGAGAACAATTGTAAAACAAACAAAGCAACACTACCTGTAATCTCCTGATTAATGTAGCCCTGAGGTTGCATCACAGAGCTCCTGACTCCAGGGATACCCTGTTTGTCCTGGTGTGGAGCATGTTTGTCCTCCACATGCCCACCTCTTCCTTTCTCCCTTAAGTCTTCAAGCACCCCTACCCCCTCCTGTTGTAGGGCCCCTCCTAGCCTGGCGGGGGTATGTCCAACAGTGATTGAGAGGCGGGAAGGGGAAAGGGAAGGGGGAGTGCTTTCCCTCCTCGTGGCCCCAGTCAGGATATGGCCGCTCTGGGCCCAGCCCTGACCCTCTGGGTGGAAACAGGAAATATGTGAGACTTGGTGTGCGCTGGGTCTCAGTGCCTGGCTCCACAGCTGATAAGGGCCATTGTGTGGCTGCCGGGGATGAGCCTGCCCTGGATAGATGTGTTTCCCGAGGAAGGAAGGAAGGAAGCTTTGCTGGTCTTTCCTGGGCGGGGGAAGCTGTGAGGAGGGAAGAGAAGAGTGCCTGGAGGAAGGTGCCTGCCTAAGGGGCTGTCAAGTCCAGTGCAGGCCACTGGACTCCACCCCTCCCATGCCAGCATTTGCCTCTGGAAAGGTCACTTTCCCCCATCTACTTCCCCCTTCTCACTTCCTATAAGGAATGTCTGGAGACCCAAGGGCTCAGGCTAGGGAAGTGTCAGCTGTGATTTAACAATAAAGATAGAAAAACAAGAACATTCAGGATGGGGGGGGTGGGCACCTGAGGGTGCTAATGGAAATATAAGGAGCAAACAGCACTAAGGCTGCGACAGAAGGAACCCAAGGACCAACCTCGGAAGCGGTTGAAGCTCAAGAGCAGGGTGAAATGGGGCTCCTCAAAGTGCCCTCCTGCCTCTCTAATCGACCCCATTTTCCCAACATGGCCAGCCCCCAGCAGCCCAAGTCCAAACTCAAGAGGCTCACCTGGTGCAGTAGGAGGTAGGCAAGCTGGGGGAGTGGGTGGGGCATGCAGGAGGAATAGTGCCTACCGATGAATTCCCTTGGCTTAGAGCAGGATATGCGTTCTGGTTTGGAGAGTGGTCTCTATGTTCTCTAACTGACACCAGTGAGTAGGCAAGGGGAGAAGCCCAGCCATGGAACTGCTGGGGAGCAAGGCCTCCTACCCTTTGTCCTAGAGCCTAAGGTCCCCCATGGGTGACTGCATCTGCTGCTCTGGTTACCTGGGACGACAGGCATTTCCTTCATCCCTCAGCCCCTCCTCTTCCTGCCCCAACCCATTGGGCCAAGAGGCCTCCCAATCAGGCCTGGGCTGTTCCAGCTGTGTCCTGAGGCACTGGACCAGGCACATCCCCTGGGGCTGGAGTTGAAGTTGAATCAAGTGACCATCCCAGTGTGAGACCAGATCCTGGCTCCAGGAGCAGCCAGAGCCTGTGGGTTGGCAGGCAGGCTGCTCAGAGGCCTCAGTGCTCAGCACGCTGGCTGTCTGCAGGCAGAATGGCACTACAAGTGGAGCTGATCCCCACGGGGGAGATCATCCGCGTGGTTCATCCCCACAGGCCCTGCAAACTTGTAAGCTGGGATGCCCTGGGCTGGGAGGAAGGGTGGCAGTGTCTCCCCAGGGCCCAGCAGTCCTCTCTGGAAAGAAGTGAGCAGTGGGGACAGGTTCTGATCTTTGATGCAACAGGAATAGACTGGACAAGAAGGGTAAATGGAAGGAAGGAGTATGGTTTTAAGTGCACCACTAGGAGTAGTGTTTGTCAAAGTGGGAATCTGGGTTTGAACCCCTTGCCTTCCTGCTCCCTGATCCTCAGAAGACTGGGCTATGAACTGGACATAACAACACCTAGGTAACAGGACTGCTCTGAGGTCAAAGGACGAGTACATGTAAAGTTCCAGGCGCATAGTACAGGCTCAGTTAATGCCTCCCCATTCCCAAAGAACTAGGACTGGCCAGCTCAGAGCAGTAGCGTGGGCTGGACAGAGGGTGAAAGGAAACAGTCACAAATGGGGAAGAGTCAGCCAGGCTCGGTATGCAGGAGAGGGTCGAGTTTGCTCTGGGAATGCAAAGGGGCCCTAGGACGGAGGGAGAACCCATCATGCGCACCCACCCACCCAGTCAGTACAGCAGCAAGTGGGCCGGGTCTTCGCTGGAGGAGGGTGCATGTGTGCGTGTCTGTGGAGGTGGGGGCGGGGAGAGAAAGAAAATGACTGTGACGTGCCTCATCCTGGGAGCTGGTTGAGGAGTATGCGGCACCAAGTCTCCGCAGATGCGGGCAGGGTCCAGGGCCGGGGCCGCCCAGCGCCTGGCGCGGGGCGGGGCGGGAGGGAGCGCGCGCACACCGGGGTCTGAGCCCTGCCCGGGATGACGACAGGCAGCTGCCCGGCCCCGGGCGGGCCCTGGGCGGGGAGAGCGTGCCGGGGCCGCGGACTCCGGAGCCAGCCACACCGCCCAGGCTGGCCCCCGCCCGCGCACACAAAGAGCAGAGCTGGTGGGTACGCTGGGCGCAGGGCGGGCAGCAGCCGCGTGGCCCCGAGAGGCCTTCGCAGGCGGGCGGGATGCGGGAAAAGGTAGGCTGCCGGACGCCGAGCCAGGCCCAGAGTTACCGTGCGGGAGGCGGGGGTCGCCAGGGATCTCTGGGACGGAGGGTCAGCTTGGGCTGACCCGTGCGGGGGTCCCAGAATCCGGTGGCACCAGGGCTGGACCTGGAGGCAGCTTAGATTACTTGCGGGTAACGTGAAGGCGGAGAGGAGAGGCTGGGGTCGCCGAACCCAAGAACCCAGAGCGCCCTTTGGCCGGTCTCTTCCTCTGGGTTCCAGAGAAGCCTCCCGAGCCCCGCCCCTTCCCGCCGCCCCTCCCGCCCCCGCCCCCACGCACACACCCGCCGGGCCCAGCAGCGCCACCGGCCCCTGAGCGCGTGTGACTATGGCGGATGGGGGGCTTCGAGATGAATTATGACTGGCTGGCCTACGGCGTAAGTCAACTGCCGGCACGCTCTAGCCTCCTGCTCTCACTGCCGGCTCTGTGATTCATTCATTCGCATAGGCGTCCCTGACCGGTTATTGAGCCCCCACTGTGCGGGGCTGGGTGTACGTCCCAGACAGGAGCAGTCTACTGGGAGAGACTGACCAAGAAACCAGCGATTAGAGATTAAGGAGATAAAGAGAGGGCTGTGTGTTGGGGGTAGTCAGGAAGGGTTCTGGAGGAGGTGATACCTGAGCTGTGTCTTCAAGGATGTAGGGGAGTCAGTAGGGGAGGGGAAGCATGCACAGGAAGCTGCAGGTGCAAAGGCAAGAAGCTTAGAGAGCCCCCTGGGGCTGGTGGCAGGAGCTGAAGTAGCTCATCCTAGCTGTGTGTGATGGTGAGGGAGGCATGGGGAGAGAAGGGATTGGAGAGGGCCACCCCTGTGGTCACACAGGAACATAGCAGCAGTAGGGTAAACTGAGGACAGAGGGGGCCACTGGAGTTACCCGCAGGGGCCTGGCAAGAAAGAGTGGGTGTGAAGTACAGGCCTGGCACATGGACCATGCCCTATAAACTTTCACTCTATTAATGAGATGTTAATTGATCCGATTGCAATTGTAAATACCATAGGCTGCTCTGGGAAAATGGATTAAAGGCAGGGAGGCCAGTTTGTAGTCTGCTACCTGGTCCAGGAACATAGCTGTGATGGTGGAGCATAGGTTTTCGCAAGTGGTGACTCTTTTGTGTGAGGAGTGAAGGGAGGAGAGCAAGCATTTTGATGCCAGGTGATGACTAGCTGGAGGTGCCTTCCTCTTCTCTACATACAGGATATTGAACAATGAGAGTAGGTTAGGGGGCATGGTACTCTGTTTACTTCTGCTGGACCCCCAGGCAGA
This sequence comes from Eidolon dupreanum, assembly GCA_028627145.1. Lineage (NCBI taxonomy): Eukaryota > Metazoa > Chordata > Mammalia > Chiroptera > Pteropodidae > Eidolon > Eidolon dupreanum. Next base: position 73,647,571 of record CM053506.1, read on the forward strand.
GGTGTCTGGCAGGCCAAAGGCCCATGGTTCTGGAGCTAGAGAGTATAGCCCTTGACTAGAGCTCTGTGAACAATTAGGTAATGCCCCTAAGTCACCACCATTTCTCCTCATTCCCCCTCACAATTCCCTTGAGTTTGGAACAGTCCTTGGTGAGGCAGCCTGGGCCCAGACCTAAGATGTTTGATGAATATAAATTTGTGCCTGTTCTGTTCCCAGAACTGCACTGCAGATGAGATAGCCTATGGTTCTTTGTGCTGTGCCATTGATCTGTGGGTCCTTAGAACACCATTTCCAGACTCACGTGGCCCTATGCTGGGGGAACATTTGCAGCTGTCCATTGTTTTCCCCACTCCTCCCAAAATCAGACTTGGGGGTATCTGGCCCACAGTAGGTAAATGGCACTGGATGACCCAGATCTGCTGGGACTGCCTCGTTGCCACCTCTATTGGAAACATCTCCCCAAGTGGGAAGAGACCCAGAGGCAGCCTTAGGAAATAAGTCCTAGGTCACTCAGGGGCCATTGCTACACCCCAGCCTTCAGCCAGCCCCTAGGTCCAGGGCCATGCTTGTAGCCCAAAGACCATGACTTACACTCCAGAACTGCTACTCCTAAGGCCTACCTGTCAATAGTCACACAGTAGCTGTGTACCGAGCACTGCAGTCACGGGGGTCACTGAGAAAGGTCACAGCTGTTAATCTTTACAAGAAAAGCTTGGAAATCCGCCAGCCCTATGCTATCCATGCTCCCTCAGAGCACTGAGCGCGAGAATTCCCGATTCCATTCCCACCCTTCCTTTTACGGGTCCTAAGATCTTAAGTCATTCACCTGCCCAGGCCGTTTCCCCGTCCGTATAACGGGAGTAACAATACAGACTTCTGGCTTGACTGCGGACATTGAAGGGCGTACCATAAGACAGCGCTCAGAACGCAGAAAGCGTCTGGCGCTGCAGCCGTCGTCGCCGTGTCTCTCACCCTCGGTTCTCCGCCTCCCTACCCCCTCTCCCCGGCTAGTGCTTCCTTCCAGGGAGGCGGGGTGGGCCGGTGGGGGCTGCTGGGGGCTGGGCCTGGCCCTCAGGCACGCCTGGCTGAGGAGACACCCCTTCCTTCTGCCGCCGGGCGGTGGCTGCGGGGGCGCCAGCGAGCATCCAGGGAATGCGGCGGTGCCGCTCGCTGTGCCGGAGCGGGGGGAGGGGGGAGGAGGGTGGCCGGCCGGACCCCTCCGCACTCGGATTCCCCTCATTCCAGCTGCCTGACGGAGCAATGGCTTGGGAGGGCACTGCGGCCACGAGGCTCCTCGCGCTCTCTGGCTCCTCCCTTGGGGTCCCCGAACCCCGTCCCCGCTTACTGCATGGAGTTGCCTTCCTTTTGGGGCTTGCTCGACCCCCCGTCCTCTAGTTTTCAAAGGCGCTTCCCACCCTGAGTGTACTGGAGGCTAAGTCCCCCGTTGCCGCTCCCTCTGGAGTTTAAACCCGGGAGCCCAGCGGAGAGAGTCCCCTCCCGCCGTGACCCCGCCTCTGCCGGTGGCGTTTCAACCAACTCATTCTGCTCTCCCACCCATCTCCCAGCTGCACGCGGTGGCACCCAGTCCCCTTGCCCCCTCCAGAGGGCTCCATCTCCCAGCTCGCGCCCCCCCCCCGCGGGTCCCCCGGGTCGCGGCTTCGGCCGGGCTGTTATTCTTGAGGTAATGAGCCTTTCCCATGAGGCTGCAGCCCGCACCTGCCTCAGCCTCCCCCGGGAGCCCGGGTCCGATGGTGGGGCACGCTGGGGCTTTGGGTCCCATCACTGCCTTCTTGTCCCTAGGACAAGTCAGCGCTCCCCGTACTGCGCCTCAGGTTCCTTATCTGTCAGGTGGGGGTCAGGTAAAGCTCCTGAGAGCTCTTTGTAACTGGCATACACGCCCGAGCGGCTTTCCCCACTAGATAAAGTCAGGCCCTCTTAGTAGGTCTGTCCCAAGCATGTGTAGAATGAATGTCCGGCCAAAAGAGGGAAGCGGTGTTTACTGAGGGTCTGGGAGGTGCTTTAGCGCTGTATCTTAGCCTTCTCTACAACCATTTTAGACAGATATTAGCTTCATTTTAAGGATGAAGAAGATCCGAGGAGTTAAGTGACTTGCTCGCAGTCATACAGTTGTAAGAAGTAGCCCAGCTTTTTGCAAGCGCTAGCTATCAACAACACCCTACCAGCTGTGGGATCTGAGCTAGAGTTCGCGGTGGTTTGGGTATCCAGGATAGCGGAGAAGTGTACTGTCCCGAAATGCTAAAAGTCGGACGTGGGTTTCCCAGATAGGAAACTGAGACCTCCATAGGGGCCAGGCACACACCACTCTTGGCAAAGGCGCCCTGTGGCTGCCCCTGTCCCTGGGGTGCGCGCTCTGTGCTGACGCAGGACCCTAAAAAGATTTTCTCGGGTCTTAAAGACGCAGGGCGCCTCCCCCCCCGCTCCCCCCCCAGAGAGGGTATGGGGGTGGACAGAGTCCCGCACCCAGGCTCCGCCCGCCTGGGCGCGCCGGCCGTATTTGGACATTAAGTTCTATTTTTAACTTTGCCAGGACTCGAGGTTGGGGGGAGGGGAGGGAAATCCTGCTTCCTCCGCGACCCACCAGTCTCAGCCCTCATACTGCGCCGGGCCTGGTACATAGTGTAGACACAAGCCCGGAAGTGAGTTCCGGGTCGGTGTAGACGCGGCGGCCGCGCGGGTTCCGGGCCCCACCCTGGAACCAACGACGTCCCTCCTGGAAAACCTGACTCAGGCAGAGCCCCCGCCTGGCGGGGAGCCCCGCCGTCAGCCCCGCCCCGAGATCACCCTTAGTTCCTACCCCATCCCCCAACTGGAGGGGGACCCCGGAGTCCGAGTCCCGAAGGGGGCGGGCGCGGCGGCGAGTCCCGCGCTTGGGAGGCTTTGGCAGGGGGCGGTGCGGGGGGCGGGCCGGCCCCTCCCTCGCTGACGCCGCCGCCGCCGCCGAGCTTCGGGCGGAGAGCACCGGCAGCGGAACTGGGCGCCAGGCCCGCCGAGCAGGATGCGCTACCGGGCGTCGGTGAGCGAGGTGGGGGCAGGGCGGGGGGTCCCGGGCGTCCCGCCCTGCCTGGCGGCGCCGCCTTGGCCCCGCCAGGAAGCGGGCGCGGCCCAGGAATTTCGGGTGGAAAAACGTCCCGGGAAGTTGCAGAGGGAGGAGGCCGAGGCAGGCAGGGCCGCGGGGCGCGCTGAACCTGGGGCGCATCAAGTAGCTCTGGGGGAAGACTGAGCTCAGAGGCCCATCACCCAGAGGGTGTGGGGGGCGGGAGCTTCGGCAGGATTTGCCAGCAGCTTCAGGACAGGATGGGATGGGGGGTAATGAGGGACAGGCCAGGGAGAGGCAGGCCCCTGGTCAGACCAGGAGAGGAGCCCCGGGCCAAAGATCTGGGCGGTCTGTGGTTGGAAAAGACCTGGGAGCCTCTTTGGGGTCTATACGTCCCTCCCACTACCTTCACCTTGCTCTTCTGACCCTTGACACTCTCGATGTCAATTTTCTAGAGCACTCAAACCTCTTTTGAAGAGTATAGGGCGGGGTGAAAGTCTCGTTGAGCCTGTCCCTCTCTGGTGGGCCTGGAAGGTAGCTGGGCTTTCCCTGGTAAAACCCCCACCCCTTTGAGGCCTCTCAGGGCTCTCAGTGGAGGAGGGTGTCTGGGGAGCCTGGCAGCTGAAGAGGAGGGCGTGGCCCAGCTATAGGAGGGAGGTTCCCCTGTTGAGTCTAGCTGCTGGGAAGGAAGGCCCTCTGAGAGATCCCTCCAATATGGCCTGAGGGTGGCCTCTTACTTGGTCCCTAGGCACTCTCCCCCTGGAGATTTTGGTGGATAGGGGTAGGACAGATGGCCCCAACCTGCTGGCAGAATTCACTCTGAGCCATTTGTCCTCCAAAACACCTGTCACACGTGGCTCAGAGCTAAGTGACCTGAAGTCACCTGGTCTAATTCAACTCCTCCTCCTTGAGACGGAAGCAACCCTGAAAGAGGAGGGGATTTGTCCAAGGTCAACAGAGCTTTTTTCCAGGAGTTCCGTCTCATGACCCCCCTTTCTCTACACAAAACTAGCACTCCCTGGATTCGGTGGCTTTGCTCCCATGTCCTGTAAGTCCTTTATGTTCCAGTGTCCTGTGTCCAGGTCCCATGTGCCCCTTGAGGGCTCTGTTCTGTGTGACCAGTGTCCTCAGTGATCCATGTGCCAGCTTCCTGTGATCCAGGCCCAATGTACATTGTCTGTCTTCTGGATGTTCTGTGTCCTGCATCTGGATCTCCTGTGTCCACCTGCCCCAGGTGGAGGGGAAGGAGTGGCCTTACCTTACGCCTCTGGCCCTGACCCTCTCCCGTGGCCCGTTTCCAACAGGCCCTGGGCAGTGACGGGGTACGGGTGACCATGGAGAGTGCACTGACTGCCCGTGACCGAGTAGGGGTACAGGATTTCGTGCTGCTGGAGAACTTTACCAGTGAGGCAGCCTTCATTGAGAACCTGCGGCGACGGTTCCGGGAGAACCTCATTTACGTGAGGCTCAAATGGGAAGACAGTAGTGGGGAGGGTGCTGGGGAGGAAACAGAGGCAGGGTTGAGGGGAAAGGAGGGGTCAGGGAACTCTGGGAGGAAAATCTGACTCTCGTCTTCTGATCCCCCCAGACCTACATTGGCCCAGTCTTGGTCTCTGTCAACCCCTACCGGGACCTCCAGATCTACAGCCGGCAGCACATGGAGCGTTACCGTGGTGTCAGCTTCTATGAAGTGCCACCCCATCTGTGAGTGACACTCCCCATCCCCATCTGAGATGACCCCATCTGACCCTCACTCTAAAATAACCCCTGACCTCCCACTTTGGATAAATCACTATTCACATCTGTGAGGAATCTCACAATCCCTCACCCTTGAGTGACCCCACTCCCCACCCAAGATGAATCATTTGACTCCATCTAGGCAGACCCTACCCAGCCCCCACTCCAACTCATACTCATGACTTATCCCCCAACTCTGTGTGGCATGGCTTCCAACCTTAGCAACCCTCTGACCCCTACCTCCAAGGGACCTTTCAGCCCTACCTATGAGTGATCTCAACCTCCACCTGAAAGATCTACAGCACCCCCATTCAGGAGTGATCCTTTCCATCTCCTATCTGAAAGTGACCCCATCCTCAACTGTGAAGGATCTCCCTTCACCTATACCCTTGAGGGTCCCCTAGTCCCTGTCCTCAGAGGTACATGCAGCTCCCATCCACAAGTGAACTCCGACCAGATACAGAAGTGGTCCCCCCTAAACTTTCCTGTGGGACACCCTTCACCTGCAGCTGCTCAGCCCCCTACCCCCTGAGCCCCTAATGAGCCTCTGTCCCAGGTTCGCGGTGGCTGACACTGTGTACCGGGCACTACGTACGGAACGCCGGGACCAGGCAGTGATGATCTCTGGGGAGAGCGGGGCAGGCAAGACGGAGGCCACCAAGCGGCTGCTGCAGTTCTATGCTGAGACCTGCCCAGCCCCTGAGCGGGGGGGTGCTGTTCGAGACCGGCTGCTGCAGAGCAACCCAGTGCTTGAGGTAAGAGGCCATCAGCATCTGAGGAGAGGGAGGGCAGCAGAGAGAAGGCCAGCATCCCTCATACCCCATCCACTCTTAGGCCTTCGGAAATGCCAAGACCCTCCGGAACGATAACTCCAGCAGGTTTGGGAAGTACATGGACGTGCAGTTTGACTTCAAGGTACCTGGGGGTGTGTCGGGGCCAGGGGTGGGATTCTTATTCAGTAGGCACATAGTGACCAGGTCCTTGGCACCAGTAAATATTTATTAAGCACCTACTATGTGCCAGGTACTATCCCAGGTGCTGGTGCTATGTCAGTGAAAAAAAACAGACAAAAATCCTGCCTTTGGTAGGGATAGACAAACAGAAAAAAATGTAGTGTAGGTTACAAATGCCATGGGAAAAAATAAAATGAGGTAAAAAGTGGAGGCAGTTGCTGTTTTATTTTATTTTATTATTATTATTTTTTTAAGGCAAGGCAAACCTTGGTTGACCTCACAGACTGCAAGGACCTTGTCAGCTTACAATCCCTTATTTTTTATTTTTTATGCCTATAGCACCTGGTCTTCCTAGGTGGTCTCCCATCCAAATACTAGCCAGGCCTGATCCTGCTTAGCTTCCGAGATCAGACGGGATTGGGCTTGTTCAGGGTGGCATGGCCATAGACCAGTTGCTGTTTTAAAGAATGTAGTTAGGGTAAGCCTCACTGAGGTGGCATTTTGGTAAAGGCTTGATGTAGACAGAGGAGCAAGCTGTGCAGATACCTGGGGGAGAGAGTCCAGGTAAAAAGAATAGTCAGCGCAAAGGCCCTGAGGTGGGAGGGTATTTGGCGTATTAAAGCAAGGAGGCCAGAGCGTCTGGAGAAGAGAATGAGGGGGTCAAAGAATAGGAGAAGAGACTGAATAGTGCAGGCCCTCGAGGGTCTTAGTAATAACTTTTATTTTTTAAACTTAGTGGAAGGGAGCCATCAGAGGATTTGGAACACAAGTGTGTCATGATCTGACTTTCCTCCTAAAAAGATTGTTCTGGTTGTTTTAGTGAGAATAGATGGCTAAAGAACCAGGCCGAGCAGGGGAACCAGTTAGGAAGCTACTGTATTAATCATGGTGACATACAACAGTGGCTGGGATCAGTGTGGTAGCAGTAGAGGTGATGAGAAGTAGTTGAATTCTGGAGGTTTTGAAGATTAAGGCAGCAGGATTGGCTGTCTGAACCTGAGGTGTGGAAAAAAAAGAGGCTTCCAGGAGGACTGCAGACTTCTTAGTCTAAATACCTAAGATGGAGTGACCACTGACCAAGATGGAAGACATTCAGTGTAGCTAGTCTGTGAAGATTAGGAGTTTAGTTTCAGGCCTTTTGAGTTTGAGATGCTTGTTGGACATCCAAGTGGAGCTGCCAAGTCGATAGGGTTGAATTTCCTCCTTTCTTAGCTGAAAAAAAATTGAGATTTGAGCCCATGCAGCTAGTGCCAGAGCTGGAATTAGAACCCAGGAGTGCAGGGGAGAGAAAGATAGGCCCCATTCCCCAATCCCCCTGAGCAGTCACCATGTCCTGTCCTGCCCACAGGGCGCCCCCGTGGGTGGCCACATCCTCAGTTACCTTCTGGAGAAGTCCCGTGTGGTCCACCAGAATCATGGGGAGAGGAACTTCCACATTTTCTACCAGCTCCTGGAGGGGGGTGAGGAGGAGACACTGCGCAGGCTGGGCTTAGAACGTAACCCCCAGAGTTACCTGTACCTGGTAAAGGTGAGTAGCTGGTGGGCAGGGCAGGTACCACCCGAGGAGCATAGCACCAAGACTGGTACCCAGCTTTGCTCCTCCTTCAGGGCCAGTGTGCTAAAGTCTCCTCCATCAATGACAAAAGTGACTGGAAGGTCGTCAGGAAGGCTCTGATGGTCATCAACTTCACTGAGGATGAAGTGGAGGTGAGACCTCTGCTGAGGACCCTCCCTTTCCTGTCATACCCTGAAATTCTCGATCTACTTTTACAACCCATTTCCACTTAGATCTCCCTTCTCCTCTCAGATACTTTACCCCTTAGTCCCTGCTCCATCTGACCATCCCTCATCACCCTCATGGAGCTCTCAGCCCCTCTTGTGACCCCCATCTGCCCCTGCCTTTCCCCCAGGATCTGCTAAGCATCGTAGCCAGTGTCCTGCATTTGGGCAACATCCACTTTGCTGCCAATGAAGAAAGTAATGCCCAGGTCACCACCGAGAACCAGCTCAAGTATCTGACCAGGGTGAGCAGGGTGAGCAGAGGGCGAAGGCAGAGCAGCTGGGCAAGGGGGAGCGCACTCTCACCATTGCTCCCCTCCCTTGACAGCTCCTTGGTGTAGATGGCTCAACACTGCGGGAAGCCCTGACACATAGGAAGATCATCGCCAAGGGAGAGGAGGTGAGGCCAAACCCTCATTGCCCCTTCCCTGGTCTGTTCAGCTGGTCTTCTCAGCAACGCTGGAAGGACATAGGCAGGCGGCTCAGAGAGGCACAGGGAGCTGGCCAAGGTCACGCAGGAAGAGGGTGATAGAATCAAGCTAGAACCAAGACTCTCACCTGTAGGAATGAGGCCTCTTGTCCCTATGCCACCTTTCTTCTGGTGTGGCCTTGTGTCCTCCCCTGGTACCCCCACACACACCCCCAGCAGGAAGGACAGAGTAGTCATAGTTTCCCTGGTGTTCAGTATGAGCCCAAAGGGGAGGGACACGGGAAGGGGTCTTTGATATCCACATCCTTGTCTCATGCTGTGTTTGCAGCTCCTGAGCCCTCTGAACCTGGAACAGGCTGCATATGCGCGAGATGCTCTTGCCAAGGCCGTGTACAGTCGCACTTTTACCTGGCTGGTCGGGAAGATCAATAGGTCGCTGGCCTCCAAGGTAAGGGTATGGCGCAGGCTGCTCCCAAGGCATCAAGGAGGGCAGCTGGGAGCTGGAGCCTGGCAGACTTGGGGACCCATGCTTTTGGTTGAATGACTGACCCTAGGATGCTGAGAGCCCCAGCTGGCGGAGCACCACAGTCCTTGGGCTCCTGGACATTTATGGATTCGAAGTGTTTCAGCACAACAGGTCAGCACTCCTCTTCTCCCTTCCTGTCTCTTCTGTCTCCCTGTCCTGGTCCCTCTCCTCTGTCCCCCTGCCTTTCTCATGCCAATGACTCTCCTAACCATCCTGGGTCATGCTTGGTGTTTCTTCCCTTAGCTGCTCAGGGGCCTCACCCATCTCTCTCTTGCTCCTGGTCCTGTTCTCCTTTGAGCCACCATGGCCTTTTCTGCTTCCTTCCCAGCTTTGAGCAGTTCTGTATCAATTACTGCAACGAGAAGCTGCAGCAGCTCTTCATTGAGCTCACCCTTAAGTCAGAGCAGGAAGAATATGAGGCAGAGGGCATTGCGGTGAGTACAGGTCTACAAGTGTCCCCACATGCCATAGGGAGACCAGGCTTCAGTCCCCGCAAGAGAGTACTAGGACCCCATGATGAATCCCTTCCTTTTCTCTACCCCTCAGTGGGAGCCCGTTCAGTATTTCAACAACAAGATCATTTGTGATCTAGTAGAGGAGAAGTTCAAGGGCATCATCTCCATTTTGGTAAGTCCTCTGTTCCTCCAAAGCCTCATGTGAGGAGCAGGGTGGGAGGACATTACTCCTTCCTCTTTTTCTCCTGGCCTGTCCAAAGAGGGCCAGAGTTTGGGGCTGAGCAGGGACAGGGCAGGGCTGTGCATGAAGGGTGAGGTGAGGTGCTAGCTGGGTATGGAAGCTGTTTGTAGGAGGTTCCTATGATTTGCCCCTTTCCCATGAGTATGTGCCTCCCACCGTGGTGCCCCTAAATCTCCTATGCTCTCCAGCCCCTCCCCCAATACATCCATTACTCTATGTCACACCCCCAGGACGAAGAGTGTCTGCGCCCTGGGGAGGCCACGGATTTGACCTTCCTGGAGAAGTTGGAGGACACAGTCAAGCACCATCCACACTTCCTGACGTGAGTGGGGCTGCAGGGCTCACTTAGGGGCAAGAGCTCTCTTGGTGCAGAGCCTGTGGAAGCCTGGGATCCCCCTACAGTCATAAAACACCAGTCACAAGGAGTTGACCAGGAGAAGTCCTAAGTTAAGGACAGGCACACAAAGCCACAGCTCACGGTACATCTACAAAGGAAAAAGCTAGGAGCATGGCTTTCTCCTTGTTCTTTTTTGAGAATGAAACTTGTTAAAATTTTTCAACTTCCTTATTTAGAAATTGCTTTTTATTTAAGGCATCCCCTAAAGTGGGGCAAGGGAGAAAGGAAACAAACCCCTGTGTCCCAGCTCTGTCCTGCATACTCTGAGGGAGGTATTCATGGTGCTGTCTCCTTTTTACTGAGGCTCAAAGAGAAGTCATTTGTCCAAGGTTATCTGTCACACATCTAGTAAGTTTCAGAGCAGGAAATAGTCCCAGGACTGTGAATTCAAACATCCTGAGCATTTTTGCTTAATAGTACATTAAAATCCATTTCCTGGGGGTGGCTCCATAGTGTAGTGGTTAGCAAGTCTCGTTTACACGCAGAAGGTCCTGGGTTCATGACCCAGGTGGGTTCGTGCCCCAGGTAGAGCCTGGGTTCATGCCCCAGGTGGGTTCATGCCCCAGGTGGAGCCACAGACCGTGCCCCGTGTGCGCCAGGCCGTCCGAGTTCCCGGGGCTGCCCCAGGTGCATGCCTGAGCGTGTGGGAGGAGACACCCTTCAGAGATCCAGTTCTTAAGGGGAAACAACAATATCCATAGGTCAGGGGTGGAAGTGGGCCGATGGGGGGGGATGTTGATTAAAGAGGGGGTGGGGAAACCCTTTTCCTGCTTGTAAAAATAATGTTGCTCATTAGAGAAAAGCTAGAATGTGTGCAAAAGCTACTGTAGTTCTGTCACCCATAGGTCATCACTGTTAACAATTCAAAGCATTTCCTTCCTGTCTTTTTCTATACATTTTTTTCATAGTTGAGAAACTTACGGTGTACAGCAGGTCCTCAAATAACTTCGTTTCATTCAACATCGTTATTATTATAACGTTGATGAGATGCCGTAGGCACTTAACTCTTGTTTATATCAATTAACCTATGGTAAAACTGATGTCATTATACATCGTTTCACTTAAAGTCCAGAACCTATTGGTGTTAAGGCTCAGGATAATGTTATATTCTGAGTATTTTCCTATATCATCAAACAGAAAAATTTCCTTAAAATGCTTCCTCCAATGGCTTTACCTCACAGATACCCACTGCTCTCACCCAGCCTCTGGGAACCCCTGGCCCCCCTCCCAGTTTCTGCTGGATAACAAGGCTGCCACAAACATCTTTAATCTCTGCCTATGTCTCTGGTTAGTTGCTTAGAATAGTTCTTAAAAGTAGAAAATGGGCTAAAGAATAGAAACGTGCTTAAGATTTAAGTAATCTCTTGGGGGGCAGACTCCATTCTTAAAATGTCATGGCAGCGCTCAACCACTGAGCAGTCATGCAACAGCCATAGTCATGCAACTGTAGCTTCCTCTCCTTGTCACCCCCAGGCACAAGCTGGCTGACCAGCGGACCAGGAAATCTCTGGGCCGGGGAGAGTTTCGCCTTCTGCACTATGCTGGAGAAGTGACCTACAGTGTGACAGGTGAAGATCCTTGGGTTAGGTCTCCACAGTGGGTAGGAGAGGCACTCTTCCTCGCCTCACATCTACTCTCTCCTCCCAGGATTTCTGGATAAAAACAATGACCTTCTCTTCCGGAACCTGAAGGAGGTGAGGAGGACTGGGGGGAGGACTCCAGGTTAGGCCCCAAATGATCTTTGCCCCAGAAATCTCCCCTACCTTTCCCTGTACTGCCACCTTGACCCCCTGCTCTACCCTCACAGACCATGTGCAGCTCGGATAATCCCATTATGAGCCAGTGCTTCGACCGGAATGAGCTCAGTGACAAGAAGCGCCCAGAGACGGTGTGGAGGCTATGGGACCCAAGGGGGCGTTTGTGTGCATGCACGCATGGACAAGTGCCTGCATGAACCTGGGAGTTGGCCATGTGCATGTGAGCTTGTGTGTTTGGTGGTGCCAATATGCACATCTGCGTGTCTAGGAGGTTGCCTGTTGGTACACCTGTGCCTGCTTCTGTGCGTGCCTGTGTGTATACCTATGTCTGTGTGGGGATCCATATATATATGTATATATGTATGCGTGTGTGTGTATATGTATACCTTCCTCTGCGGGCACTTGTGTACATTCATCCACTGAACAGACATCCATAGCAAATATTGGCAGGCACTTAGGATACAGAAATGTATAAGTACTCTGATAGAAATATGTACAGGATGCTTTGGAGACTTAGAATAAAGAGCAGCAAACTACCTGAGGGAGTAAAAGGGGTGAGGGGGGTCAGGGAAGGCTTCCTGGAGGAGGAAGCATTTGTGATAACGTGGGAATGAGTAGGTGCATGTCAGATGGACCTATGGAAGGACACTGTAGGCAGTGGGAGAGCACTGTAGGCAGCAAGAGGGCCACACACACACACACAGTCCAAAAAAAAAAAAAAACAACAGGAGATTGACAGGAGAGTGACATTATCGAGGAGAGAGGCAGGGAAAGGCAGGTGTGACCAGTGGTGCCAAATGTAAGGAGAGCTCCAGTGAGCTGAGGACAGAGGTGTGGCTATTGGACTGGCAAGAGGGCCAAGGCGGCCCCAGGAAGAGCAAGGGCAGTAGGGAGGGAGAGGCCAGAGTGCTGCAGGCTGAGGCATGCTTGGCGGGGAGGGCACGGAGGCAGTGTGTTGCCCAGGGTCTGACCCCCTGGGACTCTGCCCTCTGCTCCCTGACTCATACTCCAGCACTCATCCTCTAGCCTCAGTATCCCCCTGTGAAGACACCTGTGAATCCATTATTCCTGAGCCTCTAGCAAGTCTAGATTCACGTATCCAGTGACGTCCTCCAAGTGGCCCCCAGGGACCCCAGACTCCACTGGTCTATAATGGGTCCTGGATTGCCTAGTCCCCCAGGCCTACTCCTTCTGTGTCCCTATTTCAGGACAGGGGTCACCCTCCGTCCAGTTCCATAGGCCAGAAACCTGGGTAGCATCCCTGACCTCAGTCTCCTATCCCTTATCCAAGCAACCACTGGCTCTTGCCTATTTCTGCTGCCTGAATACTTCCCAACTTCTTCCTCTCAGCCCCTTCCCCATAACTACTACTCCAGTTCAGTTCTTGTTATCTCTCCTCTGAGCCTCCAGCCAGCCTAGTTTCCTTGCTCCCCATTTGCCCTTACCAACCGTCGTCCACATGCCTGCTATAGAAATATTCTGAAATGCAGATCTGTTTCTATCATTCCCTCACTCTAAATTCCTCCATGGCTCCCTAATGTGACTCGAGTCCTGCCGTAATACTGCTTCTGCCTGCCTCTCTAACCTTCTTTTTCTACTCTCCACCTGGATCTATACACAGCTTGTAGCTCCCCTATATACGTGAGGCCTTTGCTTAAGCTGTCCCCTTCCTGGAATGCCCTTTTCTCCTCTCTTCCTTCTGGCTCTCCTACATACCATTCACTTATTCATTTATCTTCTCTCCTACATATCCTTTAAATCTCAGCCAATGGGTCATGTCCAGAAGATCTGTCCTGATGCCCCCTACTCTCACTGACTGGATTAGTTGCCACTTCTTGGTGCTCCCAAAACCTTCCAGCATACACCCGTGTCATTAATGGGGCCACAATGGATTGCAGGTCATTGTTGAGGAGTCTGCTTCTCCCACAGACCTGAGAACCTTGAAGGTCCTGCAGGGCAGTGCACATGGATGATGGTTGAACTCATAGGCATAGGACACATTGTATAGGAATGTGGCCCTGAAATTCTAGAAAGAGAAAGAGTGATTTGCCAAAAGGAGGTATGGGATTGAGATGCGGAGACCAGAGCAGGATTTTTAGACCTGAGTGAGTTTCCTAAAATGCTGTCTCTACACCAGCCAGAGTGAGGCAGGTGGGCATAGTCTGGCCCCTTCCTCTATTGTGAGGGAGGATGGTGGGAGGAAGTAAGAGTGGGGATGAGGGGTGGGTGTAGTTGTGGGAACTGGTGCTGCTCTGCCCCACGGAGGGGCTACACCAGGCATCAGTGACCTCAGCCCAACTCAGGCCAACCTTCCATTCACTTTGGCTCACCAGGTCGCCACCCAGTTCAAGATGAGCCTCCTGCAGCTGGTAGAGATACTTCAGTCTAAGGAGCCTGCTTACATCCGCTGCATCAAGCCCAATGATGCCAAACAGCCCGGTAGGCCCCTCCTGCCCATGGGCCTGTGGGGCTGGGCCTTGGCAAAGGTGGCTGTCCATCTATCAGTGCAAGCCCGCTAACCACCCTGTTACCCCTGTCCCAGGCCGCTTTGATGAGGTGCTGATTCGGCACCAGGTGAAGTACCTGGGGCTGATGGAGAACCTGCGTGTGCGCAGAGCCGGTTTTGCCTATCGCCGCAAATATGAAGCTTTCCTGCAGAGGTGGGGGCGAGGCCTGGTTCTTTGGCTGGGATAGAGGGCAGGAGGGTGGGAGCTTCTTAGGTCTTGGGAGGGAGGACAAAGATTCTCAGCTCCATTTCAGAGACATGGTGCTGAGGCTCTGAGCTGCTGTAAGACCCACACCAGGGGCCCCTCTGTGTTGTAGGCCTAATGTCAAGCTTGGTAAAGAGAACCCTAGTCCCCAAAGTCCCTGCCCTCATGGAGTACCTGGGCAGGGGTTGATGAGGCAGGCGTCCACATGCCTGTCACCAGGAGAGATGGTAAAAGCCTATGGGGACAGAGGATTTAATCAGGTGTGAATTCCATCTCTGCTACTTTGCTGCCCCATGGTCTTGGGCAGAGGAGAATACCTCAGCTGCCTCATTTTTAAAATGGGGGTAACAGCAACCTCCCAGGCTTTCTGTGAGCTACCGGTCAGTGGAAGCATTCAGCAGGTGCCCTGGAAGGCTCATTTGGGTCCCCAGGAAAGAGAGCTGGCTGGGGTGGAACCTGGGTACAATTTTTTTCCCAGGTACAAGTCGCTGTGCCCAGAGACATGGCCCACATGGGCCGGACGGCCCCAGGATGGAGTGGCTGTGCTGGTCAGGCACCTTGGCTACAAGCCAGAAGAGTACAAGATGGGCAGGTGAGTGATATTGCACCTGGGGTCTGGGTGGGGTGGGGCTTGGGGATAGTGACCAGGAGCTGATCACTGCTGCCCTCCCAGGACCAAGATCTTCATCCGCTTCCCCAAGACCCTGTTTGCCACAGAAGATGCCCTGGAGGTCCGGCGGCAGAGCCTGGGTGAGAGAAAGGCCCCACCTTTCCTGTCCCAGTGGGGTCTTTTCTGGGCAGCAGGAAACAAGTCACTGCATTTGGGCTCCTTCTCTAGGAAGTCCACCTTGCCCACATTCAGCTGACTTCCTCCTTAGCAGCTCCAGCCCCAGTACCCACATGCCTCTGGATACAAACTCTGAGCATGTTCCCACATTCCTCCATTTATTTACCCTCCTAGTCAATAACTCTTTCAACTACTCCCTCATTCATGCCAGTCAGTGAGTTCTGACAGCCAGGCCCCCAGCTAGTTCCCCTGAGTTCTGGCCAATTGACTTTCTTTCCCAACCACAGCCACGAAGATCCAGGCCTCTTGGAGGGGCTTTCACTGGCGGCAGAAATTCCTCAGGGTAAAGCGATCAGGTTTGTTGGCCCAGGGGTCTTTGGGACTAGGGTGGGCCATCATGGTAAAGCAATAGAGGTCAGCAGTCTGTGGTCTCTATAGCCATCTGCATCCAGTCGTGGTGGCGGGGAACGCTGGGACGGAGGAAGGCTGCCAAGAGGAAGTGGGCGGCACAGACGATCCGGCGGTGAGCATTGGGGTGCTATGGGCGTGCAGAGCAGGGTATGTATAGGAGACAGACTTCTCACCCCTTCTCTGCTGGGCCCCCTTCCCCCAGGCTCATCCGAGGCTTCATCCTGCGCCATGCACCCCGTTGCCCTGAGAACGCCTTCTTTCTGGACCATGTGCGCACTTCTTTTTTGCTCAACCTGCGACGGCAGCTGCCCCGGAATGTCTTGGACACTTCCTGGCCCACACCCCCACCAGCCCTGCGTGAGGTCTGTGGACCCTCCCTGCTGACTTAGGGAGCTTCAAAGCACTCAGTTGAGGGGCCTGATAATTATGTGGCCATAGGAGCAGTCAGGAGGACTCCCCAAGGGAGAGAAACTGGAACTGGGCTGTGGAGGATGAGTTCTTTTGAGAAAAACAATTCTAGAATGGAAAGGTTGTACAGGATGAAGGGGTTTTGCTTAGGCCAAAGACTCATGGCAGACATATATATGCCTATTGTCCTCAGAGGGAAGGGAGCTAGGCTATCTAGGTGCCCTGACCTCACTCATGCCCACAGGCCTCAGAGCTTCTGCGGGAGCTGTGCATGAAGAACATGGTGTGGAAGTACTGCCGGAGTATCAGCCCTGAGTGGAAGCAGCAGGTATGGAGAGCAAGGAAGCAGGCGTGGACTAGTCAGTGGGGCCAGGGGAGCAATGGGCACCACTTGAAGAATGCCAGCCCGTCTTTGGCCTCATGTATGAAGTGGAGGTTGGAGTAAATTGTGGGTCCTTCTGGGCGAACTCCACTGGACTGGTAGAGGCTGCCCAGAGCCCTGTGTCGAAAGGCTGCAGCTATAGTCTGATTTATAATGTCTGCCATGATTCTGGAGACAGACATTGGTGGCCAATGTACCTTGTATTTGCCAACTCAGTATTGAGTAATGCCAAAGGACTCACCCAGCTCAGATAACCAATCAGTATTAGCAATCAGCCAACTTCAAGATCCCATGTCTAAGATGAACCTTGGGGGCTCCAGGGCCTGATATGAGAGGAATTGTCCCCCAAAATGAGCCTGGACCCTAACAATGATGTCATGACCTTCCAGGGAGCCCTTTGCCTTGGTTGGGGGAGCTGGGGGTAAGGTAGAGGAGGGGCTTATGGGAGTGTTGATGGCAGGGCTCAGCCTCCTGGTGTTGGGGCCAGAGGGAGGGTGAGGGAGGCTGTCTTAGCTTCTGAGGTTGGCCTGCCCCCCACCATGATGGTCTTCACCCTCTGACACCCCTCCTTCCTGCTCTTGTCTCCTCAGCTGCATCAGAAAGCTGTGGCTAGTGAGATCTTCAAGGGCAAGAAGGATAATTACCCCCAGAGTGTCCCCAGGCTCTTTATCAGCACACGGCTTGGTGAGCTGCTTACTTTTCAACACTCAAACCCTCCATTACCATCCTATTCCCTTCTCTAAATCCTTTCTCCCCCATCGGGGTTGTAGGTGCAGACGAGATCAGCCCCAAAGTGCTGCAAGCCCTAGGCACTGAGCCCATCCAGGTGAGACCCTACCTGCAGCCCTTAGTCCAGCACAGTTCTGCTGCCCAAGGGCTGGATGAAGACATCAGGGCCCGGGCAGAGGGTGAGGAGGTTATCGCTGAAGCCCCCCTCAGCTCCTCCTCTGCCCCTCACTCCACCTTCTGTCTCCAGTATGCAGTGCCTGTAGTGAAATATGACCGCAAAGGCTACAAGCCTCGTTCCCGGCAGCTGCTGTTGACACCCAGTGCTGTGGTCATCGTGGAGGATGCCAAAGTCAAACAGAGGATTGATTACGCCAACCTGACCGGTGAGCCAGAGTCCAGGGCTGCGTAGGGAGGGACCCTGCTCTGACCCTTGATCCCTGACCTCTGTTCTTCCCCCTCAGGAATCTCTGTTAGCAGCCTGAGCGATAGCCTCTTTGTGCTTCATGTGCAGCGTGAGGACAATAAGCAGAAGGTACCCTTTTATGGACTGGGAGGCAGAATGGGGGTGGGTTCCCTAGCTCTGGGCAGAGCCTGACCCCTCCCCTTTTCTGGGCCCCCCAGGGGGATGTGGTACTTCAGAGTGACCATGTAATTGAGACACTGACCAAGACGGCCCTCAGCGCTGATTGTGTGAACAACATCAACATCAACCAGGGCAGGTGAGGCAGCTAGGGGTGGTGAGAGGACCATGTGTACACACACATGCGCAGTCCTCACAAACCCCCTTCCCTTCAGCATCACATTTGCAGGGGGTCCTGGCAGGGATGGCATTATTGACTTCACACCTGGCTCAGAACTGCTCATTACAAAGGCCAAGAATGGGCACCTGGCTGTGGTAAGTGGAACCTGGCAGGCAACACCTGCTTCCCTGCTGATGGCCTTGGTGTGGGGTGGAGCATTTAGTAGCCAAGGTTTCTTTGGCACTGCTTGGGTACCATACCACCTCTTTCATCCTTTTGCCTATTGAGGCTCCAGAGAAGGGGCCATTTGAGTCAGCACAGTGCGAAAGGTCATAAAGAGGGCAGCATGGGGGTAGGGGAAGACCTAGAGGGGTTGGGGATGTGCTGGGTAGGAGGAGAGGCCCACTCTGGCTGGGGCCAGGAGTCCTGTGGAAGCAGGATCAGAGTCTCCAGGACCAGGCTGCTACTGCATGTATCTAATCCGTGAAGTGTGTGATGCACCTCAATCAGCTTCTTGCTCACTACTTGTGTTTCTCCCTTTGCCCCTACAGGTGGCCCCACGGCTGAACTCTCGGTGATGAAGGTACCCACTGGACCTCTCCCACCTCCCATTGCTTTGCTTATCCTCTCTTCCCCTTCTCAGTTACCAAAGACTCGAGCTTCCAGACAGGGACCCAGGGACACCTCGAAGCCCACCAACAAACTCCTGACTCCTGCTCACCCCTCTCTTGAGGGAGCAGTGGGTGTCAGGGAGCTGCCACAGGAGTGGGCCAGGCCGGGCCACAGCAATAGGAAAACTGGGGCCAGAGGCAGCCATGCCAGCCCCACTGCCAATGCCAAATATTTGAGAGAAGGGAACTTTTGCTGAGTTTTTAAAATCTCTGTGATTTTTTGATGCCTCATAGGAAATTATTTTTTTTAAGCCATTTTCCCACCCAAAGACACACTGGATGTGTTTTCCCTGACTCCAGCAGGGCAGGGAATATAGCTCAGAGGTTGGGCAGTCTGGGTCCTGGTGTCCTCTTCCCTGCCCAGGCCATGCTGTCCTCCTTGTTCCCTTGGCATCTTGCCTGCCTACCTGCCCACCTGTACCCTTTGCAGCCTACTCTGACCTCCTCCTGGGGGCTGAGACCATCCTTGCCTGCCCCCTTCTTCCTGCCTTAAAAATGCCCTTTCAGCATCATCAGCCCAGCTCAAGGGCATCCTGGAGTGGGTGAAGGAGTATTAGACCATAGAATTTGGAAGACAAATCATCTAGTCCAGCCTCCTGGTGTGACAGAGCGGGAGACAGTAGCCCAAAAAGGGGAAGGGACTTGCCCTTCATCCAGCAGGTTGGGGAAAAACCAAGACTACAGCCCTGTCCTCAGCACACCTCACTGCCTCTTCCAGAGACAGGGGCCCCATGAAACAGGCTCATGTCTTAAGGGTGCATGTGGCTCCCTGACCAGCAATCACCCTTGGGGGCCACCAGGTGGAAGGAGCACTTCTGCCTGAGTCTATGCCTTAGGATGACAAATACCCTGCCCATATAATTTTGACCCCAATTCAAGGATATAGGGCCTTTCCTGGGCCCTGATCCCCACTCTGTCCTGGGAACCTGAGGAAGGGGCTGGCCTTGGGAGGAGCTGCAGGAGCATCACCTCTTTCTGCTGTTTCCCCCCACCCCCCACTCCTCAGAGGGCCTGGGGGCAGCCCAGCTGCTTCTGCCCTCCTGGGGGTCTCAGCCCACTGCTGACACTTCTGCAATCCAGAGAAACACTAAATAAAGCAATACGTGTTTGCCAACATCAGTCTTGTGAATGTTAGGAAAGGAAGGGAACCCTTAGAAGGCAGGAGGTGTCTTCTATTACAAATGTTGCCAGTTTGAATGAGGTGCTGTTCCCTGACCCAATCACTGTAGTTAGAAGAGCATATTCTGATGTGTGCCTGCGAGGCCTGGGTCACGTGCCTACCCCATCCCCAAACAAGTGTCATGAACCACATCTGACCACAAAGACCAAGAGTGGGGGCAGATAGCTTCCCAAAAGAAAATCAGTGTTGCCTCCAGAAGAAATGGAATGAGTGTTGCAAGCTGCAACCACAGAACTAATCAGCAGATGGCTTAAGAGTTTTTCTAAGCGGGAGGTGCACGGCAGGCAGAAAGAATGGCAGGCCTTAAAGACAAGAAAATATTTAACTTGGGGTCAGGCTACCTGCTAACTTTAGATTCATCACCTAGGGCAGAAGTTCTCAATCAATGAGACACCATGCATAGTATGACTATCAGGCTTGGCACAATCCTGTAAGCACACCTAGATTTTGATACCTCCCAGAAATTATAGAAAATGAAAGCACAATAATTTGTCCATTCTATCAGTAACAGTGGCTCTAAGAAGCCAACAGATAAAGTAAACCTTTTTAGTTGCAATTACCAGCTTTACAACTGTAGCAACATTCCTCCTCTAGCAAATTGGTATGCATGGGAGAGTGATGTCACTGTCATAACCCAGATGCAACCAAGGACTCTCCTTCTGAGAGGTAACCAAGAATGGTTTGCATCCCAGCTCAGTGTAGTGCCCTCCAGGAGATAATCTGCCAAATGTAGGAAGCTGATTTTGGCCCTGGACTATAATCTCCATCCATTCATTCCTTCATTCAAACAACATTTACTTAATGTGCCAGGATCTCTGGGATAGCCTCGATATGTGGGATATAGCAGGAAGAAAAAAGAACAAAATCTCTTATGAAGTTTGCATTCTAGAAGAGAATACAAAAAAAAATACATAAAATATGTAATAGATTAGGAGATAAGTGCTAGGAAAATAAAGCGGAGAAGGGACAGGGAGAGTTGGGTGTGCAGTTTGCAATTTCAAATGGACTGGTGAGGGAAGGCCTCCCTGAGGGGGCAACATTGGAACAAAGACCTGAAGCAGGTGAAAGAGGGTCCATGGATTTCCAGCAGAGGAAATAGTAAGTACAAAGCATGGAGGCTTATTAGAGAAAGAGGAAGAAAGTGGGTCCTGGAGAGGAGTGATGGGGGAAAAGAGTGGGGAGGGGGAGAGAAGATAGGTGTATTTGCATCTCACCTCCTTCAGATGTTCTTGATTTTCTCAATTCCTTGAGGACTGACACAAGGAAGTTGGCACCTGCTCCTGGATTCGTCCCTACAAAAGGTTATCTGTGTGAGCTGCTCTCCTAAAGGATGGGGGCAATGAGGAGTGTTTACATTGCAGCAAAACAGGCAACTCATTCTCAATAGTCCTACAATATGTCACCACTGAAAACATCTCACTGACCTTTCTGGGAAGGTCTGGCCTCCTGCCTTGGTTCCCAAGCACACTCTCCTCCCCTAAACCCTCTTTGGAGTCTTCTCACATTTCTCCCAAGTTTTTCCCTAGTGTCTGCCTCCAGATCTTATCTTTGCACATTTTAAGACTGGTCCTTGTCTCTCTCTCAAACTAAAGGCTATCCACTGGAGGTGGGGCATCTCTCTTTTTCATAGTTCAGAAACTTCAGCAGAGAGAAATTCCTGTCTCCTTTCTCTTTCTCCTCCACAGGTGGATGAGAACAGGGCAGAAGTGTGTTTTTCCACTGATACAAACTACCTACACACACTCATGTACCTTTTGTTTCATTTTTACACACTTTGGAAGATGATACTGTCAGTTTCTCTAAACACTTTTGTCATCTGGATACAAATAATGTTTGCCTTTTCTGTTTAAAGGAAAAATGGGTATGAGTAGCCCAATTCCAGAGGGTCCCATTTACATAGCACCCAGGAATTGTGCAGTGCACAACCTGCACAGCTGTATGAAGCAGCTCTGGTCACTTTATGTAATACAGTGCAGGCAATCAAGCAGGTCATCGATTCCCTGCTCCTCCTCCATTGCTAAAATAAGGAATGTCTTTCTTTGGTTAGGAGGGTAAGGAATGTTTGGTGTGTTTTTCTCTTGAACAGGACAGCTTTCCCTCCACCCCACTCCCCTTTCACCTCTGCTTCTCCTTCAGGTACTTTCCCCATTGCCCCCACACCAAAACACCAGGAACCCTTCCTAAGCAAGAGGATCACATTCTTTGTAGGGCAGGTCTCAGGCTTCTCTAGGGGGTCAAAAGCCACCATCATAGCCACAAATCCTGATATATGAAGAAGAGAGGAGGAGCAGAGAAAGGAGAGAGGGGCAAGGTGGGCTCGGTTTGTTTTTGTCTCAAGGCCACTTATGTTCCTACCTTGTTGGCCTCTGAATTAGTAGATTGTCTGTACTCCAAGGAAAAACACTTGAGTAGCTGCTTGGAGTTGGGCCTCCCCTCCTTGCCAATCTCCTTGCTTATTTTCCAGCTCAGTTATGATTTGTTCTTTCTTTCTCTCTCCTTCCCTTTCTACCTTTTTCTTTCCTTCCCTCCTTCCTTCCTTTCTGCCTGCCTGCCTTCCTCTTGGTCAGGAGGGGAAACTAACTTTCTTTTTCTTTTTCTTTTTCTTTCTTTCTTTCTTTCTCTTTCTTTTTTTTCTTTTCTTTCTTTTTTTTCTTTTCTTTCTTTCTTTCTTTCTTTCTTTCTCTTTCTTTTTTTTCTTTTCTTTCTTTTCTTTCTTTTCTTTCTCTCTCTCTTTCTTTCCCTTTTTCCTGTATTTTAGAGTATTTTCCCCATCATACCCATATACCTTAGGGAAGGGGCTTAGAGGCATAGCTTCAGAAACTCATAGCCAGTCTCTGGGTAAGATCCTGCCTCAAAGCCCAGCCATCATGGGGAAATGAAGAGCTGGCATTTCTCTTTCTTGAAGGGCCAGAATTCACACTGGAGTTGTTTCTGCTGCTGGCTTACCTGTGGTGACTACTAAGCCAGGGTCATAACGAATCATCCACAGTAGGGAAGGTACCCTTGCTCCCCTCCCCTTCCCAAATCAGGCCCAGAGGTATGTGAAATAGATTTGGAAGAGGTATATTATTCAGTTAAGACCATACCCCAGGGCTGGTATGGTCATGAATTCTCTCCCTACTTGCCGCCCCACAATTCTTATCCCAGATGTCTGAAGATATAGCAGAGTTACCTTAGTGCTCTTCTCCTTCCAGGATTTGAATCTCAGCTCCCTACTCAGCATCTGTATCTTTGGACAAGTTACTTAACCTCACTAAACTTCATCTTTAAAATGGGGATAGTTGTAAATAACAACCCATAAAGTTGAGAGGATTAAATGAGATTATCCACATAAAGGCAGTACTATGCCTATCAAGTAGTAGTCCCTGAATAAATGTCAGCCATTATTATGAAACATTTATGGGGTGCCTCCTACACTAGATGCTTGGCCTTTGAGGAACTCTAGCATGGGATACATACAGACCTGTAAATGAAAGATTACAGTACATAGAGTAAGAACTGTAATGGAGATAATGTGAACAGAGTGCTGTCTATGCAGAGAGGGAGTGACGTGGCAGTCAAGAAAGAGAAAGCATTTGAGTATGAGATTCCAAAAAGAATGGAAGGGCATTCCAGAAAAAAGAAACACAAGGTTCATGTAAGAGCCATTAAGATGAGACTGTGGCCCAGTTTTATGTTGTGAGCTAAACTGGGAGTTTTAACAACTGAAGTGTTAAAACTTTTACACAGGGTAGCAACAAACTCAGAGTTGTAATTTGTAAAGAACACACTGGCAGATGTATGCAAAGCAATTCAGGGCAAGAAGACTATAGAACACCAGTGAGCAGGCTGTTCACAGGATACAGATATAGATATGCAATATAGAGATAGAGATGATTATGATGGCAGGGAGAGGAGAAGATACCCATGGCCATAATTACTGTTTAGAAGAATATGGTCAGACAACTTGAGAGCCTCAATAGAGAGAACTCCATATTTCTACCTGGCTTGACACACTCTGTTCCCTTTGTCTTGAATGCCCTTTCTCCTTCTCTATTCTAGATTCAGCTCATGCCACCTGCTTTAGGAAGCCCTCTTGGATCCCTCTGCAAACTGGATTAGGGGGCCCTCCTCTATGTTCCTAGAGCCCACGACTATTCCTTATCGTAGCATTTGGTATTCCTTTGCCATTGACTGATTCCTGGTTCCTCCTACTGGTTTGAGAATTAGGTGAGGAAAGGGGTCAGCCTAGATCACCTTGCATCCACAGAGCAAATGTGTCAATAACTGTTTGCTGAATGAGTCAATGAAAACAAGAGCTTTAGGTGGCCTTGGGAGGAAGATGCTGAAGGAACTGTCAGAAAAAGACCATCTAGGGTAGTTAGGCTCCAGTGCCATATCTTTTCTATTCCAATTGTCTTGGAGTCGCTGCCTTGAAGTCCTGGGCCTTCCAGGCACTTGAAGCCTGATGGAGCAAAGAACCACATGGCCAACCGCACAGATAAAATCCCCTGAAGACTGCCTTTAGAGGTCCCGACCCATTGCCCTAGACTCCGCCTTTCCATTTTCTGCAGTCCCGGTCCTCGCCAGGCGGCGACGCCCATGAGGCCGCATGCGCAGGGCGCGCTCGAGGAGTCCCTTGCCCTTCTCCCAATGGCGGGCGGTGGTCCCTTTCCCGGCATCCTCCTCGGGGCAGGGAGAGCGTCATTTCCGGTGGGGAAGGCCCGCGGCCGCCGCCGCCATTTCGGGCGCTGCTGTGAGACTGAGACCCGAGCCGGTCCGCTGGGCTGCTGGCGCCGGGGTTGGAAGGGCGCGCGCGGCGGCGGCGGCCCAGCGTGTAGGCACGGAGGCGGCCATGGCGGGCAACTTCGACTCGGAGGAGCGGAGTAGCTGGTACTGGGGGCGGTTGAGCCGGCAGGAGGCGGTGGCGCTGTTGCAGGGCCAGCGGCACGGGGTGTTCTTGGTGCGGGACTCGAGCACCAGCCCCGGGGACTATGTGCTCAGCGTCTCCGAGAACTCGCGCGTCTCCCACTACATCATCAACAGCAGCGGCCCGCGCCCACCAGTGCCACCATCGCCGGCCCAGCCTCCGCCCGGTGAGGGACGGACAGGACGGGAGGCCCCGGGCGGGGGTGAGGGCCGCTAACTCCCCAGCCTGGCGGTCTGCTTCTGGCGAGCTGACTCCCACGAAGGACGTGGGCAGAGGGCTAGAGTGATCGTGGCAGGGGGGCGGCTCGTTGCCGGTTCCCATAGACCAGCGGGAGTGCGTGGGGGAGGTGGAGCCGCTGACCCAGGCCTCTGGGTGTGACTTGGGAGGACAGCCCAGGGGAAGGGGAACTGCTTTGGCCCCAGGGTGGGGCTAGCGCCCGGGCTAGGCGCAAGGGCAGGGCCGGGCAACGTGGGGACAAAGAGCTGAAGGGGATGTTGGCACTGCGGGCCATCAATTGGCATTGGTGACCAGAATGAACTCGAAATTCTACAAGTGGCTTTTTCGGCTTGAAACATTTCCTGCAATGTTGGAAAGCCGGGTTTGGCTATACTCCCCTGGTGGCCTTTGGTAGGAAGTCACCACATACCGGCCGGGAGGGATGGAGACACCCTTCAGGAAACCGGTCAGCTTTTTCCTTTCTTGGGCATTTTTCCAAAATACTTTTACCGTCCTCTTCCCCCGCGGAGTACGAAGGTGGTGAGCTCAGTGTCTTGGTGATAGAAGAAAGCCGTCTATGGCCAACTGAGAATGTTGATGCGCGGCTGACTGTCGAAGAGATCTTAGTGTCCAGAAGACTGTGCTCCACAATTAGAGGGTTCTAGTTTTCCAAGTGTTTAGTGGAGAAAAATGTTTGTTTTGTTTTGTTTTGTTTTTCCTCCCCCAGGAAATAAACCTGAAATAAGCCAGTGGAAACCATTCCTTCTCTGAAAGTGACTGGAACTTCATTTTTTTCCCCCTAGGACTTAAACATTGTTAGTCTTGTACTTCAGGGCCTCTTGCTCAGTCAGTCGGGGCTGTGATCCAGGTCTGTAGATATGGGAACAGACCTTGATAGGCATATTCTCTGAGATTTTACATTATCTGCACTGAGTCTCCTCACCAAGAGTCATTGAGATATGGCTGTCTTACCCATGCCATTGGAATTGTTGGGGGAATATTAAGGAAATTTATGCGCTTAGTACTTGAGATTTGTGAGACAGAGTAATTCTGCGATGACCATTATCTGTGTAATAGCACCAAGAGTCCTCATCCCTTCTCACTGTTTCCAAGTTGAAGTTTCCTCCTCACCAGCTGAGACTAGATCTAGGCCAGTCTCAAGTGAATTAGGAGGCACCTGAGCTAGCCTTTGCAGGCTTACCTTTTTAGGATAGTCCTTATTTAGATTTATTTCCTCTGACCCTAAATGGGGAGACAAGGTAGTCAGTCTCTATTCTTAACATACTAATTTCAGAGTATGGTATCTTTAAGTCCACAAATTATCCTAGGTCTTTCTCAGTTTGGTTGTTTTAATAGCGTTATAACATGAGATGGGAATATTGATGTAACATATATTTGCTTTATGCCAGATATGGTATACTTTTTACCATCTGTGTGGTGTCTATGGCTTTTTTTGTTACAGTGCAGAGGTTTGATAACAGATTGTCACAGAAACTCAATTCTCAACCTCTTGTTTGTGTATGTGTTTTGTTGGTTGCAAAATTTGGAAATGGCAGCAGGCAGGTTTCTTAGTTTGAGCTTTCTCCACACCTGGGCATTATGATTTCATAGCTCAGTGCTTACCTTGATATTGAGCTCCACCTTTTCATAACATATATGAGTGCAGATCCTTGGCCCAAGAGAGAAGGTGAAGAATGCCAGGGTTTATTGATGGGGTGTGGAAAGTTCATGGGCATTGTGGTAATTCTTTCTGCCTCATACCCTATTTTCCATGTAGGGCAATTGATTTGGTTGCTGTCTTTCATAAAGATTACTTAATCTTTGTTCTCACTCCTCCATCAAACTCTTTCTTTTGAAACCACACAGGAATTTCTTGAATTTTAGAAAGGCATATATAATAATAATAGCTAACATTTATTGACCGGCTTCTGTGCCAGGTACTTGGCTGAGCACTTTATGTGCCTTATTTACTTTATAACAATCTATTGAGGAAAGTACTGTGATTTCCATTTATTAAAAATTTCCATTTTATAGATCAGGAAACAATCAAAGAGTCAATAACTTGCCCAGGGTCAAATACTGAGTCAGAATTTGAACCTAGGAATTCTGACCTGAGAGCTGACATTGTTATATACTATCATTCCTTTGCATCAAAGCCAGTTTCCTTTTGAGATCCCTGCAGTGTATATAGAGGACTAGACATTTTTGTCTCTGAGGTCCCAGATTCTGTTTAAAGACCAAAAGGAAAGGATGACAAAAACAAACTGGCTTTGGTGTTAATGTAGTACACATCT
The DNA here is from genome assembly GCA_028627145.1 of Eidolon dupreanum. NCBI lineage: Eukaryota > Metazoa > Chordata > Mammalia > Chiroptera > Pteropodidae > Eidolon > Eidolon dupreanum. The sequence goes on from CM053506.1 coordinate 73,674,339, forward strand.
GCTACCTAAAAGTCAATGATGAAGAGGCTTTTAAAATCCTTATTTGGCAAGTTGAATATGGAAAATGAGATTTTTGCTTGCGATAATGTATTTTGTGGACATAATACATAAGTAAAATTTGTACGGAATGGCTTAGATATAGTTTTTACAGGCTTAGGGATAAAATGAAACGAATTCTCAACCTTTTCCAGTGAACCTATTTTTAACTTACCATCTGTGTCCAGATCCTGCAGGCTACAGATGCTGCCATAGCCCGGGAGTGTCCGGGCTGTGCCCCAGGGCCATGGGGCAGGGCTTGGTAAAGTCTACTGGTCATAATCTGTCAGGTCGGACTTCATTCAGTGTGTATGTGCCTCTTGTGAAGGCTTTGCAATCATTGATCCACTAATTTCTTTTTCTTGGAACGATGAGATATTACTAGACCTTGACCACTAGATAATCGACAAAACTGAATGTGAGTTGGGAGAGTAGTTACAAGCTTGAGCTCTAGAGCCTGGGTTTCAATCTTACTTGACACTACTGAATGTAATGTTAGGCAAGTTCTTTGATTTCTCTCTGCCTCAGTTCTTCATCTTTAAAAGAGGGAAAATGCTAATACTGACCTCATAGTATCATTGGGAGGATTATATGAGTTTTTGTGTATTAAATGGTTAGAAATGGGACTGACATAGTAAGTATTCGATAAAAGATGCATTAATCTTATGAACACAACTGAAGTTGAGAGGGCATTGAAACAAAATGGAAAACTTCAGCTTTGAGAGGGTCACATGGTGTGGGTTGGTAAGCACTGGTAAAAGCATCATGTCTTAGGGAGTAAGTGCTGGGGTGGAGTGGGGTGCATCAAGAAGTGTGAAAGGACCGTGGATCCAGTACATGGAAATAGGACAGCACCTGCTGTTACCTGCTCAACCCAGAGCCTCCCTATTGCTGGGTAAGGGGATAGTAAAAGCTTATCTCATTTGGAGGATGGGGGCGCAGAAGCTAGGATGGTAATTGGCTCTGTCTCTTCAAGGTGGTGCTGAAGCCACTTCTTTGGAGATCCTGTCGGACTGCTGATTACTGCTGCCACCTCTTTGTACTTTCAGCATCTGTGTCTCATTTGTTTATCTCTGCAGTTATCAAATCTGGTCCTCATGTTCTATGTCTCACTGTCAGAGTGTCCCTTCATTTAGTGATTCTGGAGAAGTTTTTCAGTGAGTAACTGAAAAACAGATTTCATGGTAAAGGAAGTAGGTTATTTGTTGCAGGATTTCTCCAAGCCTTTACCATAACCCTCCAAGAGAGGCAGGTATTGGATACTTGGTTTTTGAAACTTACTTGACCACAGAACCTTTTGAGAAGCATCTCGAGATTCTGTGGACTCTTCTCTGAGAAACAGTGCAACAGGCTTTGGATTTGAAGATAAATTGAAAATTTCTAAAGGAATTCAGAGGTTGTAGGCATATTAAGGTGAATTTCCCTTTTTTAGAGCACTTACTCTGGTTACTTTTAGGAACTTTTTTAGATAGGTATTTGACCCCATGTGATGTTAAATAATAGCTCATACAGCTAGTAAGTGGCAAAGCCAGAATTCATCAAACCCAGTCAGTCTGAATCTGCAATGTACCATGATGGTCTCTGCTATTTATAGAAAGTTCTAATTGCTTAGAAGACTTAACATCTTGATACCTCTTTAGGATACCTTCACAAATGGAAGTGAGTGGCCTTTTTAGCCCTTTGTATTGGAGAGGTGGTCGGAAGTGCTTAAGCAACCTCTATAAATACCATAGGCCAAGGAAAAGGAAGAGAGGGAGTAGGAATTAAGAGGAAAAGAAAGAGAGGTGCTGTGAGATCAAGAAGAGGCTGATGTTGGAACCGCTGTGCCGGTACCCAAGCCAGAAGTGACCTGGCCTGTTTTAGGCCACAGATCTCTTAGCCAAGCCAGAAGTGACCTGGCCTGTTTTAGGCCACAGAGCTCTTGAGTGTTCATAAAACTTCGAGGGAGTGGTGTTATAAAAAACTGATGTAACCTGAAGACTGAAGTGCTTAAAAGTAATAAGTTGAGCACGTACATAAACTCAATATCTAACTGCTAGTGTTGATTTTTATTTCTGAATGTGTTAGTTGATAATTGCAAGTTCAGAATCCAGCACAAGATTGATGTAGAACAAGTCAGGTTTTCCAAGTCCCAGCAATGAGAACCCTGTCCTTGGTTCTATTCTCTAGACTGACTATCTCCTTTCCCGCCCTTGTATTTCCTGTCTTTGGCTGTTTGTGGTCGGAAGGAGACTAACTAGGGAAAAGGAGCTGGAACATAATAGTTGTGGTGAGGTTTGGGCTTATCTGTGACTTATGTATATTCTGTTCCCCTCCCTTCTTCTGGAGTTTGAATCAATGAAAGTTGATTGCCCCATATATCTAATTGCTCTAAGCAGTACACAAAAACAGGTATTCCTCTGTGGAATTATTATAGTGTCTCTAGAATAGAAAAATAATTTATAGGTAATGTCAAAGATTTCCTTTGGTGTTTCTGTGACCGTTGAGATTGCCAAGCCAAAAAAAAAAAATTAAAAAAAAAAAGTGGGTCTAGTTCACATCATGCAGCATTTGAACAAGAAATGAATTGAACCAACTTCTACCTTTATGGAAGATAAGCTGCCAGTTTTTCTTTTCGGAATTCTCACTTATTTTTGTAAGGGATTTGGCTTAATGGTCTTATTCTTCTAAACCTTTTCTCTTCCCCCCAAAAACCCACATTTCACTTGGGCTAGTACTGTAGTGAGGGAACGGTAACAGTGGATGACGGGGAGTGGTTGCCTGCCTTTTTAGAGTGAACAGGATACCTTGAAAATGTTCAAGGAGGTTAGAAGTGCTCTTCATTGTGATTTTGTTGTATCTGAGAACATGGTTTGTTGTTACAATTTTTTTGTAAGACCACATCTCCAGTTGAAAGTGAAAGCCAGGGAGAAAAATGATGTCTTCCTAAGACATGTTGCTTTGTTTCTTGCTCACCAGCCACACTGCGTATGTCTTTGTATCCCCAACTATATCGTAAGCTCGAAGCTGGGAACAGATTTTCATTTAACTTCTTTTCTTCACCTCAAAGTTACGATCATTAAGAATAATATCTAGCACTTGCTGAGCACTTACTGTCTGCCAGCCAGTATCCCAAAAGGTGACTGATGAAACCATTTGGTCATTGTACCTTGGCATGTAGTTGGGTAAACTCTAGTGAGGGAGCTTTTCTCCCTAGGTGTTATCAGAACCATTTTTTAAGCTGTGGGAATTGTGAAGGTTCTCCCCACCACTCTGCTCTAGAGACGTTCTTGATCAGGCAGTGCTAAGTAGGCATCCTTGGAGTTCACAACTGGCCCTATCCTTTACATAGTTCAGTTGGCCAGAAGGATCACTGAATTAGCCTAGTGGTAATAGGCAGGGTGGCCATGTATCTCCTTGCTTACCAGACTTGAATAGGTATAATTTGTCATTGGTGATCTACTTTAGTGAAGAGACGCTGCAGGATACAGCAGTATCATGCTCTCATATGGTCCTAACCAAAATTATATCTCCAGTCCTGCACTCGGAACTATTGGGGTTACCTTTGCTGGTGCCTGATGAGTGTTTGTCGTAGGTGGACAGCCCTGGCTCTGGGCATCTATTTCAGCATCTTGAGTTGGAGAGAGAGCATTACTGAGTGTGGGAGGTTAACTTGTTTTAGCTTAGAGCCATGAATTCCACAGATGGGCTTTTGTAATATAAGGAATGTGCAACTCTCCTTTAAATTGTGTCTTGCTTGGTCTCATCATTCGTTTGAGTGAAAAGAGAAGGCATTCATCAGTACTCATTCTGTATTGAGGACTTCTGGGTAACTTCCAAAGTTTATCTTTACTAGTAGAGAATTTTAAATGTACTTTTCCTGGTTATTCTGGAAGAAATGTTTCTTAACATTGAACAAAATAATTAGGTCTCATTTTTAGAGTGGAAAATTAGACATCTTGGCTACCACAGTATTCCTATTTCCCAGCATTAATTGCTATGACTTTTAGATGGGTGGGCCAGAGTTAACATGAGCAGAGAGGGTAGATTGTCCATTTTCCCCTAACAAAAGACGAACAAGTATCCTTAAAAAAAGTAAAAATGGTCAATAAATGTGAAAAATATCAAACAAGCGAAGATTATATTTCAAAAGCTAACAATTCTCCTTACTAAATTGGCAGTGATTTTTAGAATGCTGTTTTTTGTTTTATTTTTTAAATGCCAATTTATTTTTCATGCTATATATACATAATTTTTTTAACATTTTATTTTTTTATTTTCCCCCTCCCCAGAATGCTGTTTTGACAAGAATATGGGGGAAATGGGAACTCATAAGCCACTGGTGGGAGTATAAAATTGTACAAACTTTTGGGAGCAGTTTGGTCATGTCAACCGTAATGTTCTTAACATTTGTCCCAGCAGTTGCATTTCAAGGAGTTTATCCTAAGTAATTAAAAAAAATAGATAAGAATAAAAACACTCATGACAGCATCATTCTCACTAGTGAGAAGTTGGGAAAACTTTATAGGTATTAAAAGTCAAATTCTTTTAAGAATATGGGAATGTTATATAAAATAAAATGTTTTTATTTTATAGTAAAAAGGCAAGATATAAAACTATAGTAACCCAGTTATAAAAACATGTATATGTTTATGACACGTGTGTATACACACAATAAGCATATATATTAAAATCTGGAATGTTATAACTCAAAATGCTAAGAGTGTCTTGTGGCAGAGATAAGGCTGATTTAAAAAAAAAAAACAAAAACCACACATACAAAAAAATTTTCTCTAGATCTATTTATTGCTTATCAGGAAACCAGAGGTAAAAAAATCCAGTAAAGATGATTCGATATTTTGGGTGCTTAGAGTGCAAGTTAAAGGTTTTATTTCTCAGAAGAAAACTTTGAACTGACATATGCTCATTTATTATCTTTCAATTCTAGAATCTCAGGGTAGAGAGGGAATACATTCTGAAGTATGCCCTCTGTCTAGGGTCACACACATCTCTGTATCATGTGAATTTTAAGTATCCCTACTGTGTCCTTTCTCTTAGATCTTAAGTTTGTGTCACCAGAGGTTGAGGATTTTAACACTTTTTTTCCCCCCAAGCATTCTTGTTTACCTGTTTCCGTGACCTGTTTGATTCTAAGGGAACAATCCAGTTTCCATGTTTTATTTAAATGAAGGTTTTAGGAATTGATTTTTAAGCAATTAGCTTCTTAGTTTCTCTGTTTAGGCTCCTTGAGGTTTTTGTTTTTATTTTGTCTAATTAAGATTTTTTTTTTCAGCTGTCAGAGATTAGCAATCACAGAGAAAAAAGTCTTAAAACTTTTTCTTTCAAATTGTTCTAGATGTGAAGAGAATGAATGTTATCAGCCTAGTGTAAATATATCCCAAGTTCTCCCTACCTCTTCCTGCAATAGCTGCTGGACCTATGAAAAAAGGAGAGCTTGCTACATATCTTGAGGTTGAAAAGATTGCAACAAAACCTTGAACCTTATGCTACTGTGTAAATGGGATAGCAGCAAAACGTTTGGGAAGAATGAATAAAAAGTCTTCATGGTGGTCCAGTGTGAGAGCATGTCCTCAGTGGCCTGATTTATCATGGCCTTCTGCTCTCTGCTGCACATGGTGATCAGTGTCTTTCTTCCCAGGGAATATTTAAGCTATAAAATAACAATTTCAATTTGTTATGAGGAGGAGGGTTTTTTTTTTTTTCCTATGGTTAATTTTTTTTCCTGATTAAATATTGGCTAAACACATGTGGGAAATAACTTAAATTTTGCATTTTATCACCAGTATAGTATGTATTTAACATACTGCTCTATTTTTTTTTCCAGGGGTGAGCCCCTCCAGACTTCGAATAGGAGACCAAGAGTTTGATTCATTGCCTGCTTTACTGGAATTCTACAAAATACACTATTTGGACACTACAACGTTGATAGAACCAGTTTCCAGATCCAGGCAGGGTAGTGGAGTGATTCTCAGGCAGGAGGAGGCAGAGTATGTGCGAGCCCTCTTTGACTTTAATGGGAATGATGAAGAAGATCTTCCCTTTAAGAAAGGAGACATCCTGAGAATCCGGGATAAGCCTGAAGAGCAGTGGTGGAATGCAGAGGACAGCGAAGGCAAGAGAGGGATGATTCCAGTCCCTTACGTGGAGAAGTATAGACCTGCCTCCGCCTCAGTATCGGCTCTGATTGGAGGTAACCAGGAGGGTTCCCACCCACAGCCACTGGGTGGGCCGGAGCCTGGGCCCTATGCCCAACCCAGCGTCAACACTCCGCTCCCTAACCTCCAGAATGGGCCCATTTATGCCAGGGTAATCCAGAAGCGAGTCCCTAATGCCTACGACAAGACAGCCTTGGCTTTGGAGGTACATAATGTGCAAAAATATAGAAAGAAGAGATCTGCTACAGGGTTTCCCTTTCAGACCTCTTAGAGCTTTGTAGGAATGCTGAATACAAGCACCAGCATTGTGGTGCTGTAGATATTGAACCATTAAGTACTGATTTTGACATTTAATGTTGGGTTTTCTCTTTTTTATAGAAAACCTATTTTGAAATGAGTAAGCTTAAAACTGTATAACTGAATGTTCTGATCTACTAAACACACTTTGACTGCTTTAATAACACCACAGGAATTAACCTAAATTGTTTTTTCTCACCTGCATTCTAATATGTTTCTTTCTGTTTATCATTGTCTAAAATAACGTTGGCTCACATAGATTTGAGTATAAATAAGTGGTCTCTATCAAAGCACTTAAGTGGAATTTTCCCATGAAAATGTAATGTGTTTAGTTTGGGGGCTTGGGTTCCTTATAGGTTGGTTGGTTGGTTGGTTGGTTGGTTGTATTCTTAAGAATTTGGGAGGAACAATAAAGCATAGTACAGGTGTGAAGAGATACAGTCCGAAAAGTATTAATTTCAGGGAGCAGCAGGTTTACTTGGTCTTTGTTGTTTAATACATTTTGCAGGCAAGATACCAGTTCCTCCTAAGGAATACATTATTACTGGTAAATAGTTATCTTTGGTAGCCCATCTTCTCTGGTCAGCTATTGCATTGTGTTTATTCCTCTCTTTAGCACTCACAACTTTGTCTCTTATCTCCTCCCCCTCTCTCTCTCTCTCTACCTTTCTGAGTTATGCAGAACTAATGGTTCAGTATTAAAGCTTGTAGTGAAGTGGCATGCTATCTTATCTTTCAGAGCCTACCGATATTATAACTTGATGTAAACAAGTAACTTTCACAGCACAGGATGAAATTATGTGAGTACACATTAGCAGAGAAGGGGCAAAGGTGTTTTCTTGTAAACTGAAATCTTCTCTAAATTTTGTTTTCTTTAGTTATGTTCAGATACACTGAGGGAGTAAGAGCTGCCCTCTAAGTGGGAAGTATTAGCCCACAGAATAAGCTAGAATTTATTTGAGCCAGTCTCTGATTTAAAATTTTTCTTTTACATTGTGGGCAGTGAATGCAAAGGAGGGTTAATTGAGTCTTACAGGTTTGACTGGAGAATATGTGTTTTTAGAGTGTGCCTTTTTTGAGATTATGTTGTGTCTTAAAAGTATTGTGTCTTTACTTTGATGAGAAATGAAATGCATGTTGTCTGCAGTTTTTCACACTTAGAGTTTGGAGGATAAGGAAAACAAGTTTCTAGCCTCATGCTTTCATTTAAGTTCAGATGATGGCAACATCCAACAGAGTGCTGTGCACATGACACATGTGACTCTTGACATTTATTGCAGACCTTGCTAGCACTGGGCTGGAGTGTGAAAATAGCATTCAGGGAACAAGCCAGCTAACACCCAGGAGAGAATAGTTATCACATTAATTTTGCTTCCATTTGCATTTCCTTTCTCAAGTAGAATTGTTTTTAATGATGCCTGCCTTGATTTGAGGCTTTAGTGCTCAACTCGTTGAGCTGCACTCCCTGCTGTGAAATAAATTTTGGGAAATAAAGATTTAAGTAGAAAACTAGTTTATGATTTTAGTAAGTGTTCTTTTTTGGTTGGATATTGTTTTCGAGCCACATATGTTTGCTGAAGATAGCCTCTTTCAAATTAGAACAAATACCCCAAGTAATAACTTTAAAAAACACTTTATGTGATTAGAAACATGGTGTTAGTTTAGCATCATAGAATTTTGTAGCTGAAAAAGACCTTAGATATCAGGTTTTTTTTCATTATATTGAAAAAACTGATGCTTAGACAGATTGAACGGATTGTTCAGGCTAGTTAGAGGTGGAGATATGATGAACCCAGACCCAGTTTGTTGCCATTTCTATCATACCCAAATTCAGTCTGTGATTCTTTTTGTTTTATAACAGTACTGCTGCCCTCCCCAGTGCAGGTTTTATGTGGTTTCATTGACAGCATGTCCTCAGTTGTACTGTCCTTTGCAGGAAGGCACAGTTTAGTTCTCCTTTCCCATTTCTGATTTTTCATATGAGTTGATACTTAGTCCCTATTAAGATAAGGCTGGAAGAAAAGATTAGGAGACTCTGGTTTTTTGACTTCCGCATTCTGGTTAAAAAAAAAAAATATTGCTGTATTTTACCCACTATAAATCCAGATCTGTAGATAAGTGAGGTAAATTTTAGTGGAATTTTCCACTTGAAATTGATGAATTAGAATCATTGCATTTTATGTATGTATGTATATGTGTTGTGGAGGGTTTCTTTTCTTTTTCTTTTTTTTTTTTTTAATTATAGTTGACATACAATAGAACCATTGTAATTTAGAATTGGGTAGGAACCTAGAGATAATATATTAAACCAGCAGTCTTCAGACTGCTTCTCAGTGTCGGTCTTCAGACTGCTTCTCAGTGTCGTGAGAGTTTCCAGGAGGTGCCTGGTCAGAGGGCAAAGCTGAGGATGCAAGGCTCTGGGTTCCCTCTGTTGCTTACCTAAAGCAACTCTGTTTTTAACTGTGTTATATACTGTAGGATGTCTCAGTTGTTTTTTGAAGAAAGGGTTTTCGTACTACAAAAAGAGTAAATTTAAAAAACTACCCAAGAACCACCTGCCCTCACTTTATAGATAGAGTCCTCCACTAGGATGTAAGTTATTAGATACTTTCTCTTTTCCCACCCACCAGATTTCTCTAGCAAGGATGAATGCCGTGGAAAGAAGGTATTAATTCTCGTGAACAACCAAAGTAGGGGTGTTCTTCTGTGCATTGTAATTCTGTGGGTCAATCACTCTTATTCTGGGGGGACTATAACTGAACCCCACAGACATTATCTGTTCAGATTTTAAACAAATGCAGATATGCTGAGTGTTTTGAAGGAGAAATACTGGTGATAACACTAGAATAGTTTAGAGGCACCTTTTATTTTTAGATCTTAGATTTGAACTAAGATTTTGATCTTAGATTTTTGTTTCATGGTTCCTTGGAAGCTAGAATAGTGATGAATCTTAACATATAAATTGCAGGTGTTAAAAGTTTATTTTATGCCTCTGTAGACTGTCCAGAACAATCACATTATCTTTAAATGCACTCACTAATCATTTAACTTAATTCTCTGATTCAATCTGGCATTTTGCTTTTGATAAATAAGACTTCAGAGTAACCAAGTTGCTTCTCCAGTGTTCTTAGACTTGGACCTGTTCTTTAGGGCACAGTTAGGGGAGATGTAACATGCTTTGGGCCCCTGATTATATGTAGCAGTAATTATGTTAACTCCACAACTCCCCATGTGGACCTGTGTGAAACCTAAGTTGTTAAGATCTTTTGACCTATGTATGAAAAATAAGAGTAAAGACTCCAATTTTCCCATTGTTAACAAAGGAAGAAAATAAGATTGGAAGGTATAAGAACATTAGTGATAGGTCCTTACTGTATGTAGTTTGTCTTTTTCTGGAATTATAGGTCCAAATTTCTGTATTGTTCATTGAGACAATTGTCTACTTTCCCTTCCATCCTGTTTGAACATCTTCATTTCAAATCATAGAATCTCAATGGGAAGATACTTTGGAAGCAACTAATCTAATCTCTCTGGTATCTTCTCAAAGGATCCTTAAACATCTGTTTGAGTATCTACACTTTTGGGGAACTCATTATTAACCACAGCAGTGTAGTCCAGAGGTTCCAAACTTCCTTGGTTCATAGCACCCATAGTGTCTCAGTACTGTTTTTACAGGGCCCCAGGCCAAAAGAAATATCTAACAGTTCTATTTTTAAGTAATTAGCTTCAGACAACTTAAATAAGATACTTATAATTTAGTACCCATATAAAAAATAATAAACATAATTGAAAAACAATATTTTAATTTTAATCTTAAATAACTGCAGTTGCTTAACTAATGAGATGGGTATACCTGTTAGACACTGAACAGTTTCTCATACCTTAGGATCATATTGAACACTGCTACTACCCTCATTTCCTATTCCACAGTTACATTAATGAGGTACTTGTTTTTTTTATCATAGCAACTACCAAAACCCAGCTTTGCAAAGCTATGACATCTTTGAAAGGAATGTAGTATGATCTAATGTCAGAATTGTCAGCTGCCTTAAGCTAGTAGTTCACATGGCATAACAGATGTCAGGTATTGCTTGCTATGTTTTCATCAAAAATTTTAAATATTTTATGGTATCCCTCAGACATTTCAGTGCCTCTGACACTGTACTGTTGGGAATCTCAGGTCTAGTTCATTTTATTAGTTTTTAGAGAATTCTTTATGTTTATTTAGCTAACGATATGTGGTCACCTCCCTAATTCTTACCAAGGGGATAGGGAACTTGGTTTTAGGCATTATCATTTGTTGAGCTAGTGAAGATCTTTTCTGACTTGGACTAGAACCAGGGTAAGATCTATCTTCCAGGATTTGATGGGCTGCTTTTTCTTTTCACCTGGAAGCAAGCCTAACAGTTAAATCTCAAAAGACCTACAACTCCACCAATACAACCCCTGTCCATTTCAGTCCATCTCTGAGCCAAATGAATCAAGTGAATTGTGCTCACTTGTTTCCATTGATGTGAAAAATTGTAGATAGGCCCTAAACTACCTATTCCTTAGATCAAGGGTCTGCAAACTTTCCAGTAAAGGCCCTACGGTCTTTCTCACACCACTCAACTCTGCCCTTGTAGCAAGACAGCATCCACAGATAAAACAGCAAATAAGGTTGCTGCGTTCCAATAAAACTATTTACAAAAACAGGCAGCAAACTGGGTTTGGCTCATGGGCCATAGTTTGCTGACCTCTATGTTAGACTGTTGTAGTTTTCTTAACTTTTTTTACTCCTTCAGCCAAATTTTGAAATATTTACCAAATGTGTACTTGGCGTGTTTGAAAATATTTGAAGAAAAGTGCCCTGTATTCCATCTCTGTACATGCTTTTCCCTGGCTTTATTTACGTGAATTTGTTCCTTGCCCTAGCTCACTGGAATCCTGCAGCAAGCCTGATCAAAAGAATACTGGCAATTGTTGGTGCCTTTCCTGTTAGATAGTTAAGACAGGCTAGAAAAACAGTCACCTGGGGTTACACCAGCAAAGGAGGTCCCTGATATCTCCTGTTTGGTGAATAACAAAAAAAATCAATGTCTTTTGGGTTCCAGTTTTTTTCTCATTATGACTACAACTCATTGGTGAAGATCAGCTGGGTAATCTTTTGCTTCTGGACCAATTCTAGATTTGACTACATTTGTACTAGATAGTGATTTTCCTTGAGAACTACACAGAACTAGGGAAGAAACCAGTGTTCATCAAGTTCCCTAGGAAGAAAGAAACTGAAGTAATCACATTCAGTCCTCTTTACAGATGACACCAGGATTTACATGAAGACTTGCTCCTTAAGGATGTGGTATAGGATCAGGAGGCTGAGGAAATGACTGGATACTAAAACAGTACCTCAGTGGTGAAAGAATCATCACTGTCTTTTGCTAGGTGTTGGTGAAGTCTGCATCCTAGAAAGGTTAACTACCATGTAGTGCTTCATACCCTTTGTAAGGTCTTTCTTGTTCATTGGTATACAGATTAGGAATTTTTTTCTATTACTGGAATTTTGAAATCAGTAGTGTTAGAACTAAGGCTATTACTGCACTTACTGATTTGTATTTACTTTGTTAAGATTGTAACATTTCTGGGGCAAGTATTCAGTTTTGCCTTCTTTGCCTTTTGAAATAGTACATACATCAAACTTCAAACCTCTGTGCATCCCCATCATCCTCCCTGGTCTGGCCTTTGGGAATTCAGTGTTGGTGAGATGTTACCTAACAGGAGGAGGAGCATAGAAACCTGTGTGTTTCAAACTTGGAGAAAGAACTGCACTCAGTGTAGCACCATTTTCTTAGACTGCCCCATCCCCTCCTGTACTACTCCCACCTGAGTCCCCCAGGCTTGACAGCTACCCTTTCTTAAAAACTATTGAAATGCTAGGGCCTCATGTGGTCTGTAAGGATAGTCATGTTGCCTTTGGAACTTGTCTGTTTTTGACCCCAGAAGTCCCCAAGTGTGTTGAATATTTTAGGATAAACCAAGAGGGTTATTTAATAAGGTCTTCCTTGAAGTATTTGTACTTCAAGGCCATTTTGGGCAGGTTAATTAGCCCAGTTGACTGCATATAACTTTTTTCTTTTCTCTATTTAAAAATCAGACTCATTTCAGAGTCATGGCATAGCCTTACTTTCATCCCCTGATGTTTGTGCCTCTCTGCTAAGAACCTAATCAACTGTAAAGAAAGATATTGGCTTCCAGAATAAGATGTGGTTTTCCTGAGCCTTCCCCTATAGGGTAAAACCAAAAGAATATGTGCGTTATAGATGGCTCTGATGTTGTCCAAAGGTCCAATCTGTACATAATTCTTCCTCTCTAGTAACATCTCACCTTATAGGGATCCCTACTATTTCTCCTTTTGAACTCTGAAAGAAAGGTCTGAAGGCGGGTCAGTAGGTTTTGCCCTGCTTGTGGAGAAGCTGGTGTGGTTCTTTGGTACTGATAATGGGTCTGGTCTGGTCTACATTTCAACCTGCCTTTCTCTTCTTAGAGCTCTGTGGGATGTGATTTGAGATGGCACTTTGAATTCTTAAGAATAAAGAATATAATATTGAGAGAAAAGAGAGGTGCTTAAACCTAGATTTTGGCATTGAGTAGATTGATGGACTTAAGAACCATCTTCTACAAAACACCTAGAAAAGCTGGATAAATATAACAAATATTCTTCATTTGATAACTTCTTATTTAGATTTGAAATCATTTGATAAAGTGTACTAATCAAAACCATGGCTGGCGTTTATATGCATATACACCTATGTGATAACCACGTAGATGAGAGTATAGAACATTTCCAGCACTCTAGAATGTTCCCCCATATCCCTTGTGTGTGTGTTTAATATCAATAAAATGGTGGATTTAGATATGACAGCTGTTAGGGATGTTAGCTGGGATATTGTCAAACCAACTTCTTTTTTTTTAGTCTCAAAGTGGCCTCTTCTGTCTGTCTCCAGTTGTAGGACTTTTGTTCAGCTGGTCTTCAGGTGACTCCCAGTGGTGGCTGTTCTGTAGTTTAGTTGTAATTTTGATGTGGTTGTAAGAGGAGGCAAGCACAGCATTTACTGACTCTGCCATCTTACCAGAAGCTCAAAATAGCTTAAAAGAAATTGGCCCCTTCGTCTCCATCTAGAGGGGAACTTAACTTGAGTGGCAATTTAGATTTTTGACATACTCACACATCTGCCCTCAAATATTTTTCTTTTTTTTAAGGTAAAAGACTTATATTATTTGGGGTTCAGCTACCCAAATAGCATTTAGTATGATGTGAGTGTTTTAACAGATAGTACAAATAAATATGAAAAATGGGGGAAAGAAGTGCAGCACTTGATTTAACTGACCTAAACAGAGCAAGGGGTTAGCAGCACAGAGGCGTTAATTTTAGTAACATGTACTCTGTGTTTGTGTGTGAAGAGTGAGAAATTAAGACTAGCTGACAGGTCAGACACAAGGAAAATTCATTACAGAATAGTCAGATGGTATAGAGCTGATGCTTTGCTTGGCTTCTTATAACAGCAGGAGTTTTAAAAATAAGGGGACAAGTGAGATAAAGTCTGAAAACTAGAATTGGGGATATAGGAAGAAATCTTTCAGACTGATTTTACTAGCAAATAAATTCTCACTTGATGTTGTGGTGTTCCTCTCTCCAAACACTATATGAAAATCTTTACTTGTCATAATTGGCCTGCTTAGATGTCAGGAACTTTGAATTGGAAGATTGCTGGGAATAAACAGAACCCTGGTGCTGGCAGCCTAGAGGAATTGGATCTGCTTGCAAGGATGGGCATATAGTATCATTCTTCCCTTTCCTCTCCTTAAACCATCAGCTTTAATCTTTACAATATCAGCAGGCTGAACTGCTGCTTTTTCTCACCCTTTTATCATATCCCTTGTCTCTCTAATATTCCCTGGTTTCTGTTTCCTTTTCTCAGTATCCTATGACCCTTTAGGCCTTTGTGGTTTTCAGATAGTTCTTCAGGAAATTACAGACAGGCCAATAAGCAAGCTGTTGCCTCTGTGAGTAAGCTGTTTCTAGCAAAGGCCCTGGACCTAGACTTGAGTTGGCTTTAGCCAGTAGTTGGCCTACTGACATTCTTAGGGAACCCCATGGGCTCTGGGAGCATGGTTTGAAAGTTCCTGGTATAGTAAAAAGAACATAAATTGGCTTTGGAGATTGATACTTCTGGGCTCAAATCCCAGCCCTGGCATTGGCTGTGTGACCTCAGGTGTATCATCTAATTGCTCTAAACCTCAGTTTTCTCATCTGTATAACGAAAATAATTTCTGTCTTACCAGTGTTGTTTTGATGATTAGAAAATAATTTATAAAAAGTACCCTCTATAGTACTTTATGAAAGTTCAATAAATACTAGTTCTTAAATTAATAAAACCAAATGAACAGTTATACTTAGAAACCACTTGCATGTTCAGAACTCAGATGTTGATAATTAAAGGATAGTCATAAGTTCTTTAGTCCAGTGACATCAGGGCCTTATCTCCAAATATTAAACAAAGTGTTGTTCAATATTTTGCCACAGGATGAATCCATTCATCAGACTGACCTTGTCTTAAGTTTTATAGCAGGATAGAGGTATATCCTAGATTGTCAAAACTTTATATTTGATGTTGCAACAGGAAGCTTTTTATAACAAGCAAAAACATGATTTCCTCTTCTTAATAAACAGGCACTAAGTGGTACTGAGGGATCAACAAAGTTTATCAGTACCAGGTGAGGTGTGGAGGTTGGAGGGCTGGCAGGCAGTGTCCTGTCAAGTAGAGGTTGTTGAAGAAGTTAGAGGCTTTACATGGAGTCAGTGGAATTTGGAGTTTTGACATATACCTACCCAAGTGGGAAACACGTTGTCTTGGTAGGAAGGTGGTGGGAACACTTCATCTTCTCGGACCAAATGAAGTATGCTTCCTCTGATTGACTTCTGCTCTACAAGCCGGAACAGGCCAGGATATGTGTACGAGAGGAGGCTGGAGGATTGTGTTGCTACTGTGTGCGAGTGGAGGTGTGAGGGGCTGGGAAACTCCTCCCCTAGGCCAAGGCCTGGGGGTCAGGCAGGAAGCTAAGGGTAGTGGGTATAAAGAAAAGGACTACTAGCTTTCTCTAGTTGTGATTGCTCATCAAAAGACACTGAGATTTCCAAAAAGTATTTTTTCTAGGATCCTTTCTATTTTCTGTACTCTTATGTGTTTTTTCTGCACTGCTAGAATCACTTCTTCCTTCTGCCTGCATTAACAAGTAATCGTTCTCGGGGCTGGGGCTTGGGAGGAAGCATATAGCCATTTCTGTGTCAGCCCTGGAGCAATCACATGGGCAGGGTATGCCTAACCAGAGAATGGAGTTTTTCAGCTTGCATTCATAACTGGAAATAAAGTGCTCTCCTTATTCTCCTCCTGCAGGTCGGTGAGCTGGTAAAGGTTACGAAGATTAATGTGAGTGGTCAGTGGGAAGGGGAGTGTAATGGCAAACGAGGTCACTTCCCATTCACACATGTCCGTCTGCTGGATCAACAGAATCCTGATGAGGACTTCAGCTGAGTATAGCTCAACAGTTTTGCTGACAGATGGGAGCAATCTTTTTTTTTTTCCAATTGCCATCTATACAGTTTTCTTACAGATGTCAAAACAGTCTAGTTTATATAAGCGTTCTGTTACCTGTGATCTTTTTAGACTGAACTACATCCCTAGTCTCATTTACCATGTTCAGGGTACGAAACTGGAGGGCTTGTGTGTTAACTTCTGAATTGGCAACTTTAGGTGGTAGCTGCCATGCCTGACTGTATCAGAAGGGATAGATATCTTTCCTCCTTTCTCTCAGGCGGTGGAAAATCAACCTGTGGAAAACTGATGGACACGAGAGGAGTGTTACACACTGCTGACCCTGATTTATTCGATGGTTTTTGTTTTCATTCTCAAACCATCCTATCAAATGGCAATAGACTGTTCCCTTCCATCCCCATGAAGTGATTATGTACTATGTGGATAGTACCCAGTGGGATTGCTTTTTCATTTATAGAACATGACCATTGTATGACTCATTCTGACAGTTCAAATCCTAAGATTTCCAAGGACACTACTAGAAGCATTTGTCTTTCTTCCTAGTCAATGCTTCATACTTTTTCTTGGGATTCTTTGAACACTTGTCATTCTTTTTTCCCAAACCTACAAATAGGTTAATTCTCAAGAAAAGTGTTTCTTTTCATTCTGGATGACAAGCAGGATGTGCAGAGCACTTTATTCAGTGCATAGCTTTAAGCCAGTATTGGATTCACTGAGTGAACAGCCAAACTCCCAACTCTCTGCCTTCCCTCAAGGAGTCATAGTAGGTTCACACTGCTACCATAGCTAAATAGACTCCTGATTCAGCAGGGCCATTTCTCCTGATTGCCAGTATCCTATTAGGGGACTCTTGGAATTCTTAGCTTCTACTTGGAGTGGAAGGACCAATCACTTAAAATATTCCATAGAAGGTTGTAGGGCCAAATTCTGCCCTTTGCTTTATGTGCAACTTGTATAACAGTCAAGTTAAAATTACATGAGTTTGGAGATAGTGTTAGTGCTTTCAAAAATGTTTGAACCAGTCTTGAATTACTTATGTATTATTTCACATGGCCAAAATAGTGCTTGAAGTACATTACATTATAAACTGCCTTCATTTTTGGCTCTTTTTCTTTATGTTCTAGTTTACAAAAATACTATTAAGTATGGAATGGTTTATATGGGGTCAGGTGCTCCAAAGAATAGACTTCTGAGACCAAAAATGATCTAGGCTATTTAGACTACAATATGAAGCTTTCAAAGTTAGTTTCCAGTCTAGAAGAGCACTAATTGGTTTATGGTGTGATATGACCAATAGAAATACCTTAAATTTTGATTTGGGCCTCATTTTAGAAAAATAACGTATCCTTCTAATTGTTTTGCATAGGTAATGATTAATTTGCATTATTCGACATGCACCAACTCATGGTATCCCAGTGACTAGCACAAGGCCTGGCACAGTCCATGTGCAGGTATTTGTGTGAGTGAATGAGAGGCATGCAGAAGCTCATTATATGGCACACGGAAGCCAGCTGGCACAGGATTACATACATTACCACAAGCAAACTAATGAGTTGATGCTAATTTAATATATTTTTACCTCACACTAAGATATTGCTTGATAAAGACATTAATACTAGACTTTTTAAATGTTAGCACAGTGCTATGCACATAGTGGGTGCTCAATAATGTTGATGAACAAATTTGCAATACTAGACTTAATTCCATCTGACTACTCTGTTAAATTTTCAGTTAGAGCATAGATACTGTAAAATCCAAATGCACATTAAATTTTGTTTTCCTGAAAGTATGACATCTAAAGTATTTGTAGAAAAACCTTGTCACAACTGATTTGAATGTTTGTATTTTCTTTTGCCTTTGACTTTGATATCAGCTTGTAATGTCTCTTTTCATCATATGTAATTTTGGAACATGCAACTCTACCCAAATCATGAGTTTCTCAATGATGGGTTATCTGAAGCCATTAGATGAACTGTTGAGTTGGATATGGCTGGGTGTGGCAGTTGTTGGACCTTAAGAAATTAAAGGACTTCTTAAACTTATCTTCCAAAAGCAAATGCTAGAATTCTATTGAAGTGCATATGTACATTGTCACAGAGCAAAGTAAACAAATTGGCTGCTATATTTTATATAATCATTCAGCAAAAGCCCATTTTTTGGATACTAATATTCGACGTGGTTAATTCTTATTAATTTGGTGGGATTGTTTATTGTTAATAATGCAAATAGATAATTTTTAATTATCCTTAGGTAACATTTCACTATTAATGGTTTGAAATGGGTGATAAGCAAACCAGTTTGAAATAAAATATGAACATGTGCCATTGTATTATAACACTATACACTTTCTTGACAGTTAAATTTAAAAAAAAAATGTTTTTTTTTTGTAGCATGTATTGTATATGTTTATAGTATATGTAGTAAATAAAAATATGGCCAAATGTTTGGCTTGCTGATCTTTTGAAGAAAGAAATCTTTGAATATTTTTCATAAAAGAGCTAAATATTTTATACCTAAGGAATAAGAAGTGTGTCCACTTAGCTTACAAACAGTCATAAAATGAGAACAATTATACACACTCTGGGTACTCATTATAGCTGGGATTAATCATTAAAGGGTCTCCAGAAGTCATGAAATATTGATTTGAGGGAAATGTAAGAAGAATGATTATATGATGATCAGAAATTTGAAATAACAAAGACAAAGAACATCATACTAGTCCAGAAATGGTTGTATGTGGGTATAAAGAAAAGTATGTGGCCTGGGGCTTTGTAAGGCAAATGAGAAATTTGAGTGTTATATAATAGGTTCTTAGAATGTTAATGTAGGTATCTAGATATCTCCTTTTTTATTTAAGTAGCATATTTTCCGGATAGATTATTATAGAGACATACACAGCGTGTGACTGTATATACATAAAATTGACATACTGGTATGGATGCTGAAGTTTTAAAATATAAAGGACAGTCTTTGCCAATTACTTATAATACTATACTCTGCTTTCGACCCAAAACATGTATTTACTGCTATAAACATAGCAAGAGTGTCAACCCAGAGTTGGATAAAGGAACCTACTCCAAAGGGAGCCAACTTTGGCAAACACAAGCTTAACTACAAGATGACTTAAGTATGTTGCAACTTTTTGTCAAAAAATAAGCTGCCAACATCTTGTTTTAATATGTTGGATGTTGGGTTCCTTTACGTAGATTGGAGTGCTCATACCAGCTCTAACATTTTGTGACCCTCATCTTCAGATTAAGTTCTATTCCTCTTACAGCTAGGAAGAGAGAAGAGGCTTCCTCCGTAGAAGAAAATGTGAAAATAGTTCTAAGTTTGACAGGAGGAGGGTAAGAGTTTGAAGTTCTACTGCCATGCATACCCTGAAGAAAAAGAAATGGGGAGATGAGCTGGGGTGGGGGTGGGGCAAAGAACTAGCCGTCAAGAAGTGAGCTTCAAAAAGCAGTGTTTGAGGATCCTCTAGTGATACAGGACGAAAGCAAGCAGAAATAAATGAGTGGTCAGGCTGGCTTTTAGTCAAGGGGATGCTTCCAATATTTCTGTGGTTGGCCTGATTTGCTCAGGTTTTAGACTGTTGAATCCTAGCAAAGTGGGCAATCAAATATTGACTTAAATGTTCAAAGATAAACTGGCTTGGACAGACTTTGTTTTCCTACATCAAATGGAGATTTTGGACATTTTAACTTTCTGGGAGTGGAAAGGAGAATAGTTGTTATATTAGACATGTGGAGGTTGACTTGTTCAAAGCCTCCCTTGGTTTCCTTTGGGAAAATTTCCTGGAGTTTCCAGCCTCATTTCGAGCTGGTGGGGTACATAGACTTCTCCAAGGTTCTGAGTACCAGCAAGGAAACGAAAAAAGTAGATCTTTGAGGTGAAGTTTCAGGTTCCTCCTTTTTCCTTCATACTGAGAAAGTCTATTCTGAGAGAAAATAAATTTGCTGCTGTATAGGGTATAATAACACTGCTTGTTAGATACTTCTGGGCTACCCTAGCATTATGTGTAATGCAGGATTGAACTTTCTGCATTTGCCCTGTCATTTGTGCAGGTTCCTATACTGACTCTGCTGCCTCACTCAGGTTTCCAGCCTGACTCTGTATTCCCATGAGTCCTTCATAGCTGGAGTTCAAACACAGTCTTGGCTACTTTGGCTGGTATTATGAGTATCCAAAAATACCAACAGCAACCTTAACTTTACTCATTTTTTATAATCATTTGAGAGAGAGTATCACATGAATCCGAGGAAACCAGCCACAGAAAGGAGCTATTCTTTAACCCATTATCACCAAAGGTGGGGTTGAGTCCATATTTTGTTAGCTTTCTGGGTGCTTCAATGACTAGAAAATTTGATCAAATTATAGCAGTTCTAAGTGTGGTAACTCCTGTGGGATAGGCTCTGTCCTTGTGAATCTTATATTCTAGGAGTAACAGGACAAAAACTATATGATCCCCACAGGGGCCCCTGGTGGCTTTCTAAAAGTAAGTGTTCTTTCTGCTCAGGGAAAGAGACCAGACACAGCTTGGTGAGCAGATAGCACTTTTTTGTGAGTAACCAGGAGAAAAGGGCACCCCTTCTTCTGTGTTGACACAGCCTTCTGCTAGGTTCCTTGGCTTGAGAAGTGCAGGCAAGAGTGTGGTTTAGATTACAGCCCTTTATGACACTCATTAAACATTAGCTCTGATTATTTTGCTTAATGTTCTAGTAAGCAGCTCATTTATAGACGTCTCTCTCCTGGCCACAGCCAGTTCATCACCAAGTCTTGTCAGCTCCACCTCCAAAATATTTCTTATTGCACATTTGTAAGGTGTCTCTCTCTCTCTCTCTCTCTCTCTCTCTCTCTCTCTCTCTCTCTCTCTCTCCTCTCTCTCTCTCTCTCTCTCTCCCACACACACACACACACACAGCCATCCTCCCTGTGGACCACTGCAGCAACCATCCTGGTTATTCACTTCCTCCAGTCTTCATTACAGAGCACTAGGATTATCTTACAAGGCAAACTTGATCATGAAACTCCCTTACTTAGAAAACTCTAATGGTTCCTCTTGATCATAAAATACAATTAACATTCATAGGATGGCCTACAAGGCAGTAATGGTCTTTTCTTCAGCCTATCTTGTTATCATTGTTCCTGCAGGCTTTCCTTTCAGCTCCTCAGATGAGCAAGCCTTTCCCCAGCTCTTATTCTCTTGGTTCTAGTTTAAATGTCCTTTCCTCAGAGATGCCCTCCTTGAACCCCCAAATCCCATTTATATTCATCACATCATTTACCTTCACAGCACTCTTCTCAGATTGTAATATAATTCTGTGATATTTCATTCCATCTCAGATCAGCTCCAGCAGGACAGGAGCCACATCTGATTCATTACATCTCCAGAGTCCAGCATAGCCTGGCTCACAGCAGACTATATTTTTTAAATAAGTTTTTAATTTTTCGATTATAGTTGGCATGTAATATTATGTTAGCTTCAGGTATGCAACAAACTGATTAGACATTTATATAACTTACAAAATGATCGCCCCAAAGATAATACACATTTGTTGAATGAATAATTTTTTCCTCAGCAGGTTGAGTGCTGGAGAATAGAGACCTAGCTGGTTACCTCAACTGCTTTCTCCTGCATCCCTGGTCCTGTGTATGCTGAGAGACTGTATATTCATTTTAATATTGGTCAGAGTAGAACTCATTTAGGAAAGTCCTGTTGCAAAAACGAGAAATGCTTTTCGAAGCTCAGTTTTGGGTGCTTCCCTGTGGCCATTCCCCTTTTCCATAGAAGGGTAGGCAACTGGATCAATTAGAGGGGAGACATATCACAATAAAGATCGTTCATTGGTTGTCTTATTTTTAATTTCTGGCTTTAGACATACTTTCAAAAAGGCTGAATACCATTACCTAAAATACCAATTGTGATGAAAGTAGCTTAATATATCCTAAACACTATTCAAAGGAATTACTCCTTATCCTTTTATCATTTAAATCTTTCAATAATAAAGACCTCAGAGGCAGCAACTCAAAAAAGCAACTAACAGGAGCAGGAGACTTGTGAATTCTCTGCATTATGGTGAAGGGCATGACCCCATCCTAATGTCAAGATAGGTTGGAAGTGGAATTTGCTTGAGTATTGAGCCCAAATCCTTTTAGGAGTCTTGTAATATAACGAAAAAGAAAGCCAGATCCCATCTCCAAAAAACTGTAACAGGAGGAAGTGGCTTATTTAAATTCTTTGGCCACATCTTTTCTCCCAGTAGACAAGTTCTTCTACTTTCATTTTTTCTTTTGAATAAAAAATTGCCACAGTTTCTCATTTCCCTCCTTAGGCATGCCTGTGGGATTAGGTTTTATGTCTGAACCAGCTACTTGCTTCTTGTTCCTTAGCAAGCTCTGACATATGATCAAGGGCAGTCGTCTTTTTGTTGTTATGGCAACATACTTTTACATAAGCAAGAGCTGGGGAAAAACATTTGTTTTAGAACGATTGGTACGTTTCATCATAATGGAAAGATAAAACAACTTCATGGGCTAGCAGAATTTGGAACAACAATGGACTTTTCCTATTCCTTTTAATAGATCCATTTAATAAGTACCACTTTTGACTGTCAAAAAAAAGTGCAATACCTAGAAAAAAAAGAATGAATGTGATGATCTTTAATTCTGTCTAATCACATTTTCTGTAGCAATTAGGATGGGCATGTGTGTGCGTGTGTGTGTGCACACCTGTTCTAAAGCAAAGGTTATTGATCCAGAATCTTTTGACCTCTTGGGGATCCACAGATAGACCTCATAAAGAGGTGTGGCAGAGATTGCTTTCTCAAATGTTCTCTTTTTCCTGTGCACATTGTGTAACTGCATTTCCCAGGTTCCCTTGCCATTACATGCAATCATGTGACTGAGTTCAGCCAGTGAACTGTGTGCAGAAGTGCCTATACCACTTGCAGGCCTGGCCACACAGAAATTGCCCACAGGTGCTTCTCCATGTTCTTTCCATCAGGCTGGAATGGAGATGACACCCAAGGCAGAGACTTCATCTACCTGAGCCCTAAATGACTGCATGGAGAAGGGTCTCTTCAGTTTAGTGACTGGATTAGTTAACAAGAAATAAACTTCTATTCAACCATTACATGTTTTAAGGTCTAATAGCCTACACTGACGTGCACAAGGGAGTTGAATTGGATAGGTGAGAGGTTAACCGACTGGCCGGTTGTCATGACTGCATGATGCCAAGGCTTTGTAGAAATCAGTAATATGCTTAAGGCATCTCAGATACTCAACAATTTTTTTTTAGTATAAGCTTGTCCCATATAATATCTAAAATTGAAATTTTTACTGGGCAATCTGTATTTTCATTTGTTAAATCTGGCAATTTTATACCTGGCCTTCCCTTTTGAGAAACACTGTTGCAGGGCTGCTACTCTTTCCTTCTGGGGAATTGAATCCCTTCTGAAGCATTAACAATCCATACCCAGACTACTGGGGCCAACCAGCTCATTCCATAGCTCACGTTCCTGTTATCTTTGCTAATTGCCACATGTGTAAGTCCCCGTAGTCACCTCTCATTTTGTTACCAGCACCCTCAAGCTGTTTTGAATCTTCCTTTCCCTGACTGTACATACCCCCATTTTTGGACTTTATCTATCTTTGAAGCTTGTGCCATTTATCCTGTCATGCTCCCTACCCTCTTTACTGTCATTGATCAACCTTCCTCTCATTTATTAAAGATTTTGACATCTAGTTCAGTACATCTTCACCCCAAGGCCTGCTATCATCTAGGGTGACCCATCCATCAGCTTGACCTCTCATTTTTTTGACCATCTCTAATTCATTGTCAGCTCTGGAATCTTAAACATCTTACTCACTGACCACTTCCAGTTCACTCTCTGTTTTCCTAAAGCCCTTGTTCTTCCATCTCAAGATGCTTTCTGGTTCCTAAACTTCTCAACTATCAGCTACCTCTCATCCTTCCTTTATTTTCAAGTTGATAATAAGCAAATATATAAAATGTCGTAAGGTCTTAATTATATCCATTTACCTACTGGACATTATCTGGATGTCCTGAAGGTACCTCAAATTCAACATATTATAAAACTGAATTTATCATTCCTTCCCCTGTCTGCTTCTCATCAAGAGATTCCCCCTCTCTGTGTCTATCACCATTTGACCAAGCCAGTAACCTGGGACTATTGTTTATTCCTATCATTCATCATTCCATTTCTAGTCACTTAGCAAGTCCTAACTCCTGGGCATCTAAAATCAGTCCACTTATCTTCATTCCCACTGCTGCTACCTTAGTTCAAATTGCCAACCTCTTTCATCTGTATCATCTTAACAGCCCCTAACTGGTCTCCTGCCTCTAGCTTTGGCCTCTCCAGATCTTCTGTCCCATTGCAGCCCTAGTGAGCTTTCTATAATTCATATTAAATTAGATTCAGCAGATGGCTAAACTCCCTGCAAAGGGATACAAAGGTCTTTATATTCTAGTTACTGCTTCTCTCTTCAGTCTCACCTCTCTCAACTCTTCCTCTGGCCTTTAGCCATACTAAATTTCTTGTCTCTTCTTTACCTGATGCACCTGCTCTCGCCTCCAGGCTTTTGTATATCTGTACCTGTCTGGCTCGCCTTCTCTTTCACATTCAAATACCAGTCTTATATGACATTGTAATTTGTATTAGGTGTCTGTCCCACGTCCTCTCTTGCAAATATGTGCTTATAGTTATAACATCACACTGAACTAAAGTCACCTGTGCATGTGTCTATCACAAGACCAAGACTGCTTATTGTTGTTTTTCCAACAACCAGCTATGCTTGAACCACAGCAGGTACCCACGGTATGTATTTCAAACAAGAGTGAAAAACATAGGCTAGGTGGCCTAGAGGTCATTAAAAGCAAAGTGTGAGCAGTGGGTTGTAATAATCCTAGAGACTTAAAAAAGTTACTGTATCAGTTAGCTTTTGCTGCAAAATCAACCAGGCCAATACTTAGCAACTTAAAACAATAATCATTTATCTTACAGTTCTGCAGGTCAGCAATTTGAGTTGGGCTCAGCTAGGCAATTCTGGTCTGGGCTAGTCTCATATGTCTGAGGTCAGCTTCTAGTTGTCTGGGGGCTGGATGGCCCTCAGCTGACACAGTTTATCTCTGCTTCCTGTGATCTCCTGTCCTCCAACAGGATATCCTAGATTGGTTCTTATGGGTATTGATAGGGTTCCAAGAAAGCAAACAGAACTGCACGAGGCCTCTTAAGGCCAAGCCTTAGAACTGACACAATGTCAATTCTACTGCATTCTGTTGATCAAAGCAAGTCACAAACAAAGCAAGCCCAGATTCAAGGAATGAGGAAATAGATGGAGAAACTGTAAAATCCTATATACAACAGGAAGCTCATAGGTACCACTTCCAGGCGTTCAAATTAAAAATAATAATAATAACCTCACTCCAGCTGTCAGTTTACAGGAAATATGAGGAATTGAGGAACAAGTTAAATAACATCATAAGGAAGTGAAGAAACAAATCCAGATAGTGAGATATTCCACAAGACAAAAATCCTTTTTCTTGAACAAGAAGAGAAATTTGTAATGAATAAAAAGAAACTTATGAGAGCTGTCAACTGATGCACTGTGTGAACTTAGTTTGTAGCCTGATTAAGGTAAACCAACTGGAAAAAGATACTTGAGAAAATCATGGGACATTGAACATGGATTGGTTATTAGGTGATATTAAGAAATAAATGTTTCCTGTGGGCCCCATGGTGTGATGCTGTGTCTGTATATTCTACACAAAGGTACTTGTCCTTTACCTTTGTAAACTACATTTGACATGGATTATCCAATATAAACAGCTAAAAAAATTAATGTTAATCTCGATGGGTGTAAGAATATTGTGGTTATGTTAACAAAATCTGTTAGTGATACTATCTATGGGAGACAAAATAATGGTCCACATCCTAATCCCTGGAACCTGTGAATGTAACCTTACACAGATGGCAAAAGGGATTTTGCAGTTGTGATTAAGGACCTTGACATGGGGAGATTATCCTTGTGGGCCCAATGCAATCACAATTGTCTTTATAAGAGGGACGCAGGAGGAATCAGAGTCAGAAAAAAAGATGTGACAATGGAACCAGAGGTTGCAATAAGGCACTTTGAAGATAGAAGAAGGGACATTGAACCAAGGGATGCAGGCAGACTATAGAAGTTGAAAATGGCAAGGAAATGAATTCTTTCCCAGAGACTCCAGAAGGAACACAGCCCTGCTGACAACTTGATTTTAGGACTTCTTATCCTGCAGAATTAAGATCATATATTTGTGTTGTTTTAAGCCACAAAGTTTGTGGTACTTTATTATACTGGTAATAGGAAAATATTAGAAATATCTTCATGAATATAGCCTTTTGGTTCAACTGAATTATTTTTAGCACAAATTCCCAGGAATAGGATTATTGGGTCATGGCTATTACCACATTTGAAAATATTGCTTTCCAAAGAGTGTTTACTAATTGTCAACACTGCCAGGAGAGAGTATGGACCGTGATTCAACTTTTTAAAGATAATTTAGTAGACTTAAAGTATGGCTTGCATAACAAGATGAATGTATACTTAAACTGAACTGTATGCTTAAAAATAGTTAAGATGGTTAATTTTGTTGTATGTATTTTACCACTATTAAATTAAATTTTAAAATTTTAAATTAAAATTTAATTTTAAAAAATATATATATCTCAGTCACTTTATTTGTATATTTTTATTGCCAGTGGGAATGAATATATTTCCCTTTATTTACCCCTTGAATTTCCTCATGTGTGAATTATCAGGTTATATCCTTTGCATATTTATTGGATTTATTGTTTGATTCAAATAGTCAGTTTTTACTTTTCTCTTTTTTTGGAGTAAAAAATGTTTATTGATCTAGAAGGTGCCAATGAGAAGATGGGGAAGCCCTAGTAGTTCCTCAAATCCATCTTAAGAAAATACAGAGTTCAGGCTTCTTCTGTATCAAAGGAAGGGAAAGGGAGAGGCACTGTTTTGGAAAACTCAGGACTCAAACAGAATTCTTCTAATGATTAACATGTCCATGTGCAAGACCAAAGCAGGAGCTATTAAGCAAGCGTGAAGGCCATAGGAACAACGCTAGCTTAAACAAAACAAAGTCAGACCAAGCATTTCACTTTGTTACAATTCCTCCCTTTTATTTGTTCAGGTCCAGGTTTGGTTAAGAGGGAAGATTAGCTTTTCAGATGGAGTCATATTTGTCTGCCCATTGTGCCCCTGTTATTCAGCTTTTACAATCTCATGTGCCCACCTCTTCTGCAATGGTTCCTGAGCCTTAGAGGGGGCATTCTTGGAGTTCAATTTACAGGCTGACCCCACAGCAACGGTAGCAGAAGCAGCAGGTCACGATACCTGTAATCCTACAAACAAAACAGATGATAGACGGAATGCAAAAGACATTTCCTAATCCAAACAACCTTATGCCAAGGGTAGCCAGTGCCTGATGGAGAAAGTTCCCTCTCAGGCCCCAAGGCAAAATGGTCTTGGCAGCTACTCAGGACTCACTGAGAGGAACCTCAGAAGGACTACCTTCTGACTGGCTCACCAAATTGTTACCAGTCCAAAGTCTGTGCACTGGATGCTTCAAAAGGCCAAAACTCAAAATGTCAGAGTTTCAAGTAAGAAAAATTTTTATTGATCGTGAAAGCACCAATTGAGATGATGGGAGCCCTAGTAGTTCCTCAAATTCATCTCGTCAATTTTTACTTTTAATGCTGAAAAGGCATTCATTCACAAATCTGACAGATATTTGCTCCTACTTTATACCAGCACTTTGATAAGCTGGTTCTTAAACTTACTTCATTAAATTAAAAAACATAATCGGTGAATGGCAAAAAGTGTAGACTTAACTTCTTTCTAATTTACTGCTGTCCTCAAGTCACTTATTTTATAATCCTTTATTATTCCTTTGTTGTGAGATTTGGAGAGGTTTGAAAGTGATGGGTTTTACAAATAATTTGGAGAATAGCAGACTCTTGATTTGAATCAGCCACAAAAATAGAAGTATACAGATGTGGTGCACTGCTCCTGTGCCCACACCTCTCTGGACACCCGACAAGATTGAGGAGAGATGGCAAGACTGAGAGGTGGTGCTGAGGAGCCATTTTACTGCCATCTTTTGGCACGATAAAAACATGGGTATTTTCCTGAGGGTCAAATGGACAAAACGATGTTACTGGGCTGAACCTGCCTGCTTATAACCTACCAAGAGGGGACGCCCTGCAGAACTCTCTAAAGAACTCACACTGGTATCCCCAGGAGAGCCAGTCACTGGCTGCCTACCATGTGTATATAACTAAGAAGTTATTCCAGCAATGCAAATATGGGTTCATATTATGAAATGTATTAATATAATTAGCTATGCTTACTCATTAGAGAAAAAAACAACAGTTCATGAAAATAGAACCTGAAAGAGCATCCAGTAAAAGTCAACACTCACTCTTCATAAACACTCTTACCAATTAGAAATAAAAAAAACTCTTGAACATGATTTAAAAAAAAAACTATCAGAAACGAGTAGTAAACATCACTCTTGATAATGAAATATTAGAGACACTTCCATTAAAATCAGGAATTTGACAATGCCCATTTTTATCTCATTCAATATGTCTCTGAAGCTCCACATTTATGCAATAAGAAATGAGAAATAAAAAAGATATTAGAAAGGAGGGGACAATTTTTCAGTAGTTTATGCTGAAAAGCCAAGCCAATTAGCTGAAAAACTATTAGAATAAAAAAGTTTAGGATGTGGTTTCATAGTGGAGCAATTAGCAAGCATACTTTACATGCAGAAGGTCTTGGGTTCATACTCCAATAGAGCCACAGTCTGTGGTCTACAGCCATGCCACCCTGAACAAGCCTGATCTCAGAAGCTAAGCAGGGTCGGGCCTGGTTAGTACTTGGATGGGAGACCACCTAGGAAGACCAGGTGCTGTAGGCAAAAAAAAAAAAAAGTTTAGTAAGGCAGCCTGATGCAAGAAAACTACTTAAAAATCATCAATTTTCATGTGTATATAGTAACAATCAGAAACAAAAAGCAACGTGTGATCCCATTCATAATATCAACAGCCTCATAAATACTTGGAAATAAAATTAACTAGAAATATGTAAGACCTCTATAAATCTAACTATACAAATATTATTAAGATCATACAGAAGAGATGAAGAAAATTGCAGAAATGTATTCCTGAGTGGGAAGACACATTTTTAAAAAGATTTCCAGTTCTCCCCTAATTTATTAATTGATTAATCTGTAAATTTGGGGCAACCCCAATCAAAATCAAAATAGATCCTGTGAGAACTTTTCAAGTTCATTCTCCAGTTCATCTGCAGGAATAATAGTACAAAATGAGTGAAAATTTGAAGAAAAAAGCTTATCCTATCACATATGAAAATGTATTATAAAGGTATTATAATAAATAATATCATGTAGAAATAAGAATAGACAAACTAATCGATGAAACTAACTAGAGAATCAGACATAAGAAAATTCGGTACACAGTAAAGATGGCATTTCAAATCAGTTGAGAAATGATGGGTTTATTTTTAATGGCACTAGGCTTATTGATTTTTTTAACAAAAAAGATTTCTACCATCCCCAACACATACAATTTCAAATATATTAAAGATCTAAATGTTAAAAGCAAAACTATAATAGGAAAAGAAGAAAGTATAGGCAGATAGTTTTGTACAGTTTAATATCTGGAAGATTTTTAAAGCATGACACAAAATTGATGAAAAGACTGAGAATCTGACTACACAATATTTGAAACTTCTCTAATTTAGAAGTCAGCATAAAGTTAAAAGACAAATGGCAAAGGAGAAGAAAATTATTGTATCATATATATCAGCCAAAAAAGGTAACATTCATAAAACAAAGAATTCCTATAATAAGAATGACAACTCAGTAGAAAAATGAACAAGGATAATAATAGATAAGTTACAGAAAAACACATATGATAAAATCCTCAGCATTGTTAAGAACCAAAAAAAAGCAAGCTAATGAGATGATTCTCACTTCACCTATCAAATTATCACAAAATAAAAATATAATAATATCCTGTGTTGGAGAGGATATGGGAACCTGGCCGTCTCAAACACTATTTGATTGTGTTAATTGATTTAACATTTTTAAAAGACAATTTTACAGTGGTCATAAAATTAAAGTGTGCATCACAAGAGATTCTATGACTTCAGTAATGTTCTGTTTCTGGAATTGGATGCAGTTTACACGAGTTACCTTTCATTTTGTTAAAGGTTGTTTAGTTGCACACTTTCCTGTTTGTATGTTACAATTTAATATACAACTTACCAAAAGAATGTGCACACTATTTGATTTAATTTCCCTTCTATAAAATAATTTCCCCTTCTAGAAATACCCTTGTATATATGTGTAAAGATATAAAGGGGTTTGTTGCGGTAGTAGTTATAATAGCAAAATACTTTAAAGAGCTTAAGTGTTTATCAATAGAGGATAGATTAAATGATGTGAAATCCATACAAGAGAATAACATAAAGTTATTAAAAAGAATAAAGTAGCTTAGTTTGGGTCAAGATGCTGAAGTAGATGCCTCCTCTCATGACCACATCAAAAGTACAACTAAACTACAGAACAACCATCACTGAGAACTGCCTGAAGTCTAGCTGAACAAAAGTTTTATAACTAAGGATATACAGAAGAGGAAACATCCAGATGGTAGGAAGGGCGGAGATGCCAAATGGGCTTGTCCCACACACTCGTGTGGCAGTTAAAAATTGGGAGGTATATCTTGGCTGTGGAGGTCCCTCTCTGGGGAGCGAGGGGTGTTAGCCCCACACCACGCTCCTCAGCCTAGAGTTACAGTGTCAGGAAGGAAGGTCCCCATAACTTCTGGCTGTGAAAACAAGTGGAGATTATAGCTGAGTGAGATCTAGGCCTTCTGAAGTTGCAAACCTATCGCCTCAAGAGCATGTGTGTGAACGCACTCACTGATGGACTCACTCGCTCTGAGCTCCAGCACTGGGGCAGCAGCTCTGTATGTGCCAGGGATCTACAGAAAGGAACTGAATTGTCTGGTTTCAGAGCGAGGGCTAGAGGGGCAGCTTTCTCCCAAAGAGAAGTGCAGGCAGAAACCATTGTTTCTTTGTAGAGCCAATCCCCTTCACCCAGCCTGTATGCGCAAGCACGGGGGCCTGCCATATCTGAATCTCTATCAACCTGGCTAACACTATTCACCCCACCCTGGTGATTCTCTAATATCCTACCCACTCAACTTTTTGGCCCACCCAAACTGCTTTTTTATACAAACAGCCTATCTTGGCTCATGCTGCAGACTTTCTTAAAATCTCTCAAAGGTTCACAAACCCCAAACAAGCAGCATCTGGCCTCAGTGTGGCCCATACCTCTTGCTAAACCACCCCAAGCTCGGCACCAGCAGTAGCCAGCCTTACTTTGCATCTTTGCCTCTCCCAGGTACCTCCAAGCCTGGCACAAGTGGCAACCACCTACAGATCACTTTGTAGCTCATACAAAGTGGCCCTTGGCAGGGCACAGGCAGTGACTGACCTTGGCCTCCAATAGAGCCTCTCCCAAGAGGAACACCCAGCACACATGGTGGCTAGCTTTAGACCACACCAAAGTACCACTCAACCACCTCTACAAACGACACACTGAAAGGGAAGACTGGGAAGGCACCAGAGCACTGCTAAAGCAAATCCTGCCCCATAGGGTCAGCACCTGCACAATAGCTTCTCCACTGTAGCCACAGCCTGCTCTCATAACCAACCAACTTGAGAGTCAATCCTTCATTGATATGCAAGCAGAAACCAAGGCTCAGCTACAACAAAAGGGCACATCTGGAACAATTGGCTCAGGTGACCAGAGAGAGTGTGCCACCTCCTACGTAAAGCCACTCTATTAAGATTGAGAGACATAGCAGTTCTACCTAATACGTAGAAAAAAAAAACCACAGGGAGACAGCCAAAATGGGGACACAATGAAACATGTCCCAAACAAACAAACAAAAAAACCAAAACTCCAGAAAAAGACCTGCACAAAATGGAGACAAATAATCTACCAGAAGCAGAGTTCAAAACACTGGTTATAAGGATGCTCAATGATCTCAGAAAGAACTTCAACGAAGAGATAGAAAACATAAAAATGGAAATGGAAAACATAAAAAAGAACCAGTCAGTAATGATGACTAATACAATAACTGAAATAAAGAATACATTAGAGAAAATCAACAGTAGATTAGATGAAGCAGAGGATTAAATCAAAGATTTAGAAGAGAAGGTAGCAGAAAACATCTAACAAGAAAAAGACTCCAAAAAAATTAGGATAGTTTAAGGGGTCTCTGGGACAACATCAAGTGTACCAAAATTTGCATAATAGAAATACCAGGAGAAGAGAGAGAGCCAGGAATTGAAAACATATTTGAAGAAATAATGATGGAAAGCATCTCTAACCTGGCAAAGGAAATAGATGTACAAGCCCAGAAACCACCGAGTCCCAAACAATGTGAACCCAAAGAGGCCTACATCAAGATACATCATAATTAAAATGCCAAAGGTTAAGACAGAGAGAATGTTAAAAGCAAGAGAAAAGCAGTTAGTTACTTACAAGGGAGCTCCCGTAAGACTGTCAGCTGACTTCTCAACAGAAACTTTGCAGGTCAGAAGAGATTGGCATGAAATATTCAAAGTGATGAGAAACAAGGACCTACAACGAAGACCATTCTACCCAACAAAGCTATCATTTAAATTGAAGGACAGATAAAGAGTTTCCCAGGCAAGGAAAAGATAAAGGAGTTCATCACCACCAAACCAATATTATAAGACATGTTAAAGGGACTTATTTAAGAAGGAGAAAAAAAAGATAAAAATATGAATAATAAAAAGGCAATAACTACTATGGCCAGGTCACCCTAAACATGCCTGATCTCATCTGATCTCGGAAGCTAAGCAGGGTCAGGTCTGGTTAGTACTTGGATGGGAGACCACTTAAGAATACCAGGTGCTGTAGGCATAAAAAAAAAAAGGCAATAACTACATATCTATCAACATTTACTTTAAATGTAAATGGATTAAATACTCCAATCAAAACATATAGGGTGGCTGGAAGTATAAGAAAATAAAACCCTTACATATGCTGCCTACAAGAGACTCACTTAGGATTGAAAGACACACACAGACTGAAAGTAAAGTAAAGGGATGGAAGAAGATACTTCATGAAAATAGAAACAAAAACAAACAAAAAAAGGATGGGGTAGCAATGCTTATACCAGACAAAATAGACTTTAAAACAAAGTCTATAATAAGAGAAAAAGAGAAAAAGAAGGACCCAGTAATCCCAAGAAACCCAAAATACTACATCAGAGAGACGTGCATTTATCTGTTAATTGCAACATTATTTACAATAATCAAGATAGGGAGGCAACCTGAATGTCCATCAATGGATGAATAGATAAATAAGAGGTGGTACATATATACAATGGAATATTACTCAGACATTAAGAAAGAATGAATCTTGCCATCTGCAACAACATGGATGGATCAAGAGGGTATTGTGCTGAGTGGAGTAAGTCAGACAGAGAAAGACAAAAGCCATATGATTTCACTTAGATGTGGCATGTAAAGAACAAAATTAATGAAAAAACAAAACAGAAACAAACTCATAGATACAAACAACATTTTGATGGTTGCCAGATGGGATTCGGGGAAAAGGGAGAAAAAAGGGAAAGAGATTAAGATGTACAAATTATTAGTTACAAGATAATCATGAGGATGTATAGCATAACATAAGGAATATAGTCAATAATATTGTAATATCTATGTATGGTTTCAGATGGGTACTAGATTTATTAGAGTGATCACTTTGTAAGTTATATAAATGCCTAATCACAAATTCTAATGTTGTACACCTAAAACTAATATAATATTGTATGTCAACTGTAATTGAAAAATAAAAAGTTATTAAAAAATGAATAAAGTAGCTTTATCTGTACGATTGGCAAGATAGTCATGATAAACTAAGTGGAAAAAGCAATCTGCAAAACAGTATTGTAGTAGAAGTTATTTTTATTTTGTTTAGTT
Organism: Eidolon dupreanum; assembly: GCA_028627145.1. Taxonomy (NCBI): domain Eukaryota; kingdom Metazoa; phylum Chordata; class Mammalia; order Chiroptera; family Pteropodidae; genus Eidolon; species Eidolon dupreanum. The sequence continues at coordinate 73,708,546 of CM053506.1, forward strand.
CACCTTTTTATCATCTCAAAGTTATAAAGACATTTATGAAAACACACACACAAAACTTTCTTTTAATATGTTTTTCTGATATTTTTTTCCAAGTATAATTGTATTTTTAACAATGCAATAATACTGAAATGCGATTTTATTTCTTGGTTTTTATACTTAATCATACATTGTTAGAATTTTTCATGTGACTGCATATCTTCTTAAAAACATTGAAATTGTAAAGGTAGTGTACATATACATATACATGGTGAAAAATTAAATGAATCAAAAAGGTATAAAATTAAAATAATTAGCCTATTTTTACAAATAAAAACAAATAAACTTTTTTTTTAAAGCACTAAACTACAAGCTCCTGAAGGCAATGACTCATCATATTTTTTAACATTTTATTTCCTTCTTGTAGTGCTCAGTACACTGCTATGTATCCGTGGATATTCTACTCAAGACAGGTCAGGTGAATTCTTGTTTCTTTTAAAACAAATTCTTCAATAAAGTTGAGAGATTTTTGCTTAAGGATGTGACCTAATGACCTAATGATTGTGTTAAAAGATTTTCAATGAAGTGTGAAATATCCATTAACACAGCAGCAGTGAGAAGTACAGTACCATACCTTGAGAGCCACATCAATACAGCACCATGATTTTTTTATATCTGTTTGTAATCCCAGATGTTATATCAAAAATATTTATACTTTTTTTGCCCTCCGAAAAATTACTGTCCTTTTTAGTTCTGTTTGTTAAGGGAACAGGCACTACAGTCAGAGAATCAATCTAGGTTTAAAATTTCTGCCTTCTCAGCAGTTTCTTAAGAAGAGGCATATTTAGACAGCCTTCAGCCAGTCTTGGGAGCCACTTCAGGAGAGACGACCTAGTAATTAAAAGAAGGTTATTCCTAATTTCTGCATGTCTGTGACAGTCCTGTAGTCATCTTGACAGTAGAGCCTGCTTTGTATGGTGGGTTAGGTTTTGTGAACATGTGGACCAGCTTTATTATTTGGTCAGCTCTATTGGCCACTTATTTCTCCTAAATGGTCACTTTCTACCTCTTCACTGATATTCTTCTAAAGAGAATCTCACATTAATTGCTTCTACTTTCTCACCTTCTTTGTAATGTAACCAAATACAATCTGGCTCCCAACGTCTTTTTGAAACTGTTTTTGAAGCTCACTGATGACCTAATTGCTATATGCAATGGCTTTTCCTCAGTGCTAATCTTGATGTCTCTGAATAATTTAGTACAACTGACCACTCCCTTATTTTTGAACTCTTCTCACTGTGTGTTTTATGATACTAACTTCTGAGTCTTGGTCAAACTTGAACCCTAGAAACATTAACAAACAGCTAACATTCATTGAGTATCGGGTTATTTTCATGTAATCTTGCACTTAATTCTCTTTGGCATGAGGAAAATATCATTCCTATTTTATAGAAAACTAAGATATGAGGAAACCAAGGCTTAAAGAAGTTGAGTAATTTTCTCCATCGAACGGATAATAAGGAGCCATCCAACCCAAGGAGTGCAAGAGCAGAGCTCATGACCTTAACTGCTGTGATGTGTCTGATAGAGTTGGAAGGGATTTCTTGAGGTCAGCAAATTCAGCTGCTTCACTTCATTTCTGCAAAAAATGCTAGTGAAATTTCAATAGGGATTGCATGCAATCAGTAGGTCACTTTGGATAGTATTGTTATCTTAACAATATTGCATCTTCTAATTCAAGAAAACGAATTTCTTTCCATTCATTTCCATTTATTGTCCTTTCAACAATGTTTTATGGTTTTTTATGTACAAGTCTTTCACCTCCTTGTTTAGTTTATTCCTAGGTATTTTATTCCTTCTGATGCTATTGCAAATAACATTTTTTTCTTAATTTCCTTTTTGTATTGTTCACTTGCTACTATATAAAAATACAACTGATTTTTGCATATTGATTTTGTATTCTCCAACTTTGCTGAATTCATTTATTAGTTCTAACTGTGTGTGTGTGTGTGTGTGTGTGTGTGTGTGTGTGTGTAGAAACTTTGGAGTTTTCTACAAACATAGGTCGTGTCTGAGAACAGAAATAATTTTACTTCTTCCTTTATAATTTGGATGCCTTTTATTTCTTTTAACTGACTAATTGCTCTAGAACTTTCTGTACTGTGTTAAATAGCAGTGGCAAAAGGAGGCATCTTATTTTGTTCATGATCTTAGGAAAAAATTTTCAGTTTTCACCATTGAGTATGATGGGGGTTTTTCATATATAGCCTTTATTATGTTGAGGCAGTTCCTTTTTATTCCTAGTTTATTATTTTTATCATGAAATGGTGTTGGATTTTGTTAAATGCTTTTTTGGAATCAATTGAGCTAATCATGTTGATTTTCCCCCTTCTTTTTATTACTGTAAGAAATTAATTACATTGATTTTCTTAAAATGTGTCTATTGCTGGATTAAATCCCACTTGGTAAGAATTATAGTGTATAATTCTTTTAATATGCTGCTGAATTTAGTTTGCTATTATTTTGTTGAAGATTTTTACATCTATATTTATAAAGGGTATTGGACTGTATTTTTCCTTTGTAGTGTTTTTGTCTAGCTTTTGTAGTAGAACCTAGGTAATACTGGTCTAATAGAATAAGGTATAGTGTTCTGTCATCTCTTTTTTGGTAGAGTTTAAGGACTGATGTTAATTCTTCTTTAAATGATTGGTAGAATTCACCAGTGAATCAATCTGGTCCTGGAATTTCCTTTGTTGGGAGAGTCAAAAAAATTTCTTTTTAAAATTGTAAAATATATATAACATAAAGTTTACTATTTTAATCATTTTTAACATACAATTCAGTGGCATAAGTATGTACATTTACATCATTGTGCTGTTGTGAGATTCTTGGTTACTGAGTCAATCTCCTTACTTGTTAAAACATATTCAGATTTTCTATTTTGTCTTGATCCAATTTTGATAGTTTATGTTAGGATCTGTTTCTACATGCAACAGTTGTGATACCAAATGTGTGGGTCTTCCACATGAAGCAAGTTTCCAATTTTCTGTCAAAACCAACTGACTGGGTGTCCTACAATTTAATTCAATTCTGACACTATCTAGAGTTAGTGCAGACCAACAAAACTAAGGTTAAGGGCTCAGTCTCATGAGTCTTTCCCTTGTTTCAGATACTTATCTCAAACAGTGGGTCCCCAGGTTATCCACACTTTTGTCCAACTTGGCTACAAATTGGGAGGTCTCACTACTTCTTCATCGGGTTTGATAATTTGCTGTAATGGCTCACAGAACTTAGAGAAACACTTTACTCACTCTTACCAGTTTATTATAAAGGATACAAATGAACAGCCAGATGAAGGAGCACATGAGTCAAGGTTAGAAGTGTACCAAGCACAGAAACTTCTGTTCCTGTGTGGTTTGGGGTACACCACCTGCCTGGCATGTGGATGCATTCACCAACCAGGAAGCTCTCTGAACTCCATTGTTTAGGGTTTTTATGGAGGTCCCATTGCCTAGACATGATTAAGTCATTGGCTATTGGTGATTAACTCAATCTCCAGCTTCTCTCCCATCCTTGGAGATCAAGAATTGGGTAAGTGGGGTTGAAAGTTCTAATCCTTTTGTCACATGGTTGGTTACTCTGGCTACCAGCTCCTATCTTGAAGCTTTCTGGGAGACTATCAAACATGAACTCAGTTATGGTTGAAAGGGGCTTATTATAAATAACAAAAGAAACTCCTTACCCCATTGCTTGAGAAATTACCACAGTTTTAAGACCTCTGTGCCACTAATGAAGGAGAAAGTCTAAATATATATTTCTTACTATATCACGATATCACAGTGTGTTTCTCAGAATTTGTACATTCATTTGTTACACAATTTATTGGCATACCATTTCTCATAATACTCTCTTACAATCCTTATTTCTGTAAGGTCAGTAGTAATCTCCTCACTTTTTTTTCTGCTTTTAATAATTTGAGTCTTCTTTTTTCCTTCTGCTAGCTTTGGGTTTAGTTTGTTCTTCTTTTCATAGTTCCTTAAGGTGTTCAGTTAGGTTATTAATTTAAGATCCTTCTTTTTTAATGTAGGTATTTACAGCTATAAATTTCTTTCTTAGCACTATTTTTGCTGCATTTCATAAGTTTTGGTGTATCGTGTTTTTGTCTTTACTCATACAAGGTATTTTCTAATCTCCCTGTGATTTCTTTTTGATTCGTCAGTTATTTAAGAGCATTATTTAATTTCTACTCACCGTCTTCCCTCTGTATCTGCAGGGGATTGGTTCCAAGATTCCCCCCTTAGATACCCAAATCTGCAGATGCTCAAGTTTCTTACATAAAATGTTGTTATAGTATTTGCATATAACCAATATTTGCATATAGGCTACAGTGTGGTATGCCTACATCATTCATGTGGATTCAGTGTTGTGCTCAGTGTGTGGCAAATTCGAGTTTTGCTTTTTGGAACTCTCTGGGATTTAAAAAAAAATAACAGCTTTATTTATTTACTCAGTTTTATACTTTGAAATTTTTTATTTTTCAATTACAGCACAGTGGTTAGACTTATGGTGACCCCCCTCCCCATAAGTCTAGTACCTACCTGGCACCATATATAGTTATTACAATATTATTGACTATATTCCCTAAGCTGTACTATTTTCTAACTGCCAATTTGTACTTCTTAATCCATTCACCTTTTCACTCAGCCCCCCAACCTGCCATCTGGCAACCATCATTTGGTTCTCTGTATCTGTGAGTCTGTTTGTTTGTCCATTTATTTTGTTTTTGAGAGTCTACTTATAAGTGAAATCATATGGTATTTGCTTTTCTCTATCTGACTTATTTCACTTAGCCTAATACCCTCTAGGTGCATCAATGTAATTGTAAATGCTAAAATTTCGTTCTTCTTTATGGTCAAGTAATATTTCATTGTATAAAAGTAACACACCTTCTTTATCCATTCATCCATTGATGGATACTTAGATTGCTTCCACATCTTGCCTACTATAAATAGCACTGCAATGACTATAGGATTTCATATGTATTTTCAAGTTAGTGTTTTGGTTTCCTTCAGCTAAATCCCCAGATGTGGAATTGCTGGTTCATAAAGTAGTTCTATTTTAATTTTTTGAGGAACCTCCATACTGTTTTCCATAGTGGCTGCGTCAATTTACAACTGGATTTTTTTTTTTTTAATTCAAATATTTTCGAACTGAGGTTGGTTGCATCTGTGGATGTGAAACTCGTAGATATGAAGGACTGTTTAATTTCCAGTTTTCCTCCTGTTATTGATTTCTAGTTTCATTCCATTGTGATAGGAAGAGATACTTTGTATGACTTAAGTCTTTTAATATTTATTAAAACTTGTTTTATGGCCTAACGAATGGTCTCCAGTTCCTTAACTTTATAGATGAACATGAAGCTCAGAGATGAAATGATTGCTGAAAGTATAAGCAAATAAGTGTGTATTTATTTATAGAATTAGGACTAGAACCCAAGTCTCTTGATTCTGTCTTCTATTATTGAAATTTGAAGTTTATTTAAAGTGTGAAAGGGCTTAATTTGGAGTGCAGTAAGAAGCCACTCTATGTAATTTGTTGGCTCTTCTGCTTTCGCTTAAAAGTAGGTATTCTCCAAGGGTTTGTGCCTGGTCTTTTTTTACTTCTCCACACTCTCTATGATAGCTTCCCTTCAGTTTGGAATGCCAGTCCCCTTTTCCAATCCCATGCTGGTTATTCCTACCTGGGTGATATTTGAGAATCTTAGAACCAACATGTGCTAAAAGGAACTATGCCTTCTCTGCATTCTATTAGCAAATTTTCTTAGCATCCCTATTTTTTGTTGTTGTTGTGGTTGCTGTTACTAATGGTACTGCCACTCATTATCCCAGTGACTCAGGGTGGTAAGATGGAAAGTCAATTTTAATTTTCTTTCCCCTCACAAGATCTCCACATTTGATCAGGTACAAACTCTTATGACTTCTCTCTGTAGTACTATTCCTATTTGTCCTCTTTCCTATTTTCACTGCTACCATTTATTATCTCTTGCCTCTATTAGTATAATAGCCTGATTACCTTCTTCTTTAATCACTACTAAACTATATTTATTATTTTTTAATCTTTATTAATTTATTATTAATTTATTAATATTTATTAATCTTTCTAAAGTATATGACATTAAACAATGATGGTGTCATCCTCCATTCAAAATCATCAAAAATTAGATTCCATATGCCCACTGAATAAGGTGTAAACTTCTTAAGTTGCTGTCTTAGGCTCATCATAATTGAGTTCCAATCTACTTTTTATTCCAAATTTATTGCAGACCCCACCTCGCAGCTTATGTTCCAGATACCTGAGCTTCAGTCTTGCAACAGTTACTGTAATGAATATGAGATGCTGGGAATCCATTGAGAAGCAAAACAGACCAGGTCTTTTCCCATTTCTGCCTCCTCAGTCTCAATTTGATCCTGGTCCCACTCCTCTGCACCTTGCACTCCAGACTAGGTTCCTCTAACAACTTCCCTGTTCCTATCCATGGGGTAGGGTGGGGGGCGGCTAAAGGGAAAAAGGAGGCTAAAGGGCAGAAGAAAAAGATTGCCAAGTGCCAGGATGAAACTGAAGTGTGAAAACTGGAGTTCGTCTTCTCCTACTAATGAGAGAAGGGCCCAACTCTTTACCCCAGGGTTAAAAGGATCTGGAAAAGGCCCAGGACTGGGCGTGGTTGAGAAAGCTGGGGTAAGGTAGGAGAGAAGTTGATTGCGGCGAGGAAGGCTTGCCATTAAAAAACCATTACAGCCTCTAGCTTTCTCTGCCCGAAGTCTGGGCGGCGGCTCTCGATCAGAGCCCAGGCTTTCTCGCTCATTCACTTCAGGAGCGGTCCAGACCGGCCTCGCCTCCAGCTTTCCTAGCTCCCTCGGGGACGCTCTCCCTCCTCTCAGTTGCAGTTACCGCCTCGGCTCTCCGCCACCAGGGAGCCCACAGAGGAGGGGCGTCTAGTTGGCTTTAGCCTCTTCGGGCGCTGAGCTCGGGGACCCGCCCCCCCGCGCCAGTTGCCAGGGAGCGGTTGCCATAGAGCTGAGCAGTTGTCCGCGTGCGCAGGCGGAAGTCCCGGATTGAGGCGCCGCCATTTTTGCTGCCCGGACACGGAGCGAGAGGCTGAGAGAGTCGGAGACGCTATCTGCTTCCATCCGTCGCGCAGACCCTGCCGGAGCCGCTGCCGCTATGGATGATCGGGAGGATCTGGTGTACCAGGCGAAGCTGGCCGAGCAGGCTGAGCGATATGACGGTGAGTTGGGGGGGCAATGGGGGGCTGGAATTCTCGGACCCTCTGCCGCCGCCCACAGAGGCCGGAGCAGGAGACAAAATGGCGGCACCGTCTCCGATCCTGGCCCGGGGACGTGGATTTGGGAAGCAGGAAATGGTCTCTGGTCTCCTGGAGCGGTGGGAGGCCCCAGGCCCAGGAATTTGACCTCTTCGGTGTCCTCAGCAGCAGACATTCGCGAGCCTAAAGGCCGAGGCGATAGGGTGGAGGAGTTGGTTGTAAAATGGCGGCTGTGGGGGGAGGGCGAGTCCCGGGGCGGGGGAGGGGGAAGAGATGGCGGGTGCTGTCTCCAGGCGAGCAATCCCCAGGGGAGCTGCTGGCCAGTCTTGAGATGTGGAGCCCTGTTGGGTGGGGTGATGGAGGAAGAAACACCCGCCACTTGGGAGGGAGAGGCGACCGGGAGGTGTAGCGCGGGCTCTTTTCAGGGAAATATGGCGGGTGGGGGCGGTGGCTTTTCCCCGGAGGCCCAATGTGGGGCGGCGGCTGTGGAGTCTCACAAAGGAGGAAGCCTTGCGAGTGGAGGTCTTCTTTGAGCTGGTGGGGGACAGTCTTAAAAGAGGGTGGGGGAAAGGGAGAGGATGAGAATCACTGCAGTTCGTTCTCGGGCGGAGGCCAGCTGAGATGCTGGTCTCGGTATCTTTCCCGTAGGCCGGCACACCTTGTAGTGAGGGTTTTTTAGGCTTTACGTTCAACCTCGCCTTCCTTTGGGGAGGTCTTGCAAAACCTCCCTCACACGCGCTCCCTTTCCTCGGAGAACTCCGAAGTTCCTTTAATTTTCTGTTTCCATAAGCTGTGGGTTCTGGTGGATAGAACATTGAACAGGAAACAAGGAGACCATGACTTAGTCCCTTTCCATTGCTTGTCGCAGTCTACCAGTTTGTAAAAACGATGACTTTCCTGTTCACACGCACCATTATGACAAACGGAGAAAGATCGTTGAAAAATAAAATTATTTCAAATAATGTTTAGTAACCGCATTTTGATTGACTGCCGGGGCTTGGAATGCGTGTTGTACCTCATTGGGGATTTTAACCTTTCCCAAGCACTTAGCTGAGACTTGGACTTTTGGATTATGAACATAGGGGGTCCCAGAAGATCCTATATTTTTTCCATTTTAAATAAATGGTTTTATGTACAGATTTGAACAGTTTTTCTTTATTCATTGATCCTTTGCGCCTAAAAGTTATTTCGTCATTTTTCAGAACTTTATCTAAATGTCCATTGTGTTCAGTCCATCCCAGGCTGCTGCTTTTTTTAAATTGCTCCTCCCCCTTATTTTGGAACTATGTACTTGAATTAACCCTACATCCGTTAAAATGTGTTATAAAAGCAAAAAGTCATATATGTGGTTTCTGTAGTTTTAATGCGGTTGTGGGGTGAGACATGTTTGTAATCAAGTGCCATTGATCTTTATATATTTTTAAATTAAGTCACTTATTTTCAAAATATGTGGGCCCTTGCTTTCCTTGAATGCTTTTTGTCCTGTGAATACCCTTAGGGCTAGTCTTAATGTATCACATTAGGATTCAGAAATTTAAAAATTAGAAGAAAAGGCCTTGAACTCAAACTAAGGAATGATACAGCATTAAATTTTGTTCTGTAAATCCTTAAATTGCTATTAGTATTGAACAAGGTTCCTGTTGGGAGGGGGAGGGGAATAGATGGGGCAGTGGCTGCTCAAGGTCAGATTTGTCTTTATTTCATTGTTTAAAAGTCAAACAGATGTAGGGGTGTTTGTAACGGAAGTTTTTTCTTTTCCCCCCTCATGCTCCAAGTAGGTTCCTCTCTTAGTCTACTAGTGTCCTTGGGAGGAAACTTGAAATTATATTTGAATGCTTTCTGTTCTGTACAGATTTAGGCTCTGAGTAAATTTGCTGTGATAACCAAAAAGGACATAGAGGAAGGCTTTTTTGTTTTAAACTTGTTTTAAAAAGTGATTTGGAAGCTCATGATTGTAGTTTACAAATAAGTGACAGTTCATTGATAGTCATATTTTGGAATTGAGTGCTGAGGGTTTTTGACCAAATGCCTCACTGGTTATTTAACATAGGACTCTGTAAATAGGGCCACATCATTACATTGGTGTCTCCTTCAGGATCTAAACGGGGAAGGAGATAGGGTCTACCAGGTGGGGAGGAACTCCTGTGACTGTTGGGAACAAGATAGGAAGGGAGTCTTTGGAGAGAAGAAAAAGAGTCATTAGGAATCTGATTCTCAACTGTCTACTTCATTGTTAACAGTTCATTGTTACTCGTGGTGACAAAAAATGATGCTATAGTTTTAGTCACCAGTTTGTCAAGTGTGGGGAGTGGAATGAGGTGAGGTTGCATTTGAATGATTTGTGTTTGGGTACTTGGTTATAAGTACTGGTTTTTCTCATTGTTCTTGCAGTACCTTTGTTAAAATTTTTTTATGCCGTGGTAAACCTAATACTTAAAACCTCTTTGTAGCATTATTTAACACTCTCCTGGGGAATTGGAATGAGCTTACATGGTTTATTTAATGGTACTGGAGGAAAAGCTAAGCTGTGTTCAGAAAATGGACAATTTTGGGTTGCATCTCATCACTTGAGTGGGTAGTCTGAGAAATAGTTTCTGTGTCATTTGTAGTCACATTAAGCAAGTCCATTATTTTTTAGCATTCTCAAACTAAAAGACTTAAACCATCCCATCTATGTGAACCACATTAGTACAGAAAAATGGGGCCTATAGAGGTGATGAGAGGGAGTGAATACTTTTCACATTCTTTGAGAATAGAGGTCAACATAAACTACATTTGGGTTGGTGGGATAGTTGCTGGTTTTGTCTTTTCACTCTTCTATATGTGATGATTGGTTCCATGTGAAATAGAGATAATGGTTTGTCAACTTATACATCAACACCAGAAATAAATTGATCTGAGTCACGAGAGTTGTCCTTTTAAAACACCAAGCCTCATCTGTAGCTTATTCTGGTAGTCAGTGAAGAGTGTGTGGGGGCATGTTCTGAATTAACAACTTAATATGTCTTGTTAGGAAAGAAATGGGTAATAGTAAACTAACTTTAGTAATGAGTTTTAAAAACACAGGTTAATTACCAGTTCTTAACTGTAGGCCAGTAGTAATTATTATTGCTATTTAAGTTAATGCTGAAATTAACTGTTATTTCAGTTAACAAAGTTTATTGAATGCAGTTTTTCTCCTGCCTAAACATAAGCAGAATTGGATAATGCAATTTTTAAAATCCCTTCTAGTAGCTTTCAGTCTTCGTGTTTAATGCAGATGCCCTTTTTGTGTACTTTAGTCTTTTGTGCAGTATTGTGTATGTTGGGCATACTTCAGTTTATTCTGTTGGCTTACAAAACTATGGAATATAATGAAATGATGAGTCATTGCAATTTGAGGTGACAGGGTAAATTTTTACTACTGCGGACATTCCTAGGCACCCTTTTCACCTTTATGTGAAAAGGTCTCAATTTGAATTCCAGTGTGTGGAGAACACTTATGGCAAGTATTAAACTGAGCACATTTTGGATTCAGTAAGTACGAACAAACACCTCAAAAGTCCATACAAAGAAGCGAGCTTTCCATAATTGTTTTATAGCTTGGTCAAGGGAATAGGAAATGTTTTAAAGATTTCTTAACTTTAACCTGGTTATAGTGAGTGAAATTTATTTTTATTTTTTAGGCAAGGCAACCATTGGTTGACCTCATAGATTGCAAGGACCTTGTCAGCTTACAGTCCCTTATTTTTAAATTTTTTTTACACCTACAGCACCTGGTCTTCCTAGGTGGTCTCCCATCCAGTAGTAACCAGGCCCGACCCTGCCTTAGTTTCCAAGATCAGATGAGATCGGGCTTGTCCAGAGTAGCATGGCCATAGACTGAAAGCATTATTTTTTAAAAAAGGGCTCTAAAGTGGATTTTGCTGGAATTTTACCTTACTATTTAAGAAAAGTATGTATTGAAATAGTAATGACAGGTATAGGAAAAAAATTAAAATGTCAAACTTTATATGCCGTATTTACATAGAATGTACCTTTTCACAGACCACTTTTACACAAATTTTTACTTATTTCACATAACATTGAATTGGGTAGTAGTGTTACTTCCATTTTATGGTTCAGGAAAGTGAATTTGAAACTATTCAGTGATTTATTTATTTTATTATTATTATTATTGCCCCTTGTATACCATGATTAGTTGGCTTCAAATAACATGTTTTGGTATTTACTACTTGACTAGTATCTATCGAAATAATAGATAAAATATCTTCATACTTTTGTAAAGAAACCTTGTGCTTTCAGGAACTCATTTCAAGGCACAGTGAATGAAGCGATTTTAGGTAATTTCAGCATGTGTATTTGCATATAGGTTCCTTGGTTTATCATGCCTGTATTGGTATGGCTAATACCATGCATTTCTGTAAAGTACTTTTAGAACATTTTCCCCTTCATTTTTGTCTCATTAAGTATGCACCCCTTAAGTAAATGATGTAATCATAAAACTTCTAGAAGAGGGAAAAGTTGGCAAATGACTCACAGATGTTCTTCTAAGTAGTAGCCTAGGTAGCTGTCAAACAATTCTTTAAGGAGTAGTGAGGAACAGCAAAAGTTATCTTTACTGTTTTTGAAATGGTCAGTTAACAGTTTGATAGTTAAATATTGATATATCCAAGTTGACATTGGTTTGCCAACATGATTATATGAATTGAGCTTATTAAATAGTCATGCTAGTCACACTCCTAGAAAATTTTCAGAAGCTTATTCAGATTTACTAAGTTGTTATAACAACTGCCATAATAAGAGGGTCATCATAATTTATGTTCGAAATCAGGATTATCTTGAAACAAAGGAGTACCAGTTCATAATCGTGCTGTAGGCATAACTGGGATTGTCTTGAACTGCAAACTTGCCCCTCTGGTCATCCTACTTAAGACCATTTATTACTACTAGTTTTCTCATTTAGGTTCATACAAAAATTTCCTAAGCATTGTCCATCTCTTTACCACAGAAGTAGTTAACATTTGGCAGAATGTAAGACAAATCAAAGGCAAAGTGAAAGATTTCCTCCTCCCAGTCCTCCAAGCAGGAACTGGAAAAGCCATGGATATGGTAGTTGCTGAAAATAGAGCTTGCTGGCATATGAACTAGTCAATCTGACTGATGATGTCAAAGCCAAGTATGTTGGTGTTACGTATGTCTACCTTGAGCTAGATCTGTGTTTAAAAATACTTGACTTAGTGTTAGCAAGTGTCTGTCCTAAGCTCTAAACTTTTTCCCCAAATACATTTTTAAAGTCTTACCATACCTTATTATCACTGTTCTGTTCTGTTTAGAACACCTACTCTTGTGTAGTTTTGAAAACATGGCCATAATCTAAGTTAATCTTTTTTGAAGTTTAATCTTGATTTTGTTGCCTTTCTTCCTTCTTCCAATGATCCATCACAGTAGCTGGGCAGATCTGTTACTGGTAGGCTTGATTTGTGATGAAGTCAGGATTTTATCTAGCTAAAGCAGTATGAAATGTGTTTAATTCTTCATTTATATATAACATTCAAAAGAGACATGTTACACTGAATAAAAGTTACAATTATTTCATATTTTGTAAGATGCTGTGAAGTGCAAAGGCCTTGGAATTATCTGGATTCCTTGTCTTTTGGAATGGGGATTAGTGATATTTGCCTTGCCTGCTAATTTACAGGGTTGTCATGAAATTGTGGGGTTTTGTAAACTGCAAAGTATATTTGTCAGGTAGTATTATATATTGTAAAAAATTCCTGTTATCTAGTAGGAATGATGAAGTTCAAGTATCTTTGCTACTGATCAGTTATGGTCAGATTAGAGGATAACCTATCTTTTGAGTTACTCTTGGCAGGTGTACTTATGAGTTTAGTCTCTAAATTACATTTGCATAAGTATAGATTAGTTCTCAAAACTTAAAAAAAATTTTAAAAATTTATAATTAGTTTCAGATATACAGTATATTGGTTAGACATATAGTTTTTAAAATGGTCCCCCTAATTGCTCTTTTTGTCCTCTGGCTCTCCATGTAGCCTTTACCTTAATGCTAATTGCATTCCCTATGCTGTGCCCCCCATCCCCGTGACCATCTATCAACTACTAATTTGTGCTACTTTTACCCGTCACCTGATTTTCCCAGCTCCTCCAACACCCCTCTCCTGGCCTCACCAGGTTGTCCTATTTGTGAAACTGTTTTTGATTAGTTTGTTTTTGTTTCTTAGATTGCACATATAAGTGAACTTATATCTAGACATGTTCAGAAAGCGAAGGTTGTTCAGATTTATTCCCAAGCAATATAATCTGTACTTTGGTCATGTTGAACTGATAAGTAGTTTTTTTTAAAATATTAATTCCAAGTTAACATTCAGGAGAATATATTTGTCTCCATAGCAAAATAACAGCTGTTTGTGGATTTGAGATTAAAGGTTCTGTAGTGTGAAAATGTAAAAGTAAATTAGGGTTAAAATATTAGTATGTTAGCAGTCTCAGATTACTGACTTGAAAAATAATGTTACAGGTTTCTTCAGCTATCTGAAAGTAGAGCATTCATATGAAACCTTTCCTAAGCTGATAGGGTGTAAGAAGCAGCAATTACCTTGGGATGCATCTTTGTTAAGGGATGCACAAAATCGAGATAAAGCACAGATGCTCACAGACAAGGTTCAAAGCTATGGTGCTTTCATGTTGAGATGCTGAGTGTAGTTCCTGGGAAGGAGCTGGTCTGTGCCACTCTCTTCCGGGTGTGCACTGCCTCTATAATGGCAAAAGCTGAATGCTATTGTTGCTTTTTGCCTTTTTCATAAATGTTAAAATCCTCTTAGGCTTTCTTTTAGTGAAAGCAGGGTACTACTAATGTAGGTCTTTAAAAGCGGCATAACTGGAACTTTGAAAATGGGAGGCGGGTACCTGCACAACATAACTAATTTTGTGAAATGTGATTCTTAAGGCTCAGTGTAAACCTTGGGCAGTGAATAGGTTCTGATTAATAGAAAGCTACTAGTTGATACTACCTAATCCTTGGTGATGGGTAGTCATTTAAGGATTTTGTAGGACCTTGGAATAGTTGTTGTGAGCACCTTTGTGTTGTAGAAATGTTAAGTGTCTTTAGTGATAAGTTGTTTAAGGTCTTTGTGGGATTGGAATTGCTGTAAACACTTTTGTAGAAATGTTAAGTGTCTTTAAGAATTTGTGATTGATTTTACTACATTAAAATAAGTTAAATTATAAAAAGTAAAAGCTTATAATAGGATTACCATGGAAGTTTCAAAACATTGTGTGCTCTTTGATTAGAAAAATCACTTAAGATAGTTATGATTTTGTTTTTATAGGTTTTTCAAAAGGTATTAACAGGAAATATTTTTCTGTGGAGTAGACTTCTCTACAAGTAAAAGTGTATGATTATGAAAGTGCTGAAATTTTGATGACAGTTTCTTGGCTGTTAAGATTTAGAAAAAAGTCAAATTAATATGAATAAATAACATAACTCTTTTTCTAAGGTATCAGTATATGGGTTATTTCTGGTCATTTTTTTCCCCCATACATTAGTGTCTTAGGTCATTTACCTCCCAACCTCTTTCTTCCTCTGCTTAACTCTTCACCTCATCATTTTGGTTCTACTAAACACGTTTGGCTGCCTGAAGGAGTAACTTCTTAAATTCTAAGAAGAGAAATCTCTTAGTTTTGATAGAGTGAGAGGGATTCCCCCTCGCTCCCTCAGATTTAGACTGATGGGAGAGATACCTTTCTGAACTTAAAAATTGTAGAATCTGGGTTAAAGGTTGTCCTGTTTTTCTATCTAGCAGAAGCTACTTGGGAAGGTTTTCAGGTTCTTTAGAAGGCTAAACAATTTGTTTTTTCCTCTTTCTAGGGAAAGTAGGAGTTAATTTTAGAGAGAGTCTTCTGTTTGGGCTGGTACATGAAGAAGAAAAGTTATATATACTGGAGTGTCAAGATTGTGTTTTGAAAGTCTTAGTTTTCAAACTATTAAAAGTAAGTTCCAGGGATATTTCTGAATTACATATTGAATGTTGACAATGTACCTAAAGCACTGTTCTAGAAACTTGGGAATCATTAATAAATAAGTAGACAATCAAGGAGCTTATATTGTAATGAATGTATAAATGCTTTTAGAATTATAGTTCTCTTATATGTAATTAAGATTAGTTGGAATTAGTAACAACAGTAGAGGTTGCTATAATGTAGGGCACTATATACCTGGGCCACTCCCTGTACCATACCAAAGACTAGAGAGCTACATGCTTTCTTTATTGACTACTAGTGTCATGTGGTACTAACAAATTGAAAAGATTCTTTAAAAACTTATTTCATTGGATTTGTGATAAAACCCTATAACAATAACACCATCAACTATTTGAAAGTGCTATTTGACAGCTATGTCAGAGGCTTACTATTCTCTTAGTCCTCAAAAATAACCCTGCAAAGTAGAGACCATCCTACAGATAAGGATTAAGAACTTTAGGAAAGGTTGATAACAAGTGGGTAACATCACTGGGATTCAGCCAGGTCATTTTCACTTCGAAGCTGATGCTCTATTTCCATACTTGTATGTAAACATTAGTCCAAACTGATTGAAGCTCTGTTTCTGTTCCTTAGATTTTAATTTTATAACAGAATTGCTTTGAACAGCCTTTTGGCTTAATTTCTGTTTAGTGTGATTTTTCATGTATGAAGAAGACAGAAGGGTATGTATGTTTTGTGTATTTTCCAGTGGAGAGTCAACAAGAGATAGTAAAACTAGCAACTGGACCAGAAATTATTAAATTTAGGGGCAGTCTGTAATGGCCATGTTTTATTTCTTAACTGCTGTCCCTTTAGGCATATCACTTAGTCTCAGGGTCTGTTTTTCTCATCAGTATTATGAGCGGTTACTTTTCTGAACGCTATTTTATACACCGAATTTGCAGGCTGAAACTTTTGTGTTCAGGGCTATGAAACAAATCTGCATTCAGTGCAGTCTTCATTCAGCGCAGTCTACAACTTGGAGTTCTACTCCAGCCAACTCAGCCGACGGTTCATTTAATAAACTCCCATTCTCCAAATTTGCATTCTTGTGTTGGATGAATTGCAAGCTATATGAAATTGCCAATTTCAGTCATTTTTGATCTACAAAAAAATGATCATTTCATATGGTTCAACCTAATATGGAGTGGTGGTTGAAAAGCCTTAAGCTTTTAGTGTAGCACCAGGATTATTGAGGGACTGTACATGAATACTTTCTCCCTGAGGTTGGTTTTGCTTTTTGTACTTAACTAAATTGATTTTATCTTCATTCTAGGTTTGTCATCTGCTGTTTTCTCTCTGAATAATGGATTCAGATCTGCTCTGTTTGCAATTCTTCTAATGCTATACCTTCAGAGTTACTGTGTAGTGCAACTTCTGGAACTGCAACATAGGGACCCAGATGTTTTGTCATTTTGGAGAAAAAGATGTACATAAAATACTGTTTCCCCCTCAAACAAAATGAATAGAATTTACTTTTTTTTTTGCTGGTTTTTAGAATAAAGAGAATGGAAAAGGCTCTAGTTTTCTTTCCAGAAGAGAATTGGCCTCAGTGGTATACTTCATAGTTGATAGAGTGTAGTTATAACAAAACGTTTGGATTTATTAGATTTTGCAGTAATAAGGTTCTTTTACTGTATCCAGTAGAATCGCACTTATTAATGTGGAATTTTTATTACTGTTCTATATTTTAAGGAACTGCCGTCCTTTCCCCTTTCATTGTGAGATTTTTTTCTAGCTCTGAAATCTAACTAGCCCATATTCCTCAACTTCCTAGTGATTTCAGTGATTGAATATGTTCAGTTGTTATTTTGTTTTATCGAGGAATAGAGAAATTAAACAAATTTGAGCATAAGAAAAATACTGCTGCTTTTAACTTTGATATATGAGACTAAAAAGCTTTATTTATAAAAGGCTGGATAAGAAAAAGCTGTAGGAACTTAGTGATACAGCAGTTTGACTCCTTTTTCTTTATGTACCTTTTTAGTAGGTTACTTTTAAGGCATGTATTTTGGGGACATTTGAGGAATGACTACAGGGGACCTTGGCTTTTTCCTCTTGAGTTGCTTGCTGTTAAATGTTTTTCCCCTTGTCCTAACGGTTTATAAATATATACCATTAACATGGTCCTTATGCCTTCATCTTTACTCATCTTTTACTGCTGCATCTTTCTTAGAACTTTCTTGACCTTTACCTTTCCTCATTTTATAATGCTGTTGCCAACATTTCTTCAGTCATTTTTGTCCTTGTTTATCACACTGCATTAATCTCTCAATTTTTTCACATGTAAAGCTAAAAGAATTTTGGAACACTAGTATTATTTCTTTAGCATTCTATTTTAGTTGTGCATGATTTTGAAGATAATTAGATTAGGAGAATGGTTTTATTTTAGTGACCTTCAGGTAAGTCTGCATAGATTACCAAGTAGATTCATTTCACTAATCAAGATGTGACTTAAAGTATTAAAATATATTTTTCCCTCTTTATTTTTATTTGACATCAGGTTTTTAAGCTTAAATCTGAAACTGATGTTTTAAAATTTGCTGATACTTGTGACACACGGAGGAATTTAGGAAGACAGTCATTACTGAAAATAGCTGGTTAAATTGCATTAAAATTGACCTGGGCAACTTGAACATTTTCCAGCTAAAGTATCTATTCAGTACTTTGTATTTTCTGCATCTTTCAATATAGACATTTACATATTCATGGAAAATTTAAAAAAAATGAGAAGAAAACTTGTATTGATTCTATTTTCTGTGCAGTTTTATTGTTTTACCATTTCATTGTGTTTTACGTATATATATATCTCATTTTGCTTAATTTTGTATTGTGGTCTTTTTATATCATGAACTTTATAAACATTATCAGGTATATAACATTTAATAATAAACTGTTACTAGTTTTTGCCAGTATATTGCTAGTAACACTGCAATGAAATACTTCTATCCAAAATATAATTTTCTGTAATTTGCATTGCTTAGAGATTCTGAGAAGTGGAATTTTCTGGTCAAGGTAACTGAAGCCTTGGCTTGTGTGCTCTGTTGTTTTCTGAAGGAATCTTTTTTCAGTTTATAGTACCACCAGTTTATGAATGTGTACTGCATACTTTTTTTTTTTTGCTACAAAACTCATGTATCTAAAAATTTTAAACCAAACAAAACGTGAACTATACTTTTCCTCACTTATCTCATTTTTTTAATTTATAAAAGCAAAAGTTAAATTAAAACAGTTACAGCCATATTGAGTAAATGCTGGCAGCTACTCTGCCTTTCCAGAAATAACTATTACAGTTTGAATATAGTTGGAGAACTTCTTTTTGCTCAACTGCCAATGCATTTGTAAACACAGAAACATACCTCCTTTTATTGACTTCAATATCCTATTGGTATAACATGCACTATTATTTTATATAACACTAATAAAGAAAAATACTGCTGATTGCACCAAGACACACAATTGACTAAGAAAAATGGATTTCAGAGATGTTAATGTAAAAAAAGGTTTCCTGATGTGGGTAATACATATACTATATTCTTTCATAGAAATAACCCTTATTATTCAGCAACATGCCTTTTTCCCTTAAAACATTCTGACTATTAAAAAAAAAACCTTTAAAAACAAAATTGGACCATTTTATCCAGACTAACATGAAAAATTAAAAAATGTTTATTCATCTAGGTCATTCTGCCTTTTAAAAAGAAAACTTTATCAAGGGATTTTAGTGTATAGCCAGGGTTGAGAACCACTGGAATAAATGGTTGTTTCTAAAATGTCTGAATTAGAGTCATTGAGGGTGCTTATTAAAATTTAGGCATTTGGTTTGTCAACTTAATGCATATCTCTGGTATACATCTGGGTTTGACTAGCTGATGTTGTAAAACTCCTATCTTGAGGCCGTCTTAGCTTTTTTCAGTAGTTAAGTAATTGCCAGGGATCCTGAGTTTGAGAATATTTGAATCTTATCTGTATGGCAATACTGCTTATCCTTTTTTCTAGTTTTTTTTTTCTGTTAAACTTTTTAACAAACAGTGGTTCATGGTTTTGTGGACATATTAGCCCAGGTGCAATATTATGTAACATAACCTTAGGTTAAAATTTATAAATGATAATTAAACTCGATTAAAAAAATTAATAACTACCTTGGTTTAGAGTTGTACTACATACCTAATGGACTTCTTAGTGTTTCTTCTCTTTGTTTATTGTAGCTTGTTTATTTTGATCCCTTTTCTCTGTATGAGTCTCTGTATTTTTGTATATTTTGATTAGTCGGTAGGATTAGGTCTTCTCCCTTCACCTAAGGATTTCTCCTGTAAATCCGTTCTTGGACTTTTGAATCAATACGTATTTACTTAGCTTGTCTTGGGAATGAGTTTTTACTTGTGAATGATAAAATGGTTTGTTGTAATACTTAATATAGAGGAGTTTGCAGTCTAGTTTAGGAGAACTGCCTATGAACAAGTATTTATTTCCAGTTTCTGTGATACAAGAATTTATAGAAGGGGATCTTAGAGCATTATGCGCTGTAGTTGTCAGGGAAAACTTGATGTTAGATGAGCTGTTCTTTGGAGTAGGTAAGATTTGAATGGTGAGAGAAGGAGATTCTGTAAGATATGTCATCAAAGGTATAAGGAATAAGCATATGAGGCCTAAGAATGGGCCAGTATCTGGGCTAGGAATAAAAAATGGAGCCAAATTATACATAAAAGCTTTTATTAATTAGGTTTAGATTCTTGGTTCTGTGTTCTTAGCTCATCTCAGCAAGCACATTATTAACATTCATCTAAGTACTTACATCCTTTTGGATTTCTGTGTGCATGTATTTTTAATCTTGGAAGACAGGCAAACAAAGGATTTTAACATTGTTGACTTATATACTAGAGTATTTACTATGCAGTCTTATTCTATAATAACCTAGTAAGAGGTGAGTATCTCCTAAGTTGATATATGAG
Organism: Eidolon dupreanum; assembly: GCA_028627145.1. Classification (NCBI taxonomy): domain Eukaryota; kingdom Metazoa; phylum Chordata; class Mammalia; order Chiroptera; family Pteropodidae; genus Eidolon; species Eidolon dupreanum. Next base: position 73,728,814 of record CM053506.1, read on the forward strand.
GAAACAAGCTCATAGAGGCTAAGTTTGAGGTCATATAGCGTGTTATTAAACGTCTAAGCTGGAATGCAAATCTAATCTGAACCTTTCTGGCTATAAGTTTTCCTGCCATGCTGTTTCCCAAAATGTGTCTTTTGGTCCACCTAATACGAGTACAAGTGATAGGTAGATATGACAAGAACAATGAAAGTGTTAACTAGAATAGCTTACAACCTTTTTAGAGAGGCTTCCCAGACTTCCAGTTTTGTGTCTGTATTTAGATGTCAATTTGTCTTTCACTTTAAACCTTTGCTTAAAGAAAAATTCCAAATCTTGCCAAACTGTTTACTTCAAATTATTCCTTCCTTTAGAACTCTTTTTAACACATTCTTAAGAGACATCTCATAACATTTTGCTGATTTTAACTAACAAATAGCTAGTGATTAGTACTGTAGCATTTTATCTCCCTAGAAAAATTCATTTATTTTAAAGCTACAAACTTCAGGTTTTTATTGCATCCTTAGGCCCTTTCCATATTATTTACTATTAGAATTAAAGAAAAAATTTTGACAGATTGAATTACAATTTTGAGTAATGTAAAAATCTTAAGTTGTGTTTTAGCATTCCATACAGCCCTGAAGTGACTTGGAAGCACACTCACAAAGTGCAAATAACCTTTTCAAGTGATGGCATCGCAAACTTTGAGCAGAGATAAGCAGCTGAATTATTTATGATAAAACTAAAATTGTCAAATTTGGCAGGGATTTAATGTTTAACCAATATAAGTCAGTTTAGCTATCCGAGAATGTTTTGTAACCAGCTTAATCTGATGGGTTTATTAGAGTGTAGCTCTGTCAGAAATCATATGTCAGGTATCATAACAAATTTCCTTTATGGTTAATTAATAATACCTGCTCTTAAAAAATCAGGTCAGATTTTTTCTTCATGCTTTATGGTACAAGACTGATGTCTCCAAGAGAATATTTGTTGGTGTGATAATGTGCTTGGTACTTTCTTTAGGAAAAAATATATCTGTGTATTTCTAAATGTTAATAGAGTCTTTATTGCCAAGATATTTGGGTCTTTTAGAAATCTGTAAAACAGAATGTCAGTTGAATTATCTATGAATCGACTATGTTTGGTGATTGTCCAAATTTTGCTTTGCTGATAATTTCACTCATTCTTAGGAGGTTATCTCAAGTCCATCAAATCATTTTAAAGCCATAATACCTGGTTACATATGTAACTTTCTACAGAAATGCCCAAATTTTACGAGATAGAAGTATTTCAGTGAAGACTGCTGCTGTTGTGTAAATCTAGTCAAAGATTTTTTGACTATTCTTTTTTAAGTAAAAATCCATATGGTAAATTCCTCTTAGATTTAGTACCTGGGAAATTTTTTCCCCAACAAACTTGCATACTTTTTTAAAAAAATCAAATACAATAAAAACAATTTAACTTAAGACATTTAAAGTTGTTTCTTCAATGCCATTAACCATGGACAAAATTCATGGTCTGCATTCTTTGTCTAAGTTTCTATGTGTATCTCTGCTCTTTTAAATAATGTCTGATTTCACTTGACAGCCTTTTTTATTTTAGTGGTTTTTTTTTTGCTTTAAAAAATACACACACACACACACACACACACACACTTTGAAATACTGTAGTGTTCACGTGCCCTCTCCCTTTCTTTTTCCCAATTTCTTGTAATTGGGCAGCAGGATAATGTGAACTGTTTTGGCCCGTGAGATGTGAGCAGAAGTTATACATGTAACTGTAGAGGCAGTGAAAAAACCCCTTTTCTGATTCTTATTTTTCTCTTGCTTCTCTGACCAGGGGAAGCCTCAAGTATCAAATGGTACCACTTTACGAGAGTGACCTTCACTTAAATATTTGAGTAAGAAAGAGACTTTTGTTGTGTCAAGCCTCTGACATTTTGGGAATAATTTGGTTTTTAAGAACGCCTATCCTATCCTTTGGGGATCCAGGGTTTTCACAACTTAGAGCTATTGATTCTTTAGAAAAGGTTGAAAGCATGTTTATTGTCTCTTTTATGCTTTCAGTTTTGAGATGATAAGTCGATTGCACCTATGCTTCTTTCTCTGCTTTCCAGAATCTTAGATGAGGCAGAGCTGTTTAAAAATTACGTTCTAGCTTCTCTAAAGAGGAATAAAATCACCTTTTGGCTGGTATGTTAAATAGGTGCATGCCATATGAAAGTGTTTTGCTTTTATGGCATGCCTCAGAATATGAATTAGTCATAACACTTTCCCCCTCTGTGCAGATTAATTCTGTGATAGAGATCCTTCTTTTCTTTCCTTAATTTCTAAACCACATCTCTTCAGAACTATTGAGATTTTAAGAAACATTCATCAAATTAAGTTCTCTGGCTAGCCTGAGCTCTTTTATCATAGGTCTTTTAGTTTTCCCTTTGGTTCTCAGTCGAGTTATTTCCCAGTGCTATTGGCTGGCACAGGTCTGGGTTTCTTTTTTTTTTTTTCCCTCCCCCCCCCCCTTTTTTTTTAGCAGGACCACCCCACAAATGCAGATACTAGATTTTCCTTTTATACTTCTCTTTTCCCTTTTAGCCCAGAATACATATATTTTTACTACATACATTGCAAGAGCTGTTCATCTTCACCTAGCTCTTAGTAGTAACAGTTTCTCTGCTAATAAGATGGAACCATTCTTAAAAATCTAAACTGTTGACACTCCCCTAAGTTCACCGGTTCTTTATCTTCAAAGGATAAAAATACTTTTTTCCTCAGCAACTGGGAGAGTGCCCCCGTGTTCTCTTCTAGTGCAGAATGGCTTTCTGTGATGTTGAATCTTTTTATTGTATTTATCGTTACTTTCAAGTTATTTCGTGAAGTGTCTCTGAGCCAGTAGTCATCATGTGATAAAGGAAAAGTTAGTGTGGGGGGGAAAGATGGCGTTCTGTTGAAAAGTACAGGTCCTACCCTGCCACTTCTTAATTTAACAAAAACCTTCCTGTTTTGAAGACGTGCTCTTGTTTAACAGAACCATTATATTAATTTATCTCAGAAGGTAAAGACTTCTGTGTATATGCATATAAAATATGTTCTGATAGATCCCAAACTAACAATGTCAAACAATCATTGAGCTTGATAACTAGCAATTGGTCTAGAGAGATTTTTTATTGAGGTGAATTTTATAATTACAGTGAGGTTAATTTTATATAGAGTATTACAATTTTCAGAGGTACCTTTTTTCCCCTGACTTTTCCCATGATAGTTCTTTGTCACCACGAAGATAACTTTGCATATTTTCCATTTGACATAGTGATTTGGGAAGCTTGCCTTCATGCAAGCCAGAAATTTTAATTGCCTTTAGTTCTTTCTCATTTTGGGTCTTTGGAGGCGTTTCTTTTTAACAGTCCCCATCATTGTCATGTCTATCATCTGAATTACTTTTCATTGAGAAGAGGACTGTAGAGTTTGGAGCAGAGCTACTTAGTTTATCTTAGTCTTTTCATTTTTTTTTAATTGTGTTAAAATACACATAACAGCTCATTATCTTAACCATTTTTCAGTGTACAGTTCAACGGTGTTGAATACATTCATATTTTTGTGCAGCCATCACCACCCATCCATCCCCATAATTCTTTTCATCTTGTAAAACTAAAACTTTACCCATTAAACAATAACTACATTCTTTCTGCTCATGGCAACTACTATTATATTTTCTGTCTTTATGATTTTAAGGACTTCATATAAGTGGAATCATATACAATATTTGTCTTCTGACTGGCTTCTTTCACTTAGGATAGTGTCCTCAAGGGTCATCCATGTTTTGGCATAAAATTTCCTTCTTTTTAAAAAAATAATTTTATTAAAAATAACTATTAAAAAACAAGATAAAGTATTATGAAACAATTTTAACACTTTTTAAATTTTAATTATTTTACTTTCTAATTTTTAAAAATTAAATTTATTTTTTATGGTGACATTGATTAACGAAATCTAGTAAATTTCAGCTGTAGACTTTAACAGTAAGGCATATATATATTTACACTGTGATCATGTAAAATATACATGAAATGACCTATAGAATATGTTGAGCACATATTTGCCAAATTAGAATTATAGGTTTTTTCCTTTTAAGGTTCAATAACATTCCATTGTGTGTGTGTGTTTCTGTGTATGTATACACACATACATACACACCTCATTTTGCTTGCCTATTCATCAGTGGACACTTATGTTGCTTCCACTTTTTAACTATTACAAATAATGCAACTATGAATATGGGTGTACAGATATCTTTTTCAAGAACCTGCTTTCAGTTTTTTTCTGTGTATGCTCAGAAGCATAATTGCTGGGTTCATATGATAACTGTATTTTTAACCATATTGTTTTACATGCCCACCAACAGGGTCATAGGAGGGTCCATTTTTCCACATCCTTGTCAGCACTTGTTTTTTTTTTGTTTTGTTTTTAATTTGTTTTGAATAGTAGCCAGCCTATTGGGTGTGAGGTGGTGAATCTTAGTATTTTAAAGTGATAAAGAAAGCTTGTTATTTTCCTTAACTGTTGTGCTCTAAATGAGCCCTGGAAGCTCTAGGTTGGTAATTATATCTGCTTATTGTATAAAGTGACACTTTTCTGTCCCGTTATAGATTGTTCTGATGGGCTTATCCACATCCACCTTTTTTTAATACCAACCAGCCATTTTTCCTTATAAAAGACAAGTTATAACCCTGCACATTCTGCCTGCTTTTTATTGTTACCCTATAGCAGATGAATCAGTAAGGCTTCTAGCCTACAGTATACCAGGTTTTCAGAATATCTCTAAATTCCTTGATTCTTGTACTGTATTTGAAATGGTGTTGGTTCTTCTTCAGTCGTTTCACGTACAGGATTCGAGATCAGGTCATATTATACTAGATACTTCATATTTTAAGTCTCTGTAGATGCCGTAGTCTTGTTGGGAATACTATTTTAATGTATAGGCACTTTGCTCAAGTGTGATAGATAACATAGGACACCTATACTAAATTTCCCATTATATGTTTAATGAACAGACTTCAGACCTTCAGGATGATTTTTGGGTCTCAGAGACTTCTTTATAGGGACAGATAACAAAATTTTCTATTAAATAAAATGGATTGCAGTAAAAAGCCCTATTGAAATTGCCAAGAAAGGCTATAGAACTTGTTCTATCTAGAAGAGATCCTTAAACAGGTTTTGTTTGCATAGGACATTCAGTCAGGTCCACCAGAATGTATTTTTTAGTCTCTATTTAACATAGTTTGTCTTATCCTTTTCATTCTTTTAAGTACTTGCCTTTGTGGTATTAAATACTGCGCTCTTCCGAGAATGTAGAGATAAAGACACACACAGTTCATGCTCTCTTAAGGTAACATTTAATAGGAAGAAAAACACCTTAATATGGGGAAATACAATATGGATTGGAGAGCATAGCAAGGCTTCACAGATTAAGATGTTTGAGTCTGATCCAGAGTGGTGAATAGTTTCCTAGGCAAAGAAGAAAGGTCATTGGCCAACTTATCAACCTTTAACATAAAGCAAGCCTAAGACCTTGAGTGACTGGACCTTTTTAAGGCAGTGTTTGTTGCTAAGGCTCTTTCCTTTCTTTGGGCGATTCCCTTTGGTGTCCTTGGACTTATTTGTTTATATGAGCACACCACTTGGAAAGTTAATTAAATGTAAGTGGTGGTTAAGAGCTCAGACACTTAAGTTTGAGTTCAAGTTCTGATTTTAGCACATATTAGCTGTGTGGCTTTAAGCAAGTTACTCTGAACTTCAGTTTTCTGTCTTTAAAGTCAGAATTATGTGTTATAACAGCTGTAAAAAAATTTTTTCCGTTTTGGGAGAAATTATGGTTATGACCTGGTATATTAATCCTGTCAGCCAGCACAGCACCTGCTTGGTTTTCCATGACAGATTCTGAACAGTTTGCTTCTATCCAGATCCTGGATCTCATTAGGAACCGTAGAATTGGGCCTTGTGGTAACTTGTAGTCAGACCGATAGATGGAGATGTGACCCTTTTTAGATCTTCTGCTTTGTCTTGTTAAAAAGACTATTGAAACTCAGCACTGAGACTTGTTTTACAGGCTGGCAGGAATCTCGGGAGAATCTAGTTTATTGGGATGATGATGTAGAGATATTAGTGGCATGGGAATATCTCCTCTCTATTAGGCATTGGCAATAAGCTTTTTGGAGCTGATTTTGGGGGGATTTTATAGGTGGAGAGAGGTGTTCTGAGGAGTAATAAAATATATTTTAATGAATTAAGCTTGTGTGTCTTGTCATTGAAACCATTTATGTTGTATCTGTTCTTATAAAAATAAAAATCAAAGCACACCTCTGGATTCAGATTGCCTGGGTTTTAATCTGCTGAATTTGAGGTTTTTGAGCATGTTTAACCTCCATATTAATTAGTGTCCTCATATAAAATGGGGATGATACTGGTGCCTGCTTTGAAGGTCTGTTGAGAAGACTAAATGCATTAGTACATGCAAAGCATTTAGAACAATGCCTGACATGAGGTGTTTTATTTATGAGTTTATTGAGTGAATGTGTAAATACTTCAAAGAGCAAAACCAAAAATCAAAGCTAAATTAAAGTCTGGGTGAATAACAGTTGATGCTCTTTTTGGTAGGATAGTTTAGTAACAAATAGAGACAAGCTGGTTTAATGGTAATGAATGTTTAATTAGGCTGTTATCTCTCAATGAAGGCCAAGTGACTTGGAACCAAACAGGCTTATTATGTTTAAAATGCCCTTTTTGAATTGTGGGAATTGTATGTTCCAGAGTTGCTGTAACAGGAGTGATATTCAGTAAGCTACCCATTGTCTCTAAACTCTGATGTCCCAGAAATTGCATTTTATTGCCCAAACTTCATGTACCAAATTGCCTGTGCATCTATAAGTAGTGATTTGACCATGAGTCTCAGTTCCCTGGTTCATAAATTATGGTAAGACCTCCTCTAAACAGATTGTACAGCTTTCCCTGTCTCAGAAATGCTTAGATCACATGGATGAAGTAGTTGCTGCTAAGGTGATTTCATGAAATATAGTCGTGTTGAGAAATTTATGTGAATACAATTGGTGTTAATTGTGAATACAATTGGTGTTAATTCTGTCTAGATTTTTTTGGCTAAATAAGAAATTTTTCATAGTTTTTAGGATACATTGTAGTTCAGATAATGTTTCTGTTGCTGGTGTTAAAAGGATAAGGATGACATCAGTGTTATAAGAGCTTCATTATAGTCATAATTTATACAAATTGGTACAAAACACTGATCGAACTTTTAGGGGTGGTAGGAAGGCTCTTTTCTGACTTATGTTACTACTATCCCTTAGTGTGCTACGTTTAGGAATAGAGAAATGAGGGGCTAAGGAATAGTTGGGATTTTAAAAGTAAATAACTCCTACAACTCAGTAATAAAAAGGCAAATAACTCAATTAAAAATTGGCAAAGCATATGAATATTTCCCAAGATATACACAGATGGCCCGATGAGCACATGAAAAGATGCTCACCATTACTAGCCATCGAGGAAATACAAATCAAAATCATGAGATCCATTTCATACCCACTTGGATGACCTTTTTTTTATTTTAAAGAAAATTAATAAATATTGGTTGAGAAATGGAGAAATTAGAATCCTATATTGCTGGTGGGAATGTAAAAATGGTGCAGCTCCTGTTAAACAGTTTAGCAGTTTCTCAAAAAGTTACCACATGACCCAACAGTTACACTCCTAGCTATATATATTCAAGAGACTTGAAACCATACTTATATCAATGTTCCTGCATTATTAATAGCCAAAAAAAAAAAAAAAATTCAACTCAAGTGTCCATTAACTGATGAATGGATAAATAAAAAGTTGTATGTCCATATAGTAATTCAGGTATTGAGAGGTGCTGCATTGTGGATGAATCTTGAAACATGTTAGGTGAAAGAAGCCAGTCACAAAAGACAGCATATAATATGGTTCTGTTTATATATTCATAGAGACGGAAAGTAGATTGATTAGTGATTGTCTATGGCTGAGGGAGTTGAGGGTAAGTGGGGAGTGACTGCTGATGAATATGGAGATTTTTTTTTCAAATGATGACAGTGTTCTAAAAATGTGATGGTTGCACAGTACTGTAAATTGCACACTTTAAATGGGTGATTTGTGAATTACAGATCAGTAAAGCTGTTAACTAGAAGTGGATACTGCTGTTTCTGTAGCTTTACCACAGTATTTTGTGCATTTTTTTGTGGCTTTCTAAATGAAGGGAATTATACTTAAATGAATCTGGGATAGTAGAATATCATTGAGTACTTTAAATATATTTCCCGGTCACATCGTAAAAATATTAAATGTTCATTGTTGAAAAATTTTAAAGCATAAAAATGTGGAGAAAATCTCAGTCACCTGGAATGGTACGCAGACATCACTGTTAAATTTTTGATGGTTTCAGGTAATTCGTGTCTATATTTTTACAGAGGCCCACGATTTTAAAGGATTAGTGTACTTTTTGGTGTAGCTAGGGTATTTTTTTCATTGCTTTTATTGGCACCAGTTTAGAAGAGTGAATTACTGGTTCATTTATTTAAAAGATTTAAAAATTACTTTCAGTTACAATCAGCATTCAATATTAGTTTCAGGTGTACAGCATAGTGGTTAGATGTTTATATAACTTATGCTCTCTCTAATAAGCCTAGTACCCTCCTAGCACTATACACAGTAATTATAATATTATCGACTGTATTCCCTTTGCTGTATATTATACCCTGTGACTATTTGTAACTGCCAATTTGTACTTAATCCCTTTACCTTTTTTCTTTTTTTAAAATCCCTTCATTTTTCATCCAGCTCCCCATTTAAAAAGAAAATCTGGTAATCATTAGTTTTTTGTATCTATGAATTTTCCTTCTGACTTATGTTTGATTTGTTAGTTTTTGAAAATAAACTAATAAGTATAAGTGAGCTTTAAATGATATTCTTTTATTCCACTGCCCCTAAATTTAACCTTTTTTTCTGTAACTATAGTTTAAAAAAATATTGGATGTTTCAAATGAATGCCTTTACGCTCCCACAAATGAATTAATGGTCTTATTACCATACTCCTTAATATTGTTTTAATGCTTCAGAACTACATTTTAAAAAATCAGTTTTTTTGGGCATGGTTCCATAGTGCTTTACACACAGAAGGTCCTAGGTTCACGTCCCAGTGGAGCCACGGTCCATGGTTTATGGCCATGCCACCCTGAACAAACCTGATGTCTGATCTCGGAAGTTGGGTCTGGTTAGTACTTAGATGGGAGACCACCTACGAAGACCAGGTGCTGTAGGCATAAATAATAATTTAAAAAAATCAGCTTTATTGAAGTATAATTTATATATGATAAAATGTGCCACTTTTAAATGTATAATTCAGTAACTTTTTATTAAGTTGTGTAATCACCACTACAGTAGAAGAGTTAATTTTATTATCCCCCAAAATTTCCCTTGTAGTTCTTTGCACACAAGCCCTACACTTCACGCCCATGCCCTGGGTAACCATACCTTGATAACCACTTAATTTGCACTCTGCCTTTATAGTGTCATACTTTCTATAACTTGACTTAAGTGGAATCATACTGGCTTTTTTCGCTTTTTATCAGTTAGCATGATGTTTCTGAAATTTCATCCATGTTGTTACTCGTATCAGTAGTTTTATTCTTTTTTATTCTTGAGCAGCACATCATGTAGATGGGTATTTGGGTTTTCATCTTTTGGCTATTATGAATAAAGCTGCTGTGAACATTTGTGTAAAAGTCTTTATGAAGGTATATTTTTATTTCTCTTGGGTAATACCTAGGAGTGGAATCGCTGAGTCCTAAGGTGTTTAATTATCTAAGAAACTACTGAGCTGCTTTCCAAAGACCTTACACCATTTTAATATTTCTATTAACTTGCATTCCTGAAAGGATAAAATTTTGAAACATATTTCCCTGAGATTATACATAATTTAACAGTGCTTCATAAAGTCCCTGTCTGCATCATAACTTAAGATATACTTGTGCTTGGAGTGTTAATGTAAGCTGAGAGTGCCTTATTAAAATGCAGATCTTTGGGTCTTATCACCAAAATTCTGAATCAGTAAGTTGGAGAGCCACATGGTAATACTAAAGTTTTTTCTAAGAGTATATTTTTCATTAATGCATTTATTTAATTAGTGTTTAATGAGCTGTTTCTGGTTCTTTGCATCCACCGTGTATTGTATTAACCTTTTTTTTTTTTCTCCTGTACTTAGGATTTCCCTAAGTTTATCTGGGCCCCTTTCTTTGCTTGCCACCTAGTGGTAACAAATAGGAATCATCAAAAGTTTTGCTGGTGAATGAATTTATTAGGAGGTGGATAGTGCACTTCTCAGGGAGGAAGGATGGGAACATCCAAAGATATGTTTGGTTTGTGTTTGTTACTAACTAAATGCTCCGTATATATTGCTGCATGAAGGAATTCCCCTTTCTCCCATGACTATTATTTGGAAAATAATCCTTTATTTGTATTTGGGAATTGAATCTTTGTCTTGAACCTCCAGCTCAGTTCTGGTAGTTGTGCATTCCTAATTACCTTATTTAATATGAGAGGGTCTCCAAACCATGCTATATATACTAGGTACTGTTGGAAGTTGTTCTGATTCCATACAACTTTAATTCTAGATGATCTTGTTCCGGACTCTTAGTTCACTTTATTTTACATGTTTTTGTTTTTTTACTCACAGTAGCTTTGATGTTTGTGAAGTTATTTTTGTTAGAGTTTTGTTTTACATTAACTTGACAGAAAAAAGACCTATTTTGAAGGGAAGGGATGTGTTAAAACTTAAATTTTAAGATCTTATTTTACTTTTATAGAAATGGTGGAATCAATGAAGAAAGTGGCAGGAATGGATGTGGAGTTAACAGTTGAAGAAAGGAACCTCCTATCTGTTGCATATAAAAATGTGATTGGAGCTAGAAGAGCTTCCTGGAGAATAATCAGCAGCATTGAACAGAAAGAAGAAAACAAGGGGGGAGAAGATAAACTAAAAATGATTCGGGAGTATCGACAAATGGTGAGATTGTCATATCCTAAAAATCTTTAAAGAAAGGTGCCTTAGATGTTGGATATTTTTGATCACCGCCTAGTACACACATGTATACTTAACGTAATCCAGTTTATATTTTAATAGACTTGCAATTTTTATTTACCTGGGTTAGGAATTACAGGCTATACAGTATTTCAGGGCAGAGCTGAAGAATTTTTTCCTGGAAGCTGCAGAGGGTGGTATACAATTTTGAGCACTGCAACGTAGAGAACTAATTTAATCTTTATACTTCATAGAGTGACTTGAAATTCCCACTTAGGGCAATTTAACAAATATTCATGTGCTGAAGGTACAAAGATGAGGCAGATAGTTACTATCCTTAGGAACCTCAGTCGAGTCATTGTTTTTTTTTTAATAGAATACAGAATTTCAGAAGATACTGTTTCAGGTATTATATATGTGTATATATATTTATGTAGTATTTTTTGAACTCTGAATTTTGGTCAAAAAGATTGCTAGCCATTGATATAGTGATTTTAACCAGAAGGTGATTTTGCTCCTCAGTATATTTGGTGATGTCTAGAGACATTTTGGTTGTCACCTAGTGGGTAGAGATGGGGATGCTGCTAAACATTTTGCTTTGGATAGGATAGCCCCCACAACAAATAATTAGCCCAAAATGTCAGTAGTGCTGCTCTTGAGACACTGATCCTAGTGGAAGAGAGAGGCATATAAACACACTTAATACAGTGAGGGAAATTACAGAAGCAGGTATGAAGTAGCATGGAGAGTGAGTTTGTTAAGTAGAGGGAAAGGAGACCACATTTATTGACTATCTCTCGCTCTGCTGGCTGGCATTCCGAGTGGGGAGATTTGATAATATACACAATAGTGCAAGATATTGTATTTACTTAATCTTGAAATGACCCTCTGTAAAGGGTAGGTATTATTCCAGATTATAATGGGGAAAACTGAGGTTCCAAGGGTTGCATTGAGGTGGTGAGCTGGTATCAGTGTGACCATTACTCTCACATATGTTGGAACAAAGAATATGGATTATCAGACAAGTTCAGTGTTTTCAGAGTGATGAGGAAACGAGAAAGTTGAAAGTGCTGAAGAGAGCGAAGTCTCGTGTGCTAGCATGTGGGATTTGGGTTAAGTAGGAAAGGGAAGAGGAAAGTGAAGAGAGACTGATAAATTGGGAGAAGATGAAAGATTCAAGAGGCTGGAGGTCTTTATGTGTCCTTAAGTAGGAATAACAGTATTGTCCAAAAAGGAAGTTATTGTTCAGTAGTGAAATTAGAATTCAAGACTTCTAGCATAGAGCAGTCACAGTTAGGGATAGTGACAAGTGAAGATTGTGGAGTTGAGATTAAGGAACTGTGTTGAAAAGAACCTGGGTGATAATACCTTGGTGTGATACCAAGAATTGGGAGATAGGCTGTAGATACTCAGTGAATGTGGATGAAGGGCCTACAGATTCTGTTGATGACAGAAATTGAGAAATTAGAACATAAAGGATGAGCTTCTAAGGAGGAGGGGTTTGGAATAATAGGAGAGCAGTCATACCAAGTCAGTGAGGACCTAACAGAATTCAGAAATCTTCCTTCTCCTAGAGCAGTGTCTGTTAAAAAAGCCACAAGGAGAGGTAGTTTATTCAGAAAAGAGCTAGTTTTAATTAAGATCAGCATGAAATTTTAGGAGAGTAGAATTATTTTCAAAGGAGAGGAGGTTACAGAGACTAGAGAAGAACTTGGAAAGGTTCAGCAATGTCACTTTGAATTAATAGAAAATGGGGAGCAGGGTACATATGTGTATTTAAGAATGGTGTGGTTTTTTGGTGTGATAAATGAATTAAGACGAGAGGTAACATTTATTTTGGTATACAGAGTTTTGGTGCTCTTACTGGCTATGGTTCTCTACCACTAAAGTGAGTAGTAAACACAGTAGTGGTTAAGAATGTGAGCACTAAAGGGAAACAAAAATTGCCTTGGTTTGAATTTTTATTTCATCCATTGTAAACCATGATGGTAGGTATGCAACCTGTCTTGGTTCAAATCCTAGCTCTGCCTTTTTAAGTTGGTAAACTTTGGGCAAATATTATATTTGTTTTCTCATGTAAATGGAGACAATAGTTCCTACCTCATTTAAGGAAGTTTATATAAATGTGCAGCACTTTCAGTAAATAGTAATCAGTGTCACTCTTTTGTACCTGAAATGAGCTCATTTAAAAATAAAAAGTATTTAACTTAATAGCATGAGAAAGATAATTTCTATAACCTGTAGACAACTTTTCTCTGCTTTTTGTACCAAGAAGGGCAAGAGGGTTCAAAGAAGGATATATATTTTGTTTAATATGGCTCTCTTCTTCAAAACCAGAGGTAGAGTATATGATAATTTATATAATTTCTTAGACAAATAATTTTTGACCTTTTTTTCAGGTTGAGACTGAGCTAAAGTTAATCTGTTGTGACATTCTGGATGTACTGGACAAACACCTCATTCCAGCAGCTAACACTGGCGAGTCCAAGGTTTTCTATTATAAAATGTAGGTTCTATACTAGAAGGGAAAATGTCAGATTAATCATGTTGGTGCACTTAGAATCATCACTTTTTCTGTGTAGGTTTTCAAGTTTTCTTTAAAAATAGTTGTTTAATGTTGCCTCCAACATAGTTATATGGGAGGAGTGATTCTCAAAACTTAAAATAATTTTTGAATACTCATTTGTACATTCACACCTAATAAAGTATTATTGCATTTAAGATGGTTAGACTTTAAAAATGTACTAGGTTTTGCTTTACCTATTTACATTCATTTGCCTTTGTAGGTCCCCCCCCCCAGCTACAGCAGCGCATTACATAGTTCAATCTTAACATTTTATATAGAAGTTTTTATTTCATGATTAACAAATTAGTGCGACATTCTTTGGAACCACTTTTGATATATAATTCTAGTCTAGGAAGTGATAAATTTGTTAATTTTTTTGAAAAGGCTTTTCAGTTAATTTTTCTAGGATTTTGCTTGCATTTGGCAATAGAAATCTCTAAGGAGGAAAACTAAATGGAATAATTAGTCATTCCTGAGAGTTTTAAAAATTACTGAAGTATACCTGTTAATTATTAAATCTATTTTTTTACATAAAAATATTTAGGTTTATTTTTTATTTTAAAAGCATTATTCCTAATTATGGGTTGTTTTCTTTGTTTTTAGGAAAGGGGACTACCACAGGTATCTGGCTGAATTTGCCACAGGAAATGACAGGAAGGAGGCTGCGGAGAACAGCCTAGTGGCTTATAAAGCTGCTAGTGATATTGCAATGACAGAACTTCCACCAACGCATCCCATTCGCTTAGGTCTTGCTCTGAATTTTTCCGTATTCTACTATGAAATTCTTAATTCCCCTGACCGTGCCTGCAGGTAAATCATGGAATATAGAACAAAAGCTCTTACCGTGAAAGTGAAAAAGACCTCTTTTCACTAGGAGGGCAGTTATGATAATTACATTGATGGGAAAAAATTTTGTTGGTAGATTAAAAAGAATCTCTTGTTAGGAGAAAGGAATGAGAGGTATTAAAATTATCTTTATTTTTGTGTATTAGCTTTCAGTCTTTGTAGGTATATTTTTAATATAGTCATGTTTGTGCTCATACAAAGCATTTTGTATTTTATAATTTAATACAGCTTTCTTTCTCATTGATTAAACTATTCCAGTTTTTGATATAGATACCAACTTAAGGGATATCTTTATATACATAGCTTTTTACTTTTTAAATATTATGGTAAAATATATGTTAAATGAAGTTTATCATTCTAACCTTTTAAAAGTGTATAGTCAGTGGGACCACTATCAGTTTCCAAAAGGTTTTTATCACCCGAAACCTATAACCACGAAGCAATAACTCTACATATTCCCTCCGCTCCCCACCTCTGTTAATTTTTATTTTCTATCTTTATGAATTTGCCGATTTTAATACCTCATAATTGGAGTAAGCTACAGTTGACCCTTGAACAACAAGGGGATTGGGGGCGCTGACCCCCCCTGCACAGTCAGAAATCCATATATAACTTTGGGACTTCTCGAAAACTTAACTAATAGCCTGCCTGCTTTTGACTGGCAGTCTTGTCGATAACAAAAACTGTTAACATTATATTTTATATGTTACATGTATTGTATACTGTATTCTTAAAGTAAGCTAGAGAAAAAGTATTATTAAAATCATAAGGAAGAGAAATATATTTTATGTATTCATGATACACCTAACTTTTTCTTTAATATTTTTGATAGTTCTAGTTTATCTGCATCTGTGAGTTTTTTCAAATTGTTGCAAATCTCCAAAAATTTTTCCAGTGTATTTATTGAATAAAAATTGTGTATCATTGGACCCACACAAATCAAATCCATGTTATTTAATGGCCATCTGTATTTTTCCTTTGTAACTTCAATATTTTTGAGTATGTAAGAACCAGATATTCCATGAAAGGAGAGATTTTCCTGATGTAAGGTGGATGCATTTATTAATATTAATTTATCTAAAAACATTCTAAATGGCTAGTTGAGTTTGTCTGAAGAGATATATCTTAACTGAAGAAGCTATAGGTATATGTTCAGCTTATATAGTATTGGTGGAATCTTTCATTGTTATTCTTCAGTCTAGCTGTCCCTTACATGGCTTCAAATCAAGTTACCTCCATGCCTTTGTGCATGCATTTGCTTTAATCTGAAGTGTCTCATTTATGTTCTTTTCCTACCCATTGTGATAAGTTCAAATTCGACTTCCCCATATGCTCCTCCTCTTGGGTCCCTGAATAACCTTCTCCAGAATAGCACTTCATTGTTTTAGAATAGTTTGTGTGTCAGTCCTCTCTTTCTAGGTGTTTTAAGTTCATTGTAGACTCAGATTATATCTCTTCCCTCTTTTTTGTTTTTCCCATCAGTGTCCAGTATCACTTGGTGTACATAGTATACAGTATTCAATAAATGTGAATTTTGTTTCTTTAAAATCATAAGTGACTTATATGATATTTCCATTGGTTCTGTATTGTCCCCCCTTTTGTTTTCATTAATATTAAATTCTATTGAATTAACTGAGATATTGTCCAAAATTTTCTCTTTGTATTAAAGCTATTAAGCTATTGACTAGAACTTGGAAATACCTTTATTCATATATTTAGTTGGTGCTTTAGTTTGGAATTTGGTCTATATACTACTCTATTTACTGATAAGCTTGTCAAAAGCATGGTAAGAAGTGATGCTCCAGAAGTTTCACTAGCTCCAAAGTTGCTAGATTACAAAATTAAATAAAAAGTTTTCAATAGTTACATGTGCTTTTCTTTATTTCAGCACCTAAACCCAAATACTCAGTGTCATTCTTACATACTGTGGGAAAACAAGAAAAGAGTGATATTTAACTTATGTCATTTCTAATTTTGGTTTTGGATTTTAGCTTATTTTTGTAATACATTTATGTAAATACTTGTAGGTTGGCAAAAGCAGCTTTTGATGATGCAATTGCAGAACTGGATACGCTGAGTGAAGAAAGCTATAAGGACTCTACACTTATCATGCAGTTGTTACGTGATAATCTGACACTATGGACTTCAGACATGCAGGGTGATGGTAAGGAAACTTAAGTTAAATGTGTCTTTCAGTTGTTGGATCTTTTTACTCTTAGAAATTCCTTCGTATTTCTTTACATCAAGTTACAATATAGACTCATAGGTTATCCTCCAAACTCTCAAATTTTAATTAGTGCTTTTTCAAGAAATGCTGACAGTGTATAGTCTTTCATTTTGGGTTATGAGATGATAAAGTAAAAGACATGTTTGTAAAGGATCTTTTGTTAATATCTGAAGATTTAAAAGTTTGGCCTCTAATAAAGTTTGCTAAACTTTACCTATTTTCACACTGTTTTGAAAGATGGAGGGAGGGGAAGCAGTTCATTTAATTGTCCTCAGATTAAATTTTAGGGGTCAAGGTTAATTTTATTTGAATGTCTTGATCACTGCTCTGGCTAAGTGGTATCCTCAGGTTAAAACTAGACGGTATCAGTGGACATTTATGAAGCATCTCCTAGAAATATTTTACCTAAAAAGGGAATTAGTTTTCTCTGGATTCTGTAGAGCAAATGGAATGTTCAGCCCTTAGGTCCTATTTAAGAGGTCTGGTATAGTCTATTTTTTAGAGTTTTCGGTAGTAAACAGTTATTAGAACTTAATCCTATGAAGGAATGGAGGGCTTAATGTTTGTTTTAAATATAAAATCCCAAATTTGTCACTTTTTTTTAATTTTAAAGGAAATTTTATTCTATTTCCAAAGAATCATTCATTTTCATATATGATAGGTTGTTGAGCAGGGGGAGGACAAACTAGTGTGACATGACTATTATGAGTATGAGATAGTTTTACAGTTGGTGGTGGTGGTATAGGAAGTGGAATCAAAGGTTTCAGTTTTACCTTCCGATCCTTTAAGGGTGTGTTCCCCAAAATGAAGCATGTAATGCATTGCTTGAGGCTGGCTATAGTCTGATGGTCAAACCAACAACTGTACTGTTTTTGGGAGCATTATACTTCTTTAAAGGTGCTCTGAAAATAATATTAAGGCATGTGTATTATCAGTTTCCTTGCTCTGGAAGGATAGAGTCAGTTGTTAGACTTATCTTGGGTTATGGTGCTAAAGTAAGAATTGGGTAGGCCTATGGCCATGCCACCCTGAACATGCCCGATCTCGTCTGATCTCGGAAGCTAAGCAGGGTCGGGCCTGGTTAGTACTTGGATGGGAGTCCACCTAGGAAGACCAGGTGCTGTAGGCTTAAAAAAAATAAAGTAAGAATTGAGTGACTCAGCTTCTAGAACTCACTAGCCCTATGAAGTTTTTAGATATTTGACTAAGATTGGCTTGAGATACATAGCACACTTTTTTAACAAAGCCAGATGGAGCTGTAGATTACTTTTTGATACAACACTTGAGGCAACCCCTACCCGTCTGTGGTACTCAAAGCCAATTTACCATCTGTGAACCAATGACTTAGGTTCCTTCCAGCTGTAAAATTCTGTTATATGCTAACAATAACTGCTAAGAAGAATTGTCCAAGTAGTGGACTCTTCATAGGCACCCTCAGCTCAGAGAATACTAATATATCTCTGCTTATCTGAGGGGATGAAAGGAAAGCATGGAAGAGTTTGGTAAGCCGTATTACCCTAATAAGTAAACTATACCTCCCTGACCTCTGGGAATATTTTTTGAGGATAAAAATAACAATGAAGGTGACCTGGGTTGAAATCTTGCCTTTTTTTTTTTTTTAGATGTTTGATGCCAGCTCTTATAACTAAGTTGTTAGATTACAAAATTAAATAGTTTATATTTTCTAGTGCTGCTCTTGTTCATTATCACTGTTAACCAAGAATTGATTAATTGAAGTAGACTATCACTCCATTTTTATATAGATACTCTTTTTCTTAGTTATCAGTGTCATTTTATAAAATGGATCATTTTAAAGTAAAATATTTTCTTTAAAACTACATATTTTTTCATAGTTGGGAAAGTTCTTTGCACTGAGATGTTTTATTACATTTTAGCATAGATTTCTCATTATCCTTAAAAGTTTTTTTTTTTTTTTTTTTTTTGGTGAAATCCAGTTTTATTTCTTCTTCACTTTGTAAATTGGTTAAATTTGGTTGAAACAGACTAATTTTCATTTAAGAACTTGGTCAAAATATTTGTAAATATGAAACATGATAGTTTAATACTGGAAAAATCCATGCAGTCTCTTGACATTTTAGTAAAATTAACAAACTAACTGAATTTACAAATTATTGTGGGTACTAGGAAATTAGGAAATTATTTGCCAGTTTTGCTAAAAGGTATAGTGTAGTACATGTTTAATGAAATGGGTTTTGTGACTTAGAATTAATGCCAAATATAGAAGAATTTTGGTCATGGAATTAGTAGTTTTCCAGGATGTTAAAGTTTAGTTTAAGGATTATTCAGATGGTTTTCTTCTTTTTTACTTTTATTGATTAGGAAAAATGGTATCATAAAGCATTTGAATTGAGGGTTTCTAAAGGAAGAAACATATGTGGTTCACAAGCTTTTACTTATACACATTTATGTTTTTTAACTGCAGAATGTTAATATCTGAATGTGTTGGAACATAATTCTTTAAAGGGATCACTACTTTCTCTTGTCACATGATTTCATTCTTTAACTTGTGATCAGAGTACTGTTTCATACATAAGTCTACAGAGAGGAAATGTTTGTCCTCTGCCCATTCCTCCTCTTCCAAAATCTAGAGATAGTGGGCAAAGAAATACACGTCCAAGGAAACTTTTTTTATCCTTCCATATACCTTTTAAGAGGATATAATTTCATCCTCTTAAAGGTAAAAGGAATAGGTTATTAGAAGTTTATACGAATTAAAAAGACCAAAATCTGACTCCCTTAAGTCGTTGATGTTTTCCTTTGTCTTGCTCTTTTGGTTTATTTTTCCCGTGATGTTGCTTTCATGTGATTGTTCTCCCTCCCTTTCTCCTTGCAATATAGATTCCTAAAGGAAAATCCAACTCTTCCTTTCCTAAAAACTACTTTGTAAGTCATTATCATGGCACAGTGAATTCTGCTTCTAATTTTGGTTCTTCACTAATCATGCCTGCATATTATCCTGTCGCTTAAAAAAAAACTGCCTGTTCTATATTTCAGGATGCAAAACCTTCTAAAACACTTATGATCTGCTACCCCCTGTCTACCTCTGGTTGAGTGTGATTTATTTACCTGACAATATTTTAGTGCCAAAGTTAACTTGGAACTTTTGGCAAATCCAATGTTTGCTTATGAGTGAATTAAAGTATGCTCTGTTGTTGTATGATAGCCAACCATACAGTGTATTGCTGTTAAAAATGAAATTGAATGTCCCTATAATCTCCTAAGTTTGAATACATTATTCTTTGGGGAATGAACAGTTGGGTGGTCCATTGTTTTTTTCCTCAGTAAATGCTTATTTTTGTCTTTCTTTGCATGTCTTTTTCTGTATGAGTCAAAAATCTTTATGTATCTCAAGTACTTTTTTAGTATTTTCACATAGCAATATCAAAAATTTTTATCACAAAGAAATTTCAAGTGATGAAAACTAATCTTAACCTTTGTTGCCATGACAGCATTTATCATTTATTTTATCAAGGTCTTTAAGACTGCTTAAAGCATTCCTCAAGGTAAATGCTTTATGTCTGTAGGCAGTTACCAGTGTCATCTCTCCATCCTAATTAATTTAATAAGCAATATTAATGGATGGATTGTCTGAACTTTAATATTATTGTTGGATTGGTTCATTGATTTTTCAATTATTTTTGATTCAGACTAGTAATACATAGGGATTATAAGTGGTTTGTTAAAGCACCAAAAAAATGTAACTTACCTATTTAATTTTTAGCAAAAGGCTGCATGCTTATTATGGCTGGCTTATTTAATGCTCATTAATAGGTAGATGAATAGGCTGGCTTTCTATTGCATGTCATAGTGCAGTTAAAATTCCTTAAACTAATGATCATGTTCAAAGGGAAAAGAAAAATGGCATGAAAGAACTGGTCCAAATGCCTTTCTTTAATAACCTCAGTGTTCTGGTTTACTTAGAGCATGCTGTTTCACTGTGGAGTGATAAATCTGGGTATGGTTTGGTGTGACTGGCCAAGAAACAAAATATAAAATATTCACAAAAGCATAACCCTCTCCCTTCAAAACTATAGAAGTCCTTTGGAGCATTTTACTGCTCATTTCTCGTTATTGAAGTATTCTGATATGAAGCTTGTGGGTAAATTAAATTTTGCAAAAAATTGTAAAATACTCTTGATTTTTGAAGAGGTGAGGTTATTGAGAAAGAGTATTTTGACACAAGATACACATGAAAGCTTGAAAGTTATTTTAATAGTTTGGTCACCTTGGCTGTCTACTTTTAAGAGCTTATTTAGCATAAAAATACTAACTTTTACTATGTGTCAATTTTTTGCCCTATTGACCATTTAGGACCTTGATCCAGCAATACCTCTCAACTTAGGCATCTTAGGTGTCAAGGATGGTAGAAGTCCTTGCTTGTCTGTGTTTAATACCAATTGTAGCAAATATAAGGAGTCTTTACGCTTGGAATGATACCTTTGTTTACAGCCTGATTTAGGCAGTATGAAATAATTGTCATTCTTTTTTGCAGGTGAAGAGCAGAATAAAGAAGCGCTGCAGGATGTGGAAGATGAAAATCAGTGAGACCTAAAAGCCAACAAGAGAAACCATCTCTGACTACCCCAGTCCTTCCCATCCCATCTCCCCTTGGAAATTTCCCCATTGTCGCTGAGAACCACCAAATCTGACTTTTACATTTGGTCTCAGAATTTAGGTTCCTGCCCTGTTGTTTTTTTTTTTTTTTTAAACAGTTTTCAAAAGTTCTTAAAGGCAAGAGTGAATTTCTGTGGATTTTACTGGTCCCAGCTTTTAGGTTCTTTAAAGACACTAACAGGACTGCATAGAGGCTTTTTCAGCATTACTGTATTGTCTCTTGCCAGATGTGGCAAGGTCACCATTAGAAATGGAAATTACATTTGAAAGCCATTAGAATTCTGGGTGATGTAAGCATCTAAGAAAGAGGCTAATCACACTGTGGAGGCATATATGGTATCATTTTTCCTTTTTCTAATTGTTTAAATCGAATTTTATACCAATGTTTAAAATTAATTGGGTGTTAGTTGAGGTGGTTAAAGGTTGTTAGGGGAGTTTATTGTAATGGTTTTGCTGTAAAAAGTGTTTCAAACTCTGCTAAAATGTTGCTGAAAAGCATGGTGCTGGTAACAGTTCAACAATCCGTGGCTGCTCATTCTTGCCTACTTTTATTCTCCCTCTGAAGCAGGTTAGCATTGAAGGTGATATGGAAAAGCCTGCATGCGTGTTCAATTCTTTGTTTCTTCTCCTTCCCTCTCCCAGGCCCCCACCTCCCCTCCTTCGCTCGCTCAACCTCTTTTGTTCAGTATGTGTAACTTGAAGCTAATTTGTACTACTGGATATCTGACTGGAGCCACAGATACAGAATCTGTATTGTTCTTACTGAAACACAGCATGGAATTAACATTAAACTTAAATAAAACAAACCTAAATTAAAAATGCCAAATATCATTGCGCCTCCATCCTTTATCTTTCTAAAATAAAATCTCTAGTCTCAACACTTTGACGGTATTATTTGCTTGACTCTGAAAAGATCTTTTTTTTCTTTCATAAGTCACTTGTCTGTTTCCCAAAGATGATGTATATTTTTGGAAAAAAAAATGACTTGTAACTTGGTCGTGAAGAACACAAGTAGTCTAGGTCAATTCATTGCCTATCCTGTCTTTTAAACCGGGTAGCAACATGGTATTTGTTTTAATTATTAAAGTACAAATGTATATTTAATACATGGTGTAATTATGGATCATTTTCTAGTATGGAGTTTTGGATTGTATAACCAAATATGGCTGAATATGTCAGAATAATCTTTCCTAGGCTGAGGTAGTTACCCTACCCCTTCCACCCCTCTACTCCCACCAAGAAGAAGAAAATTCTCAGTTCAGCGTGTACACATGATTAAACAATAGTATAGCAGTCCCCCTTTCTAGAAACACTAAGTGGTTTTTCTTCCAGAGATCGTCAATGTGAATAGATAGTTCAGTTAATATAGATAATTCTCTATCAGGAATTTAGATCTGCCTCATTTGAATGACTGTCTAACATTGATGTACTGATTTAAAGAGTTGACCGCTTTTTGATGTTCACATCGTTTCCAGTCTTCCTATTATGAATGGTGCTGCAGTAATTATCCTTTAATGATCTCTACTTAAATATTTGCTTGTGTATGTATGATGCATTTCTAGATTTTTTTGTTACAAAACATATTTTTCGATTGGTAAGTACTGTGCATTTACCTCCAAAGGTGTTCTACTTTATAGCCCCATCAACGATATGAAAATACCAGCATTATCACAACACTTGACTCATTACTAAATAAGATGTTGACACCAAAAGTATACCATGGACTTAAGTTCTTAGTAGTAAAGTCTTAGGAAATGAACAGATTAGTGATTTTTTTTATCTTAACTGTAAGTATATGCCCATAATTAGAATAATTGTGTGTTTTGTGAATTGTTTTTCCATCACATGGAGATGATTTTATGTAAATTAAACTTTTGAGCCACCTCTTAAGAGATTTTCAGGTTGATCTTTTTCAGCAGTAAAGTGGCCAAATGCCTTCTGCATATTGGTCTCAAAGTAATGGAATTCAGGGTTTTGCATCAAAGTGAACACTAATGCATAAATATTTGGACTTGAAGAGACAAACAGGCAGTAATGTTTTAACTAAACAGTCTAGGTTGTGGAGGTGACTTCTGTGTTAAGTTAGGTTCTATGAATTTGTTTACTGAAAGTTGGCTGTGTAGACAACAGGATGCTATGAACGTTTTCAAAGATGTGGCAGTTTTGGTATGGAGAGAAAACAACCTGCCACCCAAAGAAGCCAATGAAGGCACTTAGGAAGGTGAGTGATGATTTGGTATGTCTTTAGAAAGATCCCTGTCAGAGATTGGGGAATTGGAAGTTTGCAGAAGGGTGACAACCCTGTAAGGATAGTGTCACTCTCATTTCTTGTAACTGGACAAGGAGATTTTCAGCTCTCAGTTCAGACATCTTTGAGGATCAATTGATGTTTATAAAATTTTTAATTTTTTTGAATGGAATTGACATTCAATTTTAGTTTCAGGTGTACAACAGTGGTTAGACATAATACAGGATCAACTGATTTCAATAGAAACTAGTTACCATTACAACTTGAATGCAATTTGTGTTTTAAATTCTTAGTTCTTTTCTTTGAAGATAAGTTTTAAACCCAGATGTTTTCTAAAATGTTATCACTGCTAAATAGGTTTATACCCATGCTTGGGTTCTAGAATGGGTGGTCAGAAAAGCAAATCTCCAATGTCTATATTTTGCTCATCTAGAAAGATGAGAATGAATTTCAGATCATTTGAAGGAGAAGTTGATGGACTATAAACATCTAACAGCTTCTGCCCCAGGTAAATGCCACTTGAGAGTTTATAAGATCCCAAATTAGCTGCAATGCTGTTGATCCTAGGACAGTAGAAGGGAGAGTGAACCATGTAGACACATTGGCATAAAGATGAATTTTGTTTTGCTTTGAAATTGTTGGGAGTAATAGTTCGTAGGGATTCCTGGTTAAATTCTAAAATTAGTAAAGAAGTTGTGATCTTTTAGAGGAAGTGATGGTGCAAGATTCAACCTGAATCAGCAAAATCAATCTTGTTCTATATGTCATTTCTTTGAGTTACTAGGCTTGTAATTGATAATAATATTTAGCTAACGTTAAGTAGTAGGTGTACCAGGCACTGCTCGTTATTAAGCAGTATCTGCAAGGTAGCACATAGGTACTCAATAATTGGGTGAGCTGTCACCCACATTTTGCAAATAAAACTGGCATAGGAAGAAGTTGAACTTGTTCAGAGCCAAAAAGCTGAAAGTGTGCAAACAATTCAGTTAGGTTTGTATTAATAAAGAACCCATGGTCTTAACCATTAAGCCATTCTACCTTTTTGTTCTTTATCAAAACTTTTATTGAGATACTGTATTCCAAAGTGATTGTTTAAGGTATATATACTTCATTATTTCTAAGGTAAGCATATTTTACAAGTGATATCTTCAAAAGCTGTAATAATATGTATTAATATAAATGACATATTAGGCTCTTAGGTGGCTATTGCCTAAAAAAGGAAAAGAAAGGCTTACTACCTAGATTAATTTTTGGCAATTTGTTAATCTATAGGTTAATTAGAAATTTAGGAATTAGCTTTTTTTACAGTTGGAGCAACACTTTCAATTTAAAATAGGTTAGTTTGGACAAGTAAATCCATAATTCCCATATAATCAGTGAATTGTCAAGTTGCCTCATTGCTGTGACTTAAGTGTTCTAGAGAACCAAAGTTTTAATACCATAAGGTCAAACTCATTTTTAGCCACTTTTGGTAGAAATTTCTAAAATATATTACTTTTCTGCTTTTTAAGAAACGGGCTCTTGGTTATTACTTGGGGAAGATTGTGGGTTATCTATCAATCTTGCACCATCAGCTCACTGTGTGGGGCTGTAGGTACAGGCCTGCTATGTATAAGGAGGGCTGAGAATCCTATTAAAAAGTTCCTTTCTTTTTGAACATCTGTTATCTTACATAATTGAAGTTAAGAATGTACTTGTATAACTTGGGCAGTGCAAATCATGTCCAGAGGTTTTCTTGCCTTGTCTAATGCTAGCATTGGCCATTTTTTTCAGTTGCGCTCAAACTCTGGGCATTTACTTGACACTCATGCTTCCATCCCATATTGCTTATTTTAGGGTTTTCCCTAAAGACCCTTTCTTGGCCACCTAAAATTCTGGTGCTGTAGTGCTGGATAGGGCTTACTTCAGCACCTAAGGCTTCTTTCCCATTGATTAATGATGGCACATTTGTAGCCATGATAACAGGCCATAATACCTTCTGAACACCCTCAGAATTTACCTTCAACAGAATTCTAGGAACAAACAACCTTTAAAAACATTTTCCCCCCACTCAACTTCATTTGTCAAGGAGATATAAGCCAAAACAAGAGATGCTAATTTCACATTGGCAAAGATTAGATTTATATTCTGTGGTGAGGATGTAGAAAAACATATACTATTGGTATTTTTTAAAGTAATTTTTAATTCAAGTATAAAAAATACATCAAAAGTGGACAGTTCACTAATTTTCACAAAGGGAACACCATTTAGCCAACACTCACATGAAGAAATAGAACAGGACCAGCATCCTAGAAGACTCCCTCATGCCCCTTCTTGGTCATTATCCCTGCAATTGAAACCAATATCTTGATAGCCATCAATTAGTTATGCCTGTTTTTGAATTTGATATAAATGGAGTCATGTAACTTTTTCCCCCCTCAACATTATGTTTGTGGGGTTATCTGTGTCATTGCCTGTAATAATAGTGTGTTTCTGTGGCTCTATAGTATTCTTTTGTGTTAATATACTACTATACTGTGGATGAATACTGGTTTTTTTCCAGTTTTTACAAATAATGTTATGGACATTCTTGTATATACATATCTTTTGGCATATACATGTATGCATTATTGTTGTATATATACTTTAAAATGGAATTGCTGGATCACAGGGAATACATATGTTCAGCTTTAGTGGATATTGCAAAAACAGTTTTCTGCAGTGGTGGTTCTGTTTTACAGTCCTATCAGCAGTGTATGAGTCCCGTATCCTCAGTGTATGAGTTGCTCCGTATCCTTACTGGCATTTGGTTTGGTCACTATTTTTAGCCGTAGCCTTCTGGTGGTATATATAGTGGTATCTCATTCTGGATTTAATTTGTATTTTTCTGATGATTAATGAGAACACTTTTTAATAGGTTTATTGGTATCTGTACATTCTTTTTTGATTAATACCCACTTTTGCCTGTTTTTCTATTGGGTTATTGTTGATTTGTAGGAAGTCTTTATATTAAGAATAGAGTTTGTCTTTGGGGTTATTACAATTATCTTCTTCCATTCTGTGCCTGGCTTTGTCATCTTGATGTCTTTTGATGAGCAGGAGTTTTTAATTTAGTCTGGTTTATCTATATTTTCCTTTAGGGTAAATGCTTTATATGTCCTATTTAAGAAATATTTGCCTACCCCAAGATCATTAATCTTTTGTTATTTTTCTAAAAGCATTGTTTGACCTATTATATCTAGGTGTAGATCATCTAGAATTTTTGTTCATGGTAATAGGGAGATGTTAAAAATAATATTTTTCTATATAGATATTCAATTGACCCAGCACCATTTATTTTTCCATTGGTTTATTTGTCCTAATGCTAATGCAACACTGTGGGTTTAAAATAATGTAATATCTGTTAGTGCCAGTCCTTCAGGTTTTGTTGTTGTTCAAGATTGTATTAGTTATTCTTGGCACTTTGCATTTATATGTATATATTAGAATCAGCTTGTCAATTTCAGTGATAGACCAGTAACAAAACCTGCTGGAATTTTGATTAGGATTTTATTGAATTATAAATAAATTTGGGAAGAATTAGCATCTTTATACAATTATTTCCTTTAGTTCATAAACATACTCCTCCACTTAATTAAATCTTTAATTTTTTTCAAAAATGTTTTGTAATTTTCTCTGTAGAGGTCTGGTACCTTTTGTTGGGCTTATTTATGGGAATTTGATTTTTTTAATGTCATTTTAAATAGTATTTAATTTTTTATTTTCAAATTGTTGCTACTTACAGTATTATTGATCATTGTATATTGACCTTGTATTCTATGACCTTGCTAGATTAACTTATTCTAACAGTTTGATGAAGATTCTGAGACTTTTTAGAGGATTATTTGACAATATAAATGAAAGATTTAAATGCATGCACCCTTTGCTTGTGTATGTATGCACACATATATACGCAAAATATGTTCATTTGAGTATTATAATAGCAAATTAGAAATAACCTAAATGCCCATCAATCATGGTACATCCTTACTATGTATACTATATTGCCTTAAAAAAAATAAGGTAAACCATTTCTGCTAATATAGAAAGATGTCTGCATACATTAACTGAGAAAAGTAAGATACATAATATGTGTAAAACAGGAAAAATATTGTGTATACTTGCCTATCTTTAGAAATTTTCTGAAATATACACTTAATATTTTTACTGAGGTGTGATTGATATATAATGTGCATGTATGTGAACTATACAGTTTAAGTTTTGGAATATGTATACATCTGTAAAACCATCTTCATAATCAAGGTAGACAAGAGAGCATGCACCCTCAAAAGTTTCCTTGTACTTTGTAATTTTCTCCCTCCATTCCCAAGTAACCACTAATTGGCTTTCTGTTATTTTACCTTAGTTTGCATTTTCTGGAGTTTTTTATAAATGGAATCATACAGTACATACTCTCCTTTTTTTGGGGGGGGGGTTGTCTAGCTCATTTCATTCTGTGTAATTGTTTTGAAACGTGTGTATCAATAGTTCATTTTTTTTATTGCCGAGAAGTATTCCATTGTTATGTTATATATACCAAAATTTGTTTATCTTTTTACCTGTTGATGGACATTTGGGTTGTTTCCAGTTTTTGTCTGTTACAAATAAAGCTGCTATGAATATTTGTGTACAAGTCTTTATATGGGCATATGTTTTTCTTTTTTGTAGATAAGTAAGAGTGGAACGGTTGGGTAATATGGTATATTTAGCTTTTTAAGAAACTGCCAAACTGCTTTACAAAGTTGACTGTACCATTTTACATTTCTACTAGCAGTATCTGAAAGCTCCTGTTCTTCCACATCTTCTCCAGCACTTGGTGTGGTTAGTCTTAAAATTTTTCATTCTGATAGGTATGTAGTAGCATCTCATTGTTTTTAATTTGTATTTTCCTAATGGCTAATGATGTTGAACATCTTTTTATGTGCTTATTTGACATCTGTCTATCTTATTTTATGAAGTGTCTGTTCTAATAATACTGAGTCTTCTGATTCATGAACAAGGTCTCTCCAATAGTTTAGGCTTTTTTTAATTTCAGCAATATTTTGTACTGTCCAGTGTACAGGTCTTTCACTTCTTTTGTCAGATTTATTCCTAAGTGCTTCATAATTCTTTAGGTTTGTGTAAAATGCATGCTTTTTAAAATTCAATTTTTAATTGCTCATTGCTGGTATGTAGAAAAAATAATATTTGTGTATTGATCTTGTATTCTGCAACCTGCCAAACTCATTGATTAGATCTAGTAGTGGTGTTTGTTTTGTTTCATTAGATTTTCTTCATAGAGAATAATATTGCCTATGAATATAAAATTTTAACTTCTTTTTTTTCCTTCAGTCTGGAGACTTTTTATTTGTCTTATCTGATTGCACTGGCTGGAACCTCCATTACAATGTTGAAGAGAGGTGGTAAGAGCAGACATCTTTATATCTTTTCCTGATCTTGTGGAGGAAAGCATTTTGTCTTTTATCATTAAGTATGACGGCTGTAAGTTTTTCATAGATGCCCTTTGTCAAGTTGAGGAGGTCACTGCTATATTTAGTTTGCTGAGAGTTTTTGTCAGGAATGGAAGTTGGCTTTGTCAAATGCCTTTATGCCTTTTCTATTGAGATGATCATATGGGTTTTCATTTTTAATTTGTTAATATAATGAATTACATTGATTACCTTTTGAATATGAAACTAATCCTGTATTCCTGAGATAAACCTCAGTTATGTATTATTCTTTAAAATATTTTTTGATTTGACTTACTAAAAATTTGTTTAAAAAATTTTTTTTTATTCATGTTCATGAGCCCAGGCCTGAAAGTTCTGAGGTAATGAAATGTTAACACCAAGTTTTTTTCTCAGGCACTAAGTGCAAGATAGAATAGTTGACACTTATAATCTTCAGGAAGGAATGGAAGAACACTTGAATGGTAAATATGTAGGTAAATATAAAGACATTTCTCTGCTAATTTCTTTAAAAATATTATAAGTTTAAAGCAAAAATTAGAAATATATTGTAGGATTAGTAATATATGTAGGCACATCATATATATGGTAACTATAGTATAAGAAGCAGCCACGGGTGGTAAATGGATCTATTTGACTGCAAATTTCTTAAACATTACTTGAAGTAATATAGTATTAACTCTAAGAAGACTTTGAGAGATTAATGATATTTGGTAATACATGGGGCAAGCACTATTATAAAAAATAATGCAGAGTTGTATGGCTAAAAATCCATAAATAAACAAATAGAATTCTAAAAATAAATTAATCCAGAAGAAGTCAGGAGAGAACAAGAGCATTTGTGCTGCAACTCTTCTTTCTAGAAGAAGTTGAAAGCTCAAGACTTAATTTAAGCTCAAAACCTGAAATAAGAGTTGAGAACTCTTATTTTGTTTTTTTTTTGCTGGCCGGAAACGTTTCTCAGCAGTGCTGACATTTGGAAATGAATCCTCTGAGGAATTCACAGAATTGTTCTCCAGATTATGCCATGTCCTTTGAAACATTAAAGTCAACATGTAAAAAATACCCCAAAAATAAATTTCCTCATTAAAAAATCTCTTTGCTGACTGAACTGACATATTTCAGCTACCACTCATTGCTGGTGAGGTAGAATTTGCAGTTTGTTTTCAACCAAGTAATTGTCTGATATAAATTAATAGTCTTCAGAGGAACATAATAGAATCTAGAGTCTCATCATTTATAGTAATCTGGATACAATCTAAAACTACTCATTAGAAGAAACAGGAAAATGTGACCCACACTCAAGATACAAGTCAATGGAGATTGTCCCTGAGATGACCCAGATGTGTAAATTAGCAGAGTTTTATTGTTCTCCTACAATAGCAGACATTTTAGATCATTTATGTACTAATGAATCAGCTGAGAAAGTGAGTGTGCTAAGAGAGGCAGGAGGATGGGAGAGAGTGCAGAGCAGTAGAGACAAGAACCCAGGAGGCTCCAAGAGATCTCGATTGCTGTTTTCTGATTCCCGTAATGCAGTAAATTCACATTGGTTCACACTTGGCCCTTGGGAAGCCATACAAGTGCTCCCTAGATCCACATCTTTAAATAAGAGATCTTGCCTGGCCAAGGCCAGGGGACACACAGAGAGGAATTGGAGCTTGTGACAGATGAGAACCCATTGGGCAAACATGAGTGTTGCATTCGATCAAGACTGAGAGCATGGACCCTGAGGGTGATGCCTGGGAAATCCTTCCTGGCAGAGCTTGGGGGCAGGTGGGGCTGAACCTGCAAGGGAGCTGGTGGGACCTGGGAGTCTTCTCCTAGGCCTGGCAACATTATCTGCTTCATCCAGCAGCATAAGGTAGCAATGAAAGAGTATGGATTCTGGAGCCATAAGGCTAGGTTCAAATCCCAGCTCTATCCCTTAATTATCCTTGAGCATGCTCTTCTGTTCCTTAGTCTTTTCCTCTGTAAAGTAGAGATTAAAACAGTATCTCATAATGATGAGGATTAAATGAGTACACTTAGGACAGTCTGCATGTCTGAGAGCTCTAGGTGGGTGTTATTACTGCTAATACTGTAATTCTGGCACCTCTTTGGTCCCTATTATTTTCTTAAAGTCTTTAAGGACTCCTTACTGAAATAATAAAGGAACTAATTGCCTGCCCCCAAATGGTCCTTTTTCTTTTTATACCCTCTCTGTAAAGGGCTTGGGGTACAGACGTGTAGGTTTGTTTGTTGCCTTCATTGTGGTGGAATATTTAGAGGGAGAACAGGGTCTCTGAAGGAGGCGGCCCCACCATAGGCCCTGCTTGTGCTGGAGCACCCTGGGGGAATTGGGGACTGCTTCAGGGTGTCCCTGTGAACAAGCAGTGTCCCAGCCAGGTTTTAGTGTCCACAGAGGATGGTGTGGCTCCTGGAAACCATGTGTGCCCAACATCTCGCCCCTCACCTGTTTCTCTCTCACATAGCCCAGGCCTTTCACAGCCTCAGGGCTGAACTCTGAGCCTTCTGTCAGTCTTGCCACTAGTGTTGTACCTCAACTTCCACCCATTTTTAGACTTGTTTTGTACAATTTTCTTAGCTGGGAGATGATTCATTTAATAGTCAGTCCCATAAAGAGTCTAGCACAGTGCCTGTGCGTGCCCCAACAAATCTTAGTGATCAAGATTAATACTACAACACTGGATTCACTGGACAATGAGTCTGCTTCTCTGCCCCCATTGCTGCTGCCCCTGGATGTAGGGACATGCCCCTCTTGATGTGATTTCTTTCTAGACCCCTCTTCAGCCCCTACCTAGAGCAGTCTCCCCAGGAAGTGGACACTATGGAAAACCACATTTTTGGCCATCCTGGACTGCTGCTCCCCCTGGCCCCCTGAGCATGCAGTGAAGGAGTATGGCTGGCCTTCCTGACTCCTGTCGACATTTGCAGCTCTTCCCAAGCCCATTCCTGCCATTTTTTTTCTTCCTTCCTCCTCAGTTCCCCTCAGCCCTCCTCTTTCTTTCTTTTTTCTTCTTCTAGTCTTCCTTTCTCCACCTGCCTCCCCATCCTCTTTCCTTCTTTACTCAGGATAACCCTATATGGTACCTAGGGTCCTTTCTCATCTGTACCCCAGGAGTATTTGGAGCTATTAAGAGTCTTGTGCACACTCATCTGGGCTTAGATTCAACATATCATAATCACATGCTCCAGACACATGGATTTGGCTCCTTTCAAACAGTGTCCATAGTGGCAGCTTCATCCATTCATTCAACAAATACTCATTAGAAGCCTACGCTATGCTCAGCCTTAGCCTGGGGTTACTGGGGCAAATAAGACAGATGTGCCCCAATTTTCATGAAGTTTAGAGAGGGGAGAAAAGAATGAGCAAATACACAAGATGATTTTGTTAATAAGTGCATGAAGAAAAGAAAGCAGAGTGATATGAAAGTGATTGTCAGGGCAGGCCTCAGAAAGAGGTGACACTTGAGACCTAGATGTTCAGATTGCATCATAGCACCAGGCAGTTTTCTTTGTCAAAAATAACAAGATCTGACTCTGGTTAACGTAAGCACGAAAGGAATGCACTGGAAAGGTATCAGGTAGTTCAGAGAGTGGGCAGGAGTCCTGGAAAATTAGGCCAGCACAGAGGCGGTTGCTAAGGGAGACTGGTGGCCAGAACCTTGACCTAAGTCATGTCTCAGCAGGCTCTGGTTAGGACCCAGCTGCCACTGTTCTGGATACTGGGTACCATTTGGACCTTGAACCCTGGACCCATTGGCATATCATCACAAGAGGGACCTCCAAACAAAGCCTGATCACATGCCCCAGACCACAAGTTTGTTCTCTACCAAGTAGCCTGTTAGAAAACAAAGTCAGATCTCATCTTACTCAGACTAAATGCCAGTATTTATAAAGTCCTACTTGATCTGGTCTCCTGTACCCCTGTGCTCTCATTTACTACTCTTCTCTTGCTTGACCCTGCTCCTGCCACATGGACCTCAGCCACTCCAAGATTGCCCTCACCTATAGGGGCACTGGTTGTTCCTTCCACGTCAAACGCTTTTCCCCAAGTATCCCCATAGCTCCTTCCCTCACCCCCTACAAATCTTACCTAGAAGTCATCTTTTCTGGAGACCCACCTGGTCTCCCAATTCAAGCCTAACCTTCTCTCAGTCCATATGATTTCTTTATGCCCATCGTTTTTTCCCCTTCTTCTTGTCATCTTTTAATGTATCATTATTATATTTACTGTTCATTGACTGTCTTACTGATGAATCTGTCCTGGGTGCCTAGATCAGCATTTGGTGTTAAAGTTAATATGCCACAGCTATTTGTTCAATGGGTGGGTGGTTAATAGCATGGCATGCTGATCCTCCTATAAAGTCTTGGGAGGCATGAGTTGAATTCTGATTCTGTCACTTACCAGCTATGTGATTCTGCACAAATATTTTTACCTCTGTGAACCTCAGTTTCCTCATGTGTAACATGGGAACCTACCTCAAATGGGTTCTTGGTGAAGAGTAAATGAGAAAATGTACTGAATAAGGCCCAGTTACCATTTGCTTATTCTTTCCTGCCCATTCATTCAAATCTATTAAAATGAGTCTCCCGGGCCAATAAATCACAATGAATGTTTGTTTCCATTTACTTTGGATTATATGTCATTATAAATATTAACAAATAAGACTTAAAAAGGACACCTTCGGGTAGGTCAGACGAAAGTACAAAAATTGTGTGTGGGGCTGCAGTTTAAGGACGATTTCTGCAGTCATCACATGGTAGCAAAACGGTGTTAAGCAGTGCACGAGAGTCTGCGTCGACGACAGCCAGAGTCCATGCATCGGGAGGTTCTCTCGGTTGAGAAGGAACAAAGGCTGGACATGCACGGGCCGGTAGGTGCAGTTCCTCAACCTCGCCACTAGAGGTCAGGAGGTTACCGCTTGAGGGTTGGAAGACGGGCCCGTTGGGGATTGGCTAGTGGTGGCGGTGGGTGGGGCGGAGACCAGGAAGGGTGGATGCAGAGCATGGTGAGCGGCCCCCTCGGTTACTGACACCTGACTTTGGAATGTCTTTTTTTTTTTTTTTGCATCAAATCTCCCATCTTTGTAGGTCGGATGGACCAGAGGAAAGATGCCAGTATGGGGTCAAAGGCAGAGCTGATACTGCAGCTTCTCAAAGAGCTTTTTCTTTTACAGAGATACAATCTGCAAGGGTTCTAGAACAGTGCCAGGATTCTCCTGAAAGTTCTGTCACTCCCTGGGGGCCTTCCTGTGCCCCATCCTCCACTTGAGCTGGCTGTCTAGAATTCCTGCCTCCCAGCCTGACTGTCCCATTGGTCAGCGGAAACCGTCTTTCAGGACCGTCTTTCAGGACTTGAACAGCCTGGGGCAGTAGAGGGCCCTGGACTGGGTGCCAGGAGTTCTGGGAAATCTTGTCGCAGCTGGATCTGTTTCTCTATTAAGGAAGTTGTAGTAGGTGGACTCACAGAGTCCCTTCTAGCTTTGCCATTCAGCAATTCCATGTCTTCACAGAGAGACTGTGAGGCTCATCTCTGAATGAGACCCTCCAAAAGGCAAAGGTAGAGGGTACTCAGGGCTCACCAGACACAAGGGTTGTGAAGATTTATTAAGACAGTGCACGTAAAACCCTTAATACACACAAAGCCTTCTTAAAGATGAGAAAACCAAGTCTCCATGACCAGCAAAAGTTGCTACGTGCTGTGTGGGGGTTAGAGTCCCAAGTACCCTGCAAACTAGGAAAGGGCAGATGGGCACTTGGTGGGATTTGAATCATCACCCCAGGCCTCAGATGGTGGTGTGCTTTGTGTTTGCAGCAGAACTCCCAACCCTGGTGACCATGTGAGCCCTGTTGCTAGCGTTGCTGTGGTTGGGCAGCAGGCAGGGGTGAGCCTCAGGCAGGAAACTAGCAGGACCTCTCATGTGTGAGCCCAGCACCCTACTTCCCCTGAAGTGTGGTCCAGAGCCCTGGGGCTGGGGGTGGGGAAGGGGCCATGGAGTCTGGTCTGCCGCAGCTGTGGTAAGGCTGGAAAGCCTTGGGCAGGTCACTTTTCTTCTCTGGGCTTCATTTCCCATCAGTTCAGTAATGGGTTGAACACAGAATTTCCTTGGTTATGCATTTGTTCATCCAGTATTCCTGAAGGCCCCTTGGAAGGCAGGAAAAGTCTGGGGCTTCATACCTGGGCCCCAACCCTTCAACCTTTCCCTGGAGACCCTGACTCAGGGTATAGACAGGCCCAGCAGGCAGGGTGTCTCCCTCTTAGCTTCCCAGAAACAAGGCCCTGGACCGCTGCTCAGTATTCCTGAGAGGGACATCAGTGGCCACAGTAGGGCCAGGATGCATGGGCAATCACCTGGGGTCCCAAACCCAGAAGAGCCTAGGTAGGAGGCAGGGGAAGGGAAGAGGAGGGTGAGGACAGGAGGACATTTTGCTTCTTTTAGTATAAAACAAAGGACCCTTTTTCTCTTCCTGACTACAGTTGACCTGATGCTTAAGCTGGGAAGAATGAGAGGCAGTATTCATTTTCCAAGTTCCTCAGGAGGAAAGAGATCAAAAGTGGGAGAACTGGATCTGAGAACTGAACTTGACCCTGCACCAACATCAGTTTCACCATGGTACTTCCATCTCTTCCCCCACAGCTATGAGCCCAGGCTGGCCTGGCAACCAAGGGTGGGGAGGGAGTAGGGCTGGGTGCCATTGCCCCTGCCCCCCAGAGAAACCATGGGTCCCTCAGTGTCCCTGGCTTAATCATCATTCTCTCTGCTCCAGGCCTTCGAGACCATTCCCACCGCTTGCACTGCCCTTCCCCTTGCCTGCCTAGAAACTCTACTGCCTTTCAAGGTTTTGCTAAAGCATAACCTCCTCTGGAAAGCCCTACCTGCTCTCCCAGCAGAGTCAGCAGAATCCACAGCACTTGCAGGCGGTCCAGGCTAGCCTTGGCATTCCTTGATCTCCATGTAATGGTTTGTTTCCAGCTTCCTGACTAGACAGGAGAATTCCCTGAGGGCAGGCCTGGATCTCATTCATACCTAAGGGCTTGTGAAATTATTGAGTGAAGTGTTTGCCATTCGCCCATGTTCATTGGGAGCTTCTGGGAACTTCACCAGACTCCTGGCTCTCAGGTTAACATATTTTTACCTGCCCAGTAATGCCAGGGATGAATGGATATAGTCAGCACCCTGTCCTGCCTGCAGTCTCCTCCCCACTATATGCTTCTTCCTAACACCCCTAACAGGAGTTCTCACTGGCCCCATCAGGGTGCCCCTGCACTCCCATTCTCTCAGCCTGAGGTCCCCTGTGACTTACTGCTGACCTCTGGTAGGTTCCTTGTCCCTGGATAGCCCCATTCCCTTCCTCAGGATGGATACTGAGGCCAAGCTCCTCTCCTCCCAGCTGTGGCCCATTCGGGCCCCAGGGGCTGAAAGTAGACCCAGCTGTCTGCCCTCGCTGTCCCTCAGAGTGGCTAGGTCCTCCATGGCCTCCAAGTGGGGGCTGCAGTGGTTCTGTGTTTGGGCAGGTGTCCTGGATCTCCCCCAACATGGGGGGCTGAGGCCCTTGGTGGCAGTTGAGGAAGCCCAGGGCCAGGCCAGTGCTGGGCCAGGTGACACGCAGGGGCAGGTGTGGCAGCAGGTGGGGGCCAGTCAGTCGCTGAGCACAGCCCCAGGGAGTTCGTTGGTGAGTGTGTGCCAGCGCTCTATCCGCTTGTCCTTGTTCTTCAGGCAGTCAAACCAGTGCTTCAGACGCTCACCCTTGGCATTGATACCTAGAACCACACCACCTGCAGGAGGGGAGTTGAGGGGGCAGCCAGGGACCTTGGGGCAGGTGCTCCCATAGACCCATCCCTCTGGAGCCAGTGCTCGCCCCCCATCCTAGATTCCATGCTCCAATGCCAGACTCTCCACCCTGCCTGCTGGGCTCTGAGGGTGGTCGGTGGCCTGACCACCATGCCATACCCTTGACCCCCCAGATCAGGGCCTGGGGATCCTGCCCTTCTATCCAGGACCAGAGCAGTGTTGGGGCAGAGTGCAGTAGCATATGTTAGGGACCAAGGGATGAGGGCAAAAAAGAGCAAGAAAGGCCTAGGGTAGCTCGACTATCCACAGCCACCAAGGCCACCAGGACTTCCAGGCCACAAGGGGTCAGGGTCCAGCCTTAGGCACTATCACCACCTCTGACTCCTGTTCCCCCAAAACTGCTGTGTGACCATCCAGGCCTCCTTCCCTCTCTGGGCCTGTCTCGTCCTCTGTCACATGGGGTC
Source organism: Eidolon dupreanum (assembly GCA_028627145.1). Classification (NCBI taxonomy): domain Eukaryota; kingdom Metazoa; phylum Chordata; class Mammalia; order Chiroptera; family Pteropodidae; genus Eidolon; species Eidolon dupreanum. Next base: position 73,766,134 of record CM053506.1, read on the forward strand.
AGGTTGGATAATGTCTGAAGCCCCTCACATGTGGGGGCAGGTGGTCTGTGGCCTCAGATTTCCCCAGAAGCTAGGAAGGAGGGGCTGTGTCCTAATTCAAGCCCACTGCCCTTCACTGAAGTGAGGACAGGCATGTGGTCAAATGGCATTCTTATCATGTCCTCTTACCAATGAAATCGTTAGATTTTCCAATGTCGTAATCCCAAACAGTGACTTCCAGGGTCTTCTTGGCCAGGTCCCCATGCTTAATCTCATAACAGAACTCCTGGTGGCCAGAAGGGGAGAGTCAGGGCCAATGCCACATGGCCAGGAGGGCTCTGAGGTATGGTGAGGGCATGAACTGAGGGAGGGATGGGTGAATGGGAGGGTGGTCAGTGCATGGTGGTAGACAATGGTGGATTCTCACTCACCTCATCCTCATCTGCCTGATTGGAGTCCTCAGGGTCCCCTTCACTCCAACCCACCTGTTCCTTTGTCACTGAAGCCTCTCTCTTAAGATCTCTGAGAGCTTCCTTATTGCCAAATCAACTCACATTTGGCAGCCTTTGTGTGCTTACCTCTCTTGTGTCTGGCTCTGCTGTGTAACTCCCTTCTTTGTGGAACCCTCTCTTCCACCAGCTTCTGGTACTCCCCTCACTCTCTAGGAGCATTTCGTCAGCCTCCTGTCTGCCTCTGTTGCTCAGGCTCTGCCTGAGGCCCCTGGCCTCCCTGCCCTGCTCTCACTCATCACCCTAATCGCGTCCCACCAGAGCTTCCCCCATCTCCCTACACCTCCCACTCCTGCTAGTGGGTTCCTTGACTTCCAACTCCACATCTAATATGGCCACAATCCTGCCAGTTCCATCCTCTGAAGATCTTTCCAAGCCATCCTCTCCCCTCCATCTGCACCACTTCGGCCTGGTTCAGCTTGGCTCATGCCCCATGGCTGAGGGCTCTCCTGTCAGCCCCTCCTCACCCTTTCTTCTTACCCTTGAAGCTCCCACAGTGATGCTTGAAAACCCAGTCCCCCGGGCCCCCTGTCTCAGAGGAGCACAAGTGGCTTTTCTGTGGCTTCACCAGCCCCTTGTACCTCATTGAACTCTGGGTTCAGGGTCTTCTTCTTTACTGCTGTCTTATGTTTGGATTTCTTGTCCACATCTGGCTTCAGGTATCTGGAATTATAACCGATAGGTAGGCAGAGGGTAGGGAGAAGCTGTGGGTACAGCTGGAGCCAGCAGGAACAGTTGTCTTATCTGAGGAATTGCTTTTTGTCACCAGAGAGATATTCCTGCCACCCCACCCCTGTTCATCCTAATCATCAGATTCCTCAGCACTACTTTGTGGCAAAGGTGGGTGATTAACTATAGCAGGAGCAGCAAGTGGTTTCTCCAACATCTGTACTTTCCTGGAATTAACCACAGAGCCCCCTCCATCCTTCTAGGAAAGAGGATCTTCCTTGTTTCTGCAAGTCTAGTTTTCACAAAGCTTACATTTCTCACCAGAAAAACATTTTTAGCAGAGTTGATCCCTTGTTTGGACATTTTTTATAGCAGATTTATTGAGATATAATTCATTTACTATAAACTTTATCATTCTAAAGTATAAAATAACAGCAGTTTTCAGTATATTCCCAGAGTTGTACAACCATTGCCACTACACTATTGGAGCTCTGAGGAAGAAAAAAGGCCTTTTGGGCAGTAACAACAATGCTCTCTGAAGGAAGACAGAAGACTGGCTTGTGAGTCAGCTCCATATGCATTAGCTCCTTAGAATTTGATGCAGAACAGTTGTCTTATCTGAGGTTCAGGACGTACAGGGACTTGCCCAAGGTCACACAGCTGCTCAGCACAGGGCTGGTGTTCAGAGGCCAGAACAGGAGGCCTAGAATCTCTCCTTTGAAGAACTTCTCATTATATCCCTGCATAGGTAACTGAGTGACTATTACTCTGCCCCTGCTGAGGATGATCTGGGGGTGAGGACCACATCTGTCTCACCAACTGTCAGCTTCCTGGCACCCAGCTCAGTGCTTGGAACTTGGTAGGTCAATAAACATCTGCTGAATAAATGACTGAATTCCTAGAAGTGAAATTACCCACACACAGTCATGCACATGTCAAGCTTCTTGCTTCATTTTGCTGAACTGCCCACCAGAAAGGCCATGCAGTTGAAACACAGTGCACTTGATAAAACTGAATACCATCGCCTTAAAAATCCTTGCTGAGACATAAAATGTGAGAGGAAACAGAGAAACAAAAAAGCATAGAAAACTGCCAAGCTAAAATAGCAGACCAGAATTGCAATAGAAAAGAAACAACGCAGATAGAGCAACCAGAAGACAAGAGATAAAATGGCTGTAGTACGTCCTTATGTATCAATAACTACCCTAAATGTAAATAGACCAAACTCACTGATCAAAAAGCACAGAGTAGTGGGATGGATTAAAAAAAACAAAGACCTAACGATATGTTGTCTGCAGGAGACTCATTTCAACTCCAGAGGCAAATAGGCTTAAAGTGTGAAGGGTGGAAGATGATATTACAAGCAAATGGCATCTAGAGAAAAGTGGAGGTGTAGCAGTACTTATATTAGACAAAATAGATTTCAAGATATAAAAAGTAACAGGAGACAAAAATGAACATTTAATCATGATAAAGGGGATAATTCATCAAAAAGACATAACACTTATCAATATATGTGCACCCAAACTGGGAACACCAACAAATATAAAGCAATTACTAACAGACCTAAAGGCAGAAACTGAAGAAAAATATAATTGTAGTAGGGGACTTGAATATCTCACTCACAGTGATTAACAGATCATCCAGACAGAAAGTCAGTAAGAAAATATTACATTCAATGGCACATTAGACCAACTGGACTTGATATTTATAGAATTTTGCATTCCCCAATGACAGAATACACATCATTTTCAAGTGCAAACAAAACATTCTCAAGGATAGACCACATGTTGGGACACAAAACTAGTCAATAAATTAATGAATGAAATAATGCCAAGCATGTTTTCCAATCAATACTATGAAACTGGAAATTAATTACAAGGAGAAATCTGGAGAACCCACAAATGTGTGGAGATTAAACACCATGCTACTGAACAACAATTGGGTCAAAGACTAAATAAGAGGTCAAAGATACAAAGAGACAAATGCAAATGAAAATACAACATACCAAAATTTTTGGGATGCAGTGAAAGCAGTACTAAAAGAGATGTTTATAGCTTATGGGCGTACCTTAAGAAACAAGAAGAATACCAAATAAACAATCTAACATTATATCTTAAAGAACTAGAAAAATAAGAACAAATGAAGCTTAAAGTCAACGAAGGAAGGAAATAAAAATCAAAGCAGAAATAAATGAAATATAGAACAAAAAGACAATAGGAAAAAATTAATGAAACAAAGACCTGGTTCTTTGAAAAGACAAACCTCCAGCTAAATTCATTGAGGAGAAGAGAAAAGACTCAAAAAATCAGAAATGAAAGAAGTTAAACACCATACAAAGGATTACACAAGAATACTGTGGAATGCTATATGCCACCATATTCAATAACTTAGAAGAAATGGGCAAATTCTTAGGGGTATACAAACGTCCTAAACTTAATAATGAAGAGGTGGAAAACCTAAATAGACTGATCACTAGTAAAGAATTGAAACAATAATAAAAATCCTCCCCTAAAGTCCAAGACCAGATGGCTTCATTGGTGAATTTGACCAAATATCCAAAAAAGATATAATACCCATCTTTCTCAACTTCTTCCAAAAAATCAAAGAAGAGAAAATACTTTTCAACTCATTTTACAAGGCCAATATTACTCTGATACAAAAACCAGGCAAGGACAACACATAAAAAGAAAATTACAGGCCAATATCACTGATGGTCATAGATGCAAAAATTCTAAACAGAATACTAACGAATACAACAATACATTAAAAGGATCATACATCATGATCAAGTGGGGTTCATTACAGGGATGGGTCAACATCTGCAAATCAATTTGATATACCACATTAACAAAATAAAATATAAAAATCATATGATCATATTAATAGATTCAGCAAAAGCATTTAATGATACAATATCTGCTTATGATAAAAACACTCAATAAAATGGGTATAGAAGAAAAGTACCTCAATATAAAAAGTACCATCTATGACAAACTCTCAGCTAACATCATACTCAATGGTGAAAAATGAAAACTTTTCCTCTAAGATCAGGAACAAGACAAGGATGCCCCCTCTCACCGCTGTTATTCAGTGGAAGTCCAAGCCAAGACTAATTAGGCAAGACAAAGAAATAAAAGGTATCCAAATTGGGAATAAAGTAGAAATTTCACTATTTTCAGATGGCATGGTTCTACATATAGATAGTCCTAAAGACCCTAAGAAAACACTATGAGAAGTAATAAATACAGAAAAGTTGCAGGATATAAAATCAATATATAAAAATCTGTTGCATTCCTACATACTGACACTAAAATATTAGAAAGAGAAATGAAGAAAACAAACACATTTACAGTTGCAATGAAAAGAATAAAATACCTAAGAAATAACAAAGGAGGTGAAGGGCCTGTATATGAAAAAGCACAAGACATTGTTGAAAGAAATTAAAAACATAAAGAAATGAAAGGTATTCCATGTTCATGGATTGAAAGAATTAACATTGTTACAGTGATCATATACCTAAAGCAATATTCAGATTTAATGCAATCTCTATCAAAATCCCAATGGCATTTTTCATAAAATAGAAGAAAAAAATCCTCAAATTTGTATGAAACCAAAAGAGATCCCAAATAGGCAAAGCAATCATAAGAAAAAAGAATAAAGCCAGCAGTATTATACTCCCTGACTTTAACTTATGCTATAAAGCTACAGTAATCAAAATAGCATGGTAGTGGTGGAAAAACAGACACACAGACTACTGGAACAGAATTGAGAGCTCAGATGTAAACCCACGCATATATGGGCAACTAATTTTTGACTAAGGAGTCAAAAACATGCAATGGAGAAAGGCAAGTCTCTTCATTTCATTAAATGGTATTGGGAAAACTGGAAAACCACATGGAAAAGAATGAAACTATACTGCTATCTGATACCATACACAAAAGTTAACTCAAAATGGATTAAAGAGTTGAATATAAGACCTGCAACAATAAAATACATAGAAGAAAACACACATACTAAACTTACGGACTTTGGTCTCAGGGGGTTTTTTAAACTTGACCCTAAGGACAAGGGTAGTAAAAACAAATGAATGGGACTACATCAAAGTAAAAAAGCTTCTGTATAGAAAAAGAAACCAACAAAACAAAAATGCAACTAATTGAATAGGAGAAGATATTTGCAAATAATACCTCTGATAAAGGGCTAATAACCAAAATGTTTAAAGAACTTGCACAACTCAAACAAAAACCAATCCAATTAAAAAACAACAGTGGGCCTAAATAGACACTTTTCCAAGGAAGACATATAGATATATGAAAAAATGCTCAACATCACTAGCTAAGGGAAATGCAAATCAAAACCACAATGAGATACCATCAAACACCCCTTAGAAAGGCTATTAAAAAGATGAAAAAAAATGTGTTGGAGAGGATGTAGAGAAAAGGGAACCCTTGTACACTGTTGGTAGGAATGTGAATCGGTGCAGCCACTTTGGAGAACAGTGTGGAGGTTCCTCAAAAAATTAAGACTAGAGCTACCATATGACCCAGCAATCTCTCTTCTGAGTGTCTACCTGAAAAATTTGAAGACACTTATTTGTAAAGATATATGCACCCCTATGTTCATTGCAGCATTACTAACAATAGCCAAGGCATGGAAATAACCTAAGTGTCCCTTGACAGATGACTGGCTAAAGCAATGTGGTATGTATTGCTTTATATACCACACACACACACACACACACACACACACACACACACACACACACAATGGAATACTACTCAGTCATAATAAGATGAAATATTGCCATCTGGACAACATAAATGAATGTTGAGAGTGTTATGCTAAGTGAGATAAGTCAGGTGGAAAAGGACAAGATTTCAATCATGTGGGATATAAAACAAAAAGCAACAAATGAACAAACAGAACAAACAAACTCAGATACAGACAACATATACAGATTCCATATTATAAAGTTGTACACCTGAAATTTATATAATGTTATTAACCAATGTTACCCCAATAAATGTAATAATAAAAAAATCCTTGCTAGTTTGAAAGGTGGAAAGTGGTATCTCACTGTTGCTTTACTTTGCATTTTTATTTTCTTTGCTTGTGGTTTTTATTACATAAATAATACTGATTCATTGCAGAAATACTAAAAAACATGTATTGACAAAAGTTGGGGATGGAGGAGAGAAATGAAGGCATATGTTCACACAAAAACCTGGTCTTTAGCAGCTTTATATAATCACCCCAAACTGGAAACAAGCTACCTGCACTTCACCTGGTGAACTGATTAAGAACCTGTGGTTTATCTGTTCAGTGGATGTCTAGTCAGCAAAAAGACTAAGCTACCAACTCAGGCAGCCACGCGGCTGAGTCTCCAATGCATTGTACCACATGAAAGACGATAGATTCCAAAGATGATGCATTGTACTATGGCCTTGATGAGGAAGTCTGGAAAAGGCATAACTGTTGGGACAGAAAACAAGTCAGTGGTTGCCCGGGGCTGGGGACACTTTTTGGGGTGAGAGAAGTATTCTATATTTTGGCTGTGGTTGTGGTAACAAGATTGAAAATGCCAGTCAATTTTCAAAAGGGGAGAAACTCACTGTGTTTAAATCATACCTCAATAAACCAGAGTTTTAGAACAAGTTGGGTGGTTCCCTTAAGCCCCTACCCAGATACTGTGAGTTTCTTCAGCTCCTTACAAGCTTCCATATGCTTGTCCATTTTGCTGTTTATCAGTATTTTATTTTCTGACTTTGCCTGTTTTGCTTTGGGTGTAAGAAGAAGGGACAAGGGAGCCCCACACAATGAGAGCGTCCCTTACCATGCCTTTAGAAGCCCTATTAAGAAAAGCTGTTCCAGCATCCCCATACCCTCAGTGCTGCACGGTCAGTTTCTACCTGGTGACCCCTCACCTGTCCACCAGGCTCCATGGTGGCCACCAGCCTCAGGGCCTCCAGCCATAGACAGTTCCCCTAGGGATCATCCTCTGTTCTGCTTCTAGGCCAGGCCTTTTTGCTGTCTCCTCTGCCTGGAGCACCCTTCTTGCCTCACCTCACCATTCCAGGTGAGCTTCCTCTGGAGGGCGACTTGTGTAGGTTGGGAGCACACTCTGGCAAAGCCCAGTGGCCTCTCTCCTTGCTGTCAGGACTGTCTCCTGCCCTGGCCAGCAGGGGTCATGGAGCATCCCCAGCAATGTCACCTCTGACCCCTTCTGCACAGTGACTACTGCTCACCTAAGGCCCCTAGAAGAAACCAGAGGGCCAGAGAAGAAAGGAGTTGTCCAGAGAAGCACAGCAAGTTGCTTGAGTTTCCTGTTTCTCTAGGTGGAATATGGAGATAGTAATAGACATGACAGAGTTGGGTTATCGGAAGGGTTCGAGAGGCCTGGCGCAGTCCTTGGCACACAATTGCTCAGTACATGTTAGTGGTGATTATCATCATCATGGGTAACCCCGTTTTTTTTCCATCATACTCTGAAGAGCTGAATTTGGGGTCAACTTTCGGCCTGGGGAAACTGAGGCACAAGTCATCTAGGGTGAGGTTTACAAAAACAAAGATGCCAAGTAAAGGCCTTGGCTCATCTAGCTTTGCCCCTCAGTATCTACCACCTGGTACTTCCCCAGCTAGCTCCCTTCTCGGAATCACAGGTGCCCTGCCAAAGGATGCAGCCACAGGGGCAGTCTGCTCAGAATCTAACTTGTGCCTCTATTTCTCCTGCTTTTAGCAAGAAAGAGGCCCATGGTCCATGAAAGGGCCTTTCAGAGATAGGGAACCATGAGGAGGCCTTAGCGCAATTCCCACATCTCACCTGGGGAATTTTAATCAAATGTAGGGGTTTCTAGGTTGATGTGGCCCTCAGGGGAAGCGCCACATGGCTCAGATACAGGGAGGCACTCACAGATCTGCCTGTCTTTGAAAGGCCATGCTGACCTGGCCTGTGGCTGGGTGGCGAGACACTGCTGCAGTGGGCTGAGCAGCCTCCACGCCTGGGTGTAGTGACATGTCCTGCCAGGGCTACCTCTGCCTGGCCGTGGGAGGTGGCTGGACTGTCTGTTGTACCAGATGAGATCCCGCTTTCTGGATAACCCCACAAAGGACCCTGGTGTTCCTGTCAACCTGGCAGGAGGTCACTGAGCCTGAATTAAAAATTTCATACCATTTTGGCGTCAGACTGTATTTCCTGCCATAAGAGAACTCTAGCGTCACAGGTGCAGATGGAGGCACTGTGCTCCCTCTCCAGTCCCTACCCCTTCCGCTCTCTCCAGAGACCGCCACTACAGTGAGATGCTCTGCAGGTTTAAGAAACAACACCACCGCACCATGTACACGGTGCTGCAGGTTGCTTCTGGGCTTAGCATATTTTGGATAGCTGTCCATGTTAATTCATCTAGTCCTATTTTATTCATGTTAATTACATAGTATTCCATCCTATGGATATGCCACATTTTATTAATCTATTCTTTTGCTGATGAATGCTTGGCTATTTCCAGTTTATTGCTATGACAAACAATGCTACAATAAACAGCTTTCCACCCAAACATGGGTTTCTAGGATACAAATGTAGAAGGGAAATAACGCAACCATAGGGCACACAATTTCCCACTTTATTGGATTTTGCCGAATTTCCTCCAATGGTTATAGAGTATCCTGATTATTTTCTGAACTGTTACAGCACTTGCCCTCACAGTGGTCTCTAATCCACTGGAAATCACTGTTTTGCTAATGGTTGACATCGGGGCCCAATTCATTGTGTTTTTTTTTTTTGTTTTTTTTTTGTTTTTTTGTTTTTTTTTTTTTTAATGTGGAAATGAGTAATCTCTAGCCATTTGCAAGAACCTGCCTTCTCTCAATGATCCTGGTCACCTCATTACATCTGGGCACTGCTCCTGGGGACTGGTGGTATTGGATTAAAAAAAAAAAAAAGCTATACTGAGATATGCTTCCCATGCTGTACAAGAGACCCTTTTAAAGTACACAGATGAATAGTTTTCAGTGTATTCACAGAGTTATACAACCGTCACCACAATCCATTTATAACATTTGTTTCACCCCCAAAAAGGATCCAATACTCATCAGCAGTCACTCCCCATTTCCCCGTAAGCTCCCCCAGCCCCTGGCAACTACTACTACGCTTTCTGTCTCTATGAATTTGCCTATTCAGGACAGTTCATATAATTCATGGAATCAAACAAGGTGTGCCCTCTTTCACTTAGCATAATATTTTCAAGGTTCCTACATGTTGTAGCATGAATCAGTATTTTACCTCTTTCTATGGCTGAATAATATTCCATTGCATGGAAAGCCCACATTTTGTCTATCCATTCATTGTCTGATGAACACTTAGGTTTAGGTTGTTTCCACCTTTTGTATATTGTGAATATTACTTCTATGAACATTCATGTATAAGTTTTTGTGTGGACATGTTTTCAGTTTGGGTAAACACCTAGGAGTGGAATTGCTGGGTCATGTGGTAACTCCATGTTTAGCCTTTTGGGTAACTGCCAGACCCTTTTCCAGAGTGTCTGTACCATTTTTGTCATCTGATTCTAAAAATAACAGAAATATGATAGTGGCCAGTGGAAATGGTGGCCCTAGAATTGTGCCATGGGGCAGCACTGGCTTCCCTGTGGTGTCAAGATGTCCCCATGGCCTCTGTCACCCAGATCTCCTCACTGTCCCTCAGGCCAGGCCCATTTGTGCTTCTGTATCTCAACTCCTCTGTCCCTCTGACTAAAGAGGCATACCTCCTTTCTGCTGAGCCAAATCCTCTCCAAGCCCAACCCTTCAAGAGAGTCTCACTGTGAATGCAGGCTAATATCCATCTCTTGTTTGTGGAGGGCCCGAAGTACCAATAGTGGTCACTGTGACATCTGCTTTGCCCCTATCTGAAGGGCTACCAGCTCCTGCCTGCCCCTCAGAGCTAGGATCACAGTCTATCCTGGGACAGGTTTATGACTTGGGGCCCTGGCCATCTTGCATGGTCCCTGAGTTATTGTCTCTCCCCAGTGCCACCATGAACCCCTGCTGGCAGGGCTGGGTGGATCCTTATCTGCACCTATGACACCAGCACAGGGGTGGGCACATGTGGGCAGGACTATGTCCTGGCAGAGTTCTTTCACTGGATTTCCCAGGCTCTTGGCACAGGCCTTTCCCCTCCTGCCCCCTCCTGCGACCTGCTCATAGCCCATCCTGGGCCCTGTGCTTGCGGGGAGGCCTAAATGGGGCATCGGGGCATAACTACTCTCTATCTGTGAGACCTGAGAAGCCACTGAGCTTCTATGGGCCTCAGTTTCCTCACCTGTGAAATGAGGCTGGCTAGACTTAACCCACAGAATCACCAAAGGAGCACAGAAGAGAATGTGGCCTGTGGACACAGGCCTCCCTCAGTGCTCACCTCACTAACAACTGATCTCGTCACACGGAACTTCCTTCTGAGGTGAGCGGGGAAGGAGGTGGCCGACCTGGCCGCTCACTCACGTTTTCACGTAGGGGTCCGAGTAGCCATTGGCGTCCATGGCAGCCAGGTGTGCACAGCGCACGATGCCGACCAGCAGGCCCTGCTTCTGCGAGCTGTACTTGAGGGAGATGAGGATGCGGCCCCGCTCCTCTAGGGACTTGTCTTCTGTCTTGTCCACCTGTGGGGAGGGAAGTTACTGGGCTGTCCTCACCTGCTCCCATCCTCACCCTCAGCCATGGGCCACTGAGGCTGTTGATGGGCCCAGGACAAGTGGAGCCTGTGGATGGTGAGGGGTCACCCTGGCTCTAGCTCCCCTGAAGGTTTTCCTGGAGCCCCTCAGGGTCCAGGGGGCAGCCTCCTTGGGGAGAACACGCGAGACAGTTTGACACATTCCCAACCTCAGGGGAAGCTGGGAGGCAGATGGGGGCCACCCGGGCTCCTCTCATGCCCCCCTCTGGGAAACAGACCTTGCCTCTAGGCCTCACTTCTGGCCTCCCCACCCCAGCTACCTGACACGTCTCCATTCCTCACCCTCTTCAGATCACCCATTTCCATATTCTGGCTGCTGCTCATGAGGATCCCTTTCCTTTACCCTCTGTCCACCCAGACACATCCAGCTGGAGCCCATGACCCCCAAGGGCCCCTTCTTAGGCTTCTCAGCCAGGCTCCCCTCACAGGAAGGCTCAGCCCTGTCCCTTTGCCCATGACCGCCCTATTGCTGAAGTGATGCCCCACATGGCCTTGCAGAGGCAGGGCCCACACCTACACATTCCTGGAGATGCAGCTCCTGTGAAGTGAGGGAAGGACCACTTTCCCCAACTCCCACACCCAGAACAGACATGGCTACTTGATCACAGCATTCATCCAGAGCTGAAATGCAGCCTCAGCATCTCAACACAGAGCTCAGGCAGCCATCACCAACATAGCAGACTAGGCATGTGAGAGTTAACTGTCTGCCACTCTGGCCTAGGGCTTCACTAAACCATGGCTCTTGTGCTAGTTTGTGTGATATGTGGAAATTAAACAATACAAATGAGCAGGGATATTTTCAGCTGTTTTTTTAGGGGGTATATTGTACTCCAGGCTGATTCATATGAAGAGCGTTAAGTTGGGCGTTGTTCAGTATTTACTGAGAACAAATAAGTTCTCAGACTATGTAAAATCTAAAATGTACCATCAAAATGTATCTTTACTGCCAGAGTAGTCAATTTCAAACCACACTCCTGTGCTCAACCTCTATCCCCAAAACCAGACCAATGAGCTCCTAGCAAAGTCAAACAAAACTCAGGAACACTCCGATCATGCCCTGTGCACAGGCACACCCACTCACCCATCCGCGTGCACAAACACACTTGCACACGCATTCCACACACTCGAATGAGCCCACACATGCATACTCGTTCACACACAGATACATGCTTACACACATACATGACGTTCTCACACATAATTCATGCACGTACACATGCACGCTCACACCCCCACACAGTTGCTTGTTTACGCCAGGGATCAAAACCCAGGAATACAACTATAGTAGGAGTTGATGTTGCCTTTTATAAATGACATAGATCATTTGGAAAAACTAGGTTACCTGTGGTTACTGACTAATAATAAATTTAAAAAGGTCATATCCATCACACAAATGTCTATGAGTGGGAGAGAACATGACAAGAGAATAAAATTTGATCAAGTTATGCAAGAAGACAGAGCTGGGATTCTGGCAGGAAGCTCTGGCCTTAGGCCGACTTGTTCTCAGGGCTTGACCCAGGCCAGGCTGCTCTGAGCACTTGTCCCAGGGCCCAGACCCCACCAGGAGATGCGCACGTGGGGTACAGCCACTGGGTTCTGTCCTCTTGAGCTGTCCCTTTACCCAAGCCTCTGGGGAAAAAATGTCCCAGGAAGGGGACTGTACTCTGAACACTGGGCTGCCAGAGGGTCAAGGTTTCTCAGGACCCAGGGCCTCCTGGCTAAATGCTCCAAGACTTTCTGAACTAGGTGAAGGCAAGGCCTCCAACAGGGGAGAGAGAGCTGAGAGACAAGTGGACCGAGACTCTGGGAGGGCTCAGCTGCACAGACAGCCAGGGGGAAAAATCAGTTTTGACATCATTTTCAAATAATTGCAATTTCTAGGAAAGAATTATTTTCTATCTCTGCTGGATATCTCACAGGCATCTCATGCCTAACATGTTCCAGTTGAACTACTGGGTCCCCAGCTGCTCCTCTCAAGGTCTTCCATATCACAGTTAATGACCTTTACTTTTGCAGGTACTTGGGTCCCCATGCCTAGGGAAATGGATCTGCCAGCATACTCATCCAGGACCCAGCACTTCTCCTGCTCTGCTGCTGCCCCTCCCCAGGCCTGGGTCATGCTCATTTCCACCTCACTGCTCTCCCCACCCTCACCCTCCTCTCTTTCCCATTCTGAGCTCAGAGAGCCTGTTAAAATGTAATCAGATGCCCTAGCCCCCGCCTAGCACCCTCCCATAGCTCATCTCACTCAGGGTGAAGAACTGAGTCCTTCCCACTTCTCCATCCCCCAACTTCTGCTCTCAACCCTTTCCCTCTTTCCCCCAGTTTGCTCAGTGGGCTTCTTGCCTGTGCCTCCAACAGGTTGTGCACTTTTTACACAGGGTTCTGCACCTGCTGCTCCCTCTGCCTGGAATACTCCTGCTTGCCTAGTGAGTCCTTCACTGAGCATGCATCAGCCCCTCTCATGCTTTCTTTCTTGGCCTTGATCACTGTCTAACACATGATCTGTTTGGGTGGCTTATCCTGTTTTGGGTCTGTCTCCTGCTCAAGCTCTATGTGGGCAGGGATTTTTGTCTGTCTCCCATCACCTGCCACTGTACCACGCACATAGTAGGTGTTTAATAAATGCTGCTGGCCCTGAGCTCATGGCAGGGAGGACCCAAGATAGCCTGCAGAGCCCCGTGGCCCACTCACTGGCAGCTGCTTCTCCAGGCAGATGCTGAATGTCTTGGTGTGGTTAGGTTTCAGCTTCTTCAGGGGCACTCGCGTCTCCCCGATGAACTCGTTGTGGCGGAATTTGTCCTCATCACACACGGAGATCCTGGAGGGCAAGGGCACGGCCAGCTCTTCAGACACACTGGGTGCTCCAAAGTCAGTGGGGATTTGCAAGCAGTGGGTATGGAGTGGGTAGGCAGGGCCGGCCCCTGTGGATAAGGCTGGGGTGGGAGTCAGTAGGGGAAGAGGCTGTGGCCCAGAGCCCTCACCCACCGCAGGGTTTTTCGGATCATGTCTTCATCTGTGATCCCATAGTAAGTGAGGGTCTCATTCCATGTGGGGTTCAGAGTGTTTCGGAGAGTTTTTGTTCTGAGCTTATTTGCCTGGAGAGAGCAACAAACAATACTGTGAGCGGTAGGCAGACTAATGGCCCCCAAAGATGCCCATGCCCTCATCCCCCTTAACCTGTGACTATGTTCTTGCACATGGCAAAGGGGAATTATGATTGTTAATCAACTGACTTTAAAACAGGGAGATTATCTAGAGGACCTGGGTGGGCCCTGTATAATCACAGGGTCCTTAAAAGTGGTAGAAATAGGCAGGAGAGGAGAGTCAGAGGGAGATGTGATGAGGGAAGACGGTCAAGAGAGAGGCAATGTTGTTGGCTTTGAAGATGGAAGAAGAAGTGGCCTCTAGAAGCTGGGAAGGGATGGGACATGGCTTCTCCCCTAGAGCCTGCAGAAGGGACTGCAGCCCTGTGACACTTGGTTTTAGCCCAGTGAAACCTATGTTGGACCTCTAACCTGCAGAACTAGAAGAAATTTATGTTGTTGTAAGCCACTAAGTGGGTGGTAAAATTTGTTCCTGCAGTCCTAGGAAACTAAAACAGGAGGAGCCCCGATTCCAGGCCCTTGGTGTGTGTGGCGGGGGGTGGAGCGGGTTCTCCAGGAGGCTGGGGCGGGAAGGGGGAGTTGGTTGCTGGGCTGCTGGGAAGCCTAGCTGTGGGACTGAATTCTCTCCCTCATACCTCCTTGCCTTTGCACAGGCTGTCACCTCTGCCTAGAATGCCACTTCTGTGGGGTAGCCTGTCCAAGCTGCCATGTTGCCTCCACTCCTCCCTCTGTGCTTCCATTGAACTTGCTTCTTACACGCCTTACCTGTCTGGCTCCCTTCAGACTCTGAACCCTGTGTCTGAGTCCCTGAGATGTCTGCCACACCTGGCCCAGGCTGAGGTCAGATAGGCCTGGGTTCAAATCCCAGCTCCACCACTTACATAAGCTCTGTAGAGCTCAGCAGGTTATTTATCCTCTGTGTCAGGTCCCCCACTGTAAGAAAGGCATAATAATACCTCTCTTTCAGCATTGCTTTCAGGAACCTTCTTTGCCAGGAGACTTTTCTTTGTAAAACACTGCTCTACGCAGGAAATCCTATGGGGGTCCTCATGACCCAGCCTCCAGGTCTCGCCCATTCTAGGTCCCAGGAGTCTAGGGACTAGAGTCAGTGAGCTCCCAGGTTGGGCACATTCCCCGGGTCACGAGGCCTTCAGCCCTCATAGCCCTGAGAGTCCCAGCTGCTGCACGAAGATGTGGAGGCCCGGAGTGGGGCACTCATTACCCCAGGTCCGCTGCCTTCCCAGAGTGGGAGAAACTGCCCCTTCTGGGTGGCTCTCCTGGAAGGTGGTGAGCCTCACTCAGCCCTGTATACTGGTCTAGACCGTTTAGGCCTCAGAGTCAACTCAGGCTGCAGCCGCCTGTGGCTTCACAGCCAGGGGCAGGACTGTCTAGTTGGCCTGGAAGAGTCCTAACAGTGGCCAGGGAGGCCCTCCTTCCAGTGGGGCACACCCATTCCTGATTTTTCCTCCCTCTCAGGACACTTGAGGGCCAGGAAGGAATTCCCCAACTCTTGGCTCTGGAGAAAGAGGCCAGGACAAGGACACCAGCCACTGGACTCGGCTGCTCATGCTCCTGTGTCCTGTGTCTCATGTCCCTCTGCTTTACCCCTGGTCTCCACCTGGAAGCAAAGCTGCATGGGGTCTGCACAATCCTCCCCTCCCCCGCCAGAGACGTCTGTGGGGGTCAGAGCAAGACCCAACTCTGAAAGATGATGTGACCTTCCCTCTCGTGAAATTAAAAATGAACTGTTAGACATATATAGGGAAGTCTAACCAAGTTTTGATCTTTCAGTGCTGAGGGTGACCTTGATGCTTTTGTTTTATAGCAAAGTTTTGCTAAAAATATTTTCTCCCCTTTCCTAGATGTATCATGTGCTTGGGTTGCCTGTTGGGTCATCTAGAATGGGAACAAAGGTTCTGTGCTCAAAAAACAAAGTTTCTGTGCCCACTCCTCCCTCCTTGTGGAACACTACAGAGCAGCTCATCAACACATGAAAAGCTCTGGTAAGTAAGTCCTGCAGAAAAGAAACCTGTTTAACAATGTTTTCCAATATTATTTGACTACAGAACGCTTTTTTTTTTAACACATACTATTAACCTCCAGCTAAGACTGCTTATAAAATGCTGGCCTGGGACTGCTCTGGAGGGTTTCCCCAACTCAGCAGGCAGGTGGTGCTGACTTGAGGTTCCCGGGAGGCCTTGAGGGTGTAGGCTCTGGGTGGAGGTGAATGGCTGGAGTCCTCGTCTTACTTGGGCTTTGAGGGGGTGTGGGAGCTATGGGCCACCATGGGTTCCCCAAGCCCAGTCTGGGCCTCTGCTGCAGTGGACAGAGCTGGTAGGCAGGCCTAGGGCAGACCCCCTCACCTTACTGGCTCCGGGCAGCAGGTGCAGCTTGACATAGGGGTCCGCCAACCCGTTGTGGTCCATTGGCTTCAGGCCCTGAGCAGAGAACAGCAAAAGGTGTGAACTGGGGTTTGGGGACAAAGGGCAGCCAAGGCCTCCAGGCACCTGGGGCAGGAGGCATCCCTTGTCCCCAGGGCTGCCTGGATGGGTCCATTCATGACCCTCTTCGCAGAAGCCCCCTAGCCCCACACTCTGAGAGTGGGGGAGTGAGGACGGTTCAGTGCTTGTGTAGTCTCCCCTCCAAATGTCCTGGCCCAGGGCAGGTGCAGGGCATCTTTATCAGAGCAGCCTTTCCCTTTCCGTTCTCCTTGTCATGGAGGACAGGTGACTCACCTTTCTCTGAGTGGGGCCCTCATTATCCTGCTTTGGTTAGTTAGGCTCTTCCTTCTTCCTGATTCCCCTCCCCTACTCTCCAAACATGAGACTTCCCTCACTGACCCTAAATCCACATGACCCTCTGTCTACTCACCCACACGCTTCCCTCTGTGTCTGTGGGAAAATGTTCTATGTCCTGGAGACCAGGCTCATTTTCTCTCTGGATTTGCCATGGCTCCCTGCCTGTGTCCATGGAGGCCACACAGCTGGCTGGCCACAGAGGGTCCTTCCACAAGATGGCAGCCCTCACTCACTCTGAACAATCAGTCAAGTGTGCACAGCTGGGAAACCAGTGGAACCATAAATGGACAGTGTCCAGCTGACCTCATACCTGGTCTTATTTCTGAAAATTGCATTTTTTTCTTCTGGGGTGGTACACAGGGATGTAGGGAGGCAGCTGAGGCATGTGTGGGCAGAGCTGGCAACCTCATGACATCATCCAGAGATGAACTGCAGGTTGGCTGCTCATAACCAGGCCCCCCTCCAAGAGGAGCTGAGACTCTTCTCCAGCCCTACCCCTACCTTGATTTAAAGGAGTGCCCAGGTGGGGGCTTCAAACCTCCCTCTGCTCTACTTATGGGAAGGGGCACATAGGTTTCAGAGCCAGGCTGGCCTGGGTTTGGATGTCAGCTTCTGCATTCATTAGCTAGGTATGGGAGCGAGTTCCTTTGCCTCTTGAGCCTCAGCTTTATGATCTATAAAAAAGAGTTAATAGTCCCCACTTGCCAGGGATGGAGTGGGAGTTGAGGAGGCAATGCTGATGAAGGGCCTGGACAATGGGGTGTTCACTCCCCATCCCTGACATACCAGTCCCCCAGGAAGATGCCAGAGAACTGGGTGGGGGCCGGGGTGGGGTATTTGAGCTCTGTCTAGCTCCGTGGGGCTGGCTCTGGGATGAGGCTTGGCTCCAAGACCTTGTGTGTGCCACAGCAATGAGGTGGGCCTTCCGAACACAAGTCCCTCATCCTGGCCCCTCGCCTGCCCACGACTGGCGGTCTGCCAGTTGAGTGCCTGTGTGTCCATGTGCATGTAGGTGGGGGTGGACACTCGCCACCTGGCACTGTCCTCCAAGACAGTGTTAGGTACTGAGCCCTTAATCACATAATACTCGCAACCATCATACAGGTGGGGATGATTAACTCTATTTTACAGATGAAGAAATTGAGGCTTCTACTTACCCAAGGGGACAGTGGCCAAGCTAGGGTCCAGCTGGCCTCCTCCTAGAGTCTCCTGAGTGGCTTTGCCTATCAGCACTGCCTCAGCCTCCTCAACCCTTGGGGCCCCTCCCCACATTCCAGCCCAGAGCCCCAACTCCTTCCATGCCTGTGCTACCCTCACCCCTGCAGAACTGGATCTAAGCAGAAAATGACCTGGAGAGTTGGGGAGCTGCCATGGCTCATGGCCCTACCATCCTCCACCTCTGATGCCTCGAGTGACACCCCAAAGGAACACACACATACATGTACACATACAGGTACCCATAAAGACCTGTGCACACACACACATGTACATACCCCAGGTCACCCGCACAGCCCCTATGGGGCCCAGGCAGGAAAGGTAGGGCACACAGCACAGGAGGGCACAGTGTCTGGGATGGGGAGGGGAAAGGATGGCTCTGGCCAGAGTGGCCTGGCAGCCAGTGCCCTTTCCCAGTCCCCAAACCTGGACAACCTGTATAAAGCTTGGTAGAGGGAGAGGGGAAGGGATCTAGTTGGGTTTTGCCGCCTGCCCTCACCTTGGCATAGTTGGGGGTCACCAGATTTTCAGCTCTGTACCTAAAGACAGGTCTGGAGCCCTTA
The DNA here is from genome assembly GCA_028627145.1 of Eidolon dupreanum. Lineage (NCBI taxonomy): Eukaryota > Metazoa > Chordata > Mammalia > Chiroptera > Pteropodidae > Eidolon > Eidolon dupreanum. The sequence continues at coordinate 73,784,695 of CM053506.1, forward strand.
CCAGGTGAGGCTGGGCGTGCCCTGCATCACCACCCAAGCAGCTCCCAGAGGACAGGGCAGGGGCCAGGATGAGTGTGCTGGCCTCTAGGGGCTCAACGTGACACTACTCACCCCTGCTATGGCAGTCCAGGTGTGGTGGCACGAGTAGGGTGGGACACAGCAGGGGCAGTAGCAGGCAGCCTGGCCCTCTGGGTGGGCAGAGAATGGGCAAGGTGGGAAGGAGGTGCAGAGAGCTCATGGGTCCTGGGCCCAGGGAGCTGTATTGGAAGCTCCTGGCTCTGAGCTGGGCCCAGGCCTTTCCACGACTCTACTGGGAGGTTCTACTAGGCTGCACTGCAGCCCTTACCTTCCGAGAGAACATCAACTTTGGCACCTTCATCCCAGAAGGAGCGATATGTGAAGGGATGAAGGAAATAACATGGCTGAGAATACAGAACTGATGCGTGCCAGCCAGAGGGGCAGGGCCACCCACGGCCCCAACCCAGAGAACAGGATGCAGACCCTGGTTCTAAGAGATTAATCCCCTGCTTGGAGTAGCCTCAGCATCCAGAGTGAGACAGTGGTGCCTGCTCATCCTTCCCTCCGTCAACAGCCCCTCCCCAGCTTTGGTGGGATCTGCCCCCTGAAAGCCCCACGCAGGCCTTCATCTTCTCATTTTCCTCCCCTTTCTTTGTTCTGCTTCTTTCCCAAATGCCTGTCTCTGCAGACTTTTTAGGGCAGCAAAGATGACTGAGGTAGGAATTGAGGTAAGAGTCCTCTCCCCGTCCTGCACTCACAGCACAGATACCACCAAGCCTGGATGAAAAACAAACAGATGGGGAGGACTGGCCTTCTGACCTCAACCCCTCCTCCAGGGAGCACATACAGCCTGGGCCTGGGAACAGCTGGAGCTCAAGGGGCCTACCTTGGCCTTGCTGATGGTGCAGTGGAGGGCATTGTTCTCCTGGTCGTAGAGGAGGCTGAAGTCCAGTGTGCCCAGGGCAGCTGCGGACAAAGGACTGCTCAGGTCATGCATCAGCTGCATGGTGGAAAAGTGTCACCCACCCCTATGAGGTCAGATGAGGTACTAGTGCCTACGGTGACTGCCACCAACTGGACACCTACTACATATCAATCCCTCCATTCAGCCTCCCAGTCCTGCCAACCTTGGGAAGTGAGCAGTATTCTTCCCACTTTCCAGATGATGAGCTGAGGCTCAGAGAGGCCAGGTCAGTCACCCCCAGTCACCATGAGTGGAGGCCCAAGAATCAAACCCAGGTGATCGGCCCCACAGCCCCAGGCCCCTAACCCCTGAGCTGTGGTACCCGGCCCGTAGCTGGTCCAGTGTGGTGCTCATGTGTACTGGGCACTCAGCTAAAGGAGTTCCTGTTCTATCTTCTTTGTGAAAATGCCAGTCTGGGCTCCAGACTTAGTTTCCCTCAACTGTTAAATGTCACAAAGATTGTGTGAGAAGGTAGCGGAGACAGGGCTTTGCAAGGCTGCAGGGTCCTGGTTGCGCTGATTAGCTGATCCAATCTCCCACTTCCCAGCAATATTCAGGGTGCAGATACCTGGTCTCTGATCCCTTGGGGGCCTGGGAGGCTTCAAGGAGCCAGCTGGGTCCTCATGGTGCTACCCCAAGCCTCTTAAAGGCAGCAGGCGATTCCCAAGGGCTGGGCAGAGAGTGCAGCAATAATTGGGTGCAGCTGCCACTTTCGGGGGCAATCACACATGGCAGCTGTGTCCTACCATGTCGACGTGGCTCCTGGCATGAAGGCGGGAGTTATGGTACAGACAGACCTCAGGGACAAGTCTCTGGACAGCAAGGTGCACATTCACAGGATGTCTTTAGAAGCCCAGATTCTGCTTGCAGGCTGCTGGGCCGGTTAACTGGCATCTCAGTCATTGATTCCTTATCAAACATTTACAATATGCCACACTCTAGGGATGAAGATAATGAGGCAGGTTTCCCGTCTCAAGGAAAGCACAGCTTAATGGGAAGAAGAGATGAAAAGAGTTTGCCATAACAGTTAGGTGGGCCAGGAGCAATGGGGAATAACTGGCCTTGATGTGAACTGGAGCCATCAGGGAAGGCTTCCTGGAGGAGGAAGCCTTTAGTTACAGGGGATGAGTAGGTGTTGGCCAGTGTCCAGTAGGGCTGGGGAAGGGGCATTCCAACCACAGGCCAACCAGAGGGTGGGGGACTGAGTGGCTGCAGTGATGTTGGGGGAGAGCAGGGCTCTTTTCCTTAGGCCAGGGGCACCCAACATAGGTCTAGATCAAACCATGGCCCTCTGGCCAAGTCTGGCCACATCCATCCGTTGACATCTGAATCACAGATGCTTTTGCACTATAACAATGGTAGAGCTCAGTAGATGCCATGGGGACCACATGGCCCACAGATCCTTGGGCTCACACAGGGGCCCAGGCCTAGCAAAGTTTTGGGTTTGAAGAGAAATGGGCAAATTAAGGACCATGCATGTGGGGCTGCCCTTTATTCTGAGGCACTGGCAATGAGTCATGCAAATTTTGCTCCCTAGCATCTAACATAGGGTAAGGCAAACAGCTCAGCACCTCTGTCCTTGACTGGTGGCACATGTGAGGAGCGAAACCTGCCCTCTGACATCTGACCCGTAGTTCAAATCCTGGATCTGCTCTTCCTTGCTGCATAACCTTAAGCGGCTTCTCTTCAGTTTCCTCATCTGCAAGATGGAGATGCAATAGTATCCACCTCACAGCATTGTGCTATAACACAGCACATGAGATATAAAAAGTACTTAGTAGATAATTATAGAAGGAGCAGATCCATTTAGGTGACTTTTCTAGATAACTGTACTTGCCCCTCTGAGACGCCTTCTGGAATGAACTTATTTCAAACTGGATCACCCCACTCCCAGGCTTTGTGAGCAGAATATACAACTGGTCACTTACACTTTTCTGCATAACCTGAGCTGTTGCTATGATGATTACTGTTCTTTGCCCAGACACAGAAAGGGATGTGAGACGATTCCTCTACCGAGTGATCCCAGGTGGCCACTCTTTTTGAAGTTTTTCTCATTTTTCTGCCTCCTGTGTTGCCATCAGTTTCAAACTCCTGTTAGAGCATTTGCACCTGGTAGCCCAAATAACTCTCTCTCCTATGCAATAGTTACTTGTTTCTTCTATGAAACCAAGTGAGAATACATTTTAGAATTGTGCCCAAACTAAGAGTCAATAGGCCTTGAGTGGAGGGTAAAAACCTTTTTCCTGAGTAGACTGTGTGCCTCTGTGCTAACTATATCTGGCCTTTTGCTGCCTGCATCCTAGCTCCCATCTATGCAGGTGGGCAGGTGAGGGTGCTGTAAGTGAGGTATATATTACCATGTCTCTAACAACTAACACAGCAGTGGGCCTGACATTCTTCAGGTCCATGCTTTTGTAATAACATTCTCCAAAGCTTTTCACTTTCTTTATATGTCAGTCAATCAGTCTGCTGCTCAGTTCAGGCCTTGTTCCTCCCAGACATTAGCCTGCCAAGTACAGGGATCATGCCTCTACCATGCCTGGGACACCTGCAAAGAGCAGATGTTCAGTCCACTTGGCTGGTCCATTCAAACCAACTCCTTCTCCGGCTGCTCTTTGGTGTAATACACACATGTCAAAATGCACACTCCACGATCTCTGCCTCTTTCCTAATCCCAGAGAAAGACAAGCTAGTGAGATGGAGGGGCCACCTACTCTCCACTGAGAAACAGCTCCAGGAGGAGAGAGGAGCCCCTTCCACTGGCTCTACAGGCATCCCTGTTTAAGGAAGGCCCCATGCTGCTCAGTGGAACCGACACCTGTTATCACTTCCCAGGAAGAAATAGCACGCCTAGTGCTGCCCCAGGATGAGACTCATGAATTCTTTGAACTCCAATAAAAGTTTTTTAAGAAGTAATAGTTTATAAATAGAAGCCCAGTTACCATTTTTAGAGACCTGCCAGTGGTGGAGCTCTCTTAGGGAGCTTATAGTCCAAAGTCTTCATTTCCCATTCAGAGAAATGAGGTTCTGAGAGGGGAGGAGACCTGATCAGGGTGGCACAGCAGAGCTGGAAACAGAATCTAGGCCTCTTCATTTCTATCCTGATAGTTCCTGCCTTAAAGCCTAGTGGCTTCCAATGTTTTCTGTTTGCTACTTGGTTTAGCTGAAATCTCAGGAGGATGCCATTGAGAAAAAAGAGAGAAAAGTAGAGTTGCTCTTGGGGATTAGGAAGGGCTCGGCTGTGCCCTAGAAGGGCCTCTGAGTTGGAAATGCACCCTGGGATCGACGTGCTGGTGAGGAGGGCCTTTAGGTCGGTGAAAGTGCTTGTCTGTGTAAGCTGCAGGGTCCTGCCCTTGAGCCACTCAGAATACATGTCCTGCCTAAAATTTATATCCTTGGAAAAATAATGAGGGTTGGTCACTAATGGGCCTCTGAGAGTTGTCACTGCTTGTTGATAATTATAGAGCTTTAATGGGGCTAATTCAGAGAAAATCAAGCTCAAGCCCCTGTCGGTTCCTCTAAGGCTGAACATCCCTCTGTTCTGCTAATGGAGACTGACGGCATCATTTTGACCTTGGTTTGCACTTGGACTTTCCTCACCCGTACACCCTTGGGAATTGGAAATCAGCCCTGGGTTTTTGTTTGTTTGTTTGTTTTTTGAAGAAAAATGCCAGCCTCTCAAATAGTTTTTAATAACTATGGCAGGAACCACAGAAAATGATCAAGCCTGAGTTGAAAGCATTTTGTAGTTAGGGAAACTGAGGCACTGAGCTGGATACTGCAGGGGGTACCAAGAGGAATGAGCCATATATCCCTGCTTCCCAGGAGTTCAGAGGCAGAGGGTTCGGATTTTTATAAATCTATTCATCCCCCTGCTTTAAATTGTCCAAAAGTTCTCTACTGCCTCATGGACTCAGTTCAACCTTCTTGGTGTTGCATTCAAGACCCCCTGTAATATGACCACTTTGGCCTCGTCATTGGTCTTTTCCCTTGCTTCAGCCACTTGACGTTATTGTGCCTCTGCTGAGCTGTGTTTCTTACCTGTGCACACGGTAGATCCTCTGCCAGGAGCACCTCCCTTCCTACTTCCATTCTACCAGTCTGCTTCCTCCCTCCCCTTCTCTGTGTGTAAACTCTGTGCAAACCAGTGCTTCCACTTGGGTTCCTGCCTCTCTGTCTTCACTGTTGAGCTATTTCTACATTTTGATTTCTGTGAACTCCTTGTTGTGAGAGATTGTGTCTCAGGCATTCTTGAATCTCTATGCCCAGAATAGTGCCTAATGCAGAGTTGGTCTTGTAAATTTGAGTGCATAAAAATATGGTGTGGCAAAACATCACTGGGCTCAAAGGAAAGTGAATCACTGTCAGTGGGGCCAGGGAAATGGCCCCAGCTGAGGGACTTTGCGGCAAGCCTAACAGCGATTCCTCCACTCCATCCTTGCTCTGGGTCTCCATGGCATCCATCCTGCCCCAGCCCAGGCTGAATCCTGCAGGGCAGGTGTAAGCATGGACATGTGATACAATTCTGGCCAATGAGGCAGAAGGACACTCGGGGAGAGGTTTCCTTGCTCTTAAACTGAGACATGGGGAAGGAAACTGATCCTTATCCTCGTCAGAATCTTATTGTTACATGTGATGCCTGGACCTGCAGCAGCCTTCTCGGACTGTGAGGGAGGTCAGCCTTTTTATACATCTGTTCATCTCCTTGCTTTAAATTGTTCAAAGGTTCTCCACTGCCTCCTAGACTCAGTTCAGTCACCTTGGTGTGGCATTCAAGGCCCTCTGTGATAATGACCATTTTTGCCTCATCATTGAGGAAAAGAGCATGGCCAAGTGGAAAGACAAACAACTATCATCATTGATGTTGCTGATATGTTGCATAAATCTAACCCTGTGACACCTACCTCAACAGTTCCAGTGTTTAAGGCACTTTGAGTGTTCTGTTATTTGCAGCCCAAGGCATTCTAGCCATTATTGCTTTGAATAATGGGTTTCTCAGGTGGAGAGTGGGTGGGCAGGGGAGTGGTACAGGAAGAGGGTGGGACACTAGGCCTTCCTAGAGGGAAGCAAGCCATGGAGTCCAGCTTAGCCAGGCTGCACTGTGGACCACTGGGAGGGGAGGAAATATGGTGGGGGTCACTTCTAACTCAGACATTGACTGCGCTTTCTTCCCATCATCACTCCTCTATTAGATCAGTTTGGAACATGTCAATTTTGTGCTTGTGCCTTGAGGTAACTTAATAAGGATGAGCTTTAAAGAGAAGGAAGGAAAGGTTGAATAAATAAACAGCACTTCACTCACAGCCTTGGACAACAGAGCAACCGCCCTAATTTCTTTTTGTTAGCAGAGAGATAATCCATTAATTAGGGCAGCAAATAGCATAACCCTTGCTAAAGCCATAATGAACCATCTGGCTTGAATCATTTAGGCTTATTCTAGGGATCTGGTTGTCAGAGCTGAGAGGAAGGTATGGCCTGGGGTACTGGGTGGAAAGAAGTTCTGCCCCCGAACCTGGTCCCCCTATGGGCAGGACTCAAGATTTCTGTGTTCTCATGCTTGGTACATTTGCTCAGCCATTGATGGGATCCAAGTCCAGGGCAGGCTGCCTCTTGAAGGAGGTGAGGGGCCCTGACTCAGCCACACTCCTTTCTCCTTAGCTCTTTGCAGCAGAGTGCCCTGGTGATAGGGGTGTGGACAGCCCACAGTTCAGGCTGGCAAGGCTGTGTCCAGGATAGTCTTGTACTGCTGACCCTAAGTGAGTCTGTCTCCTGCTAGGACATATGAGCTCCCTGAGTCCAGGGCCCCAGCTCTGTTCCCTCTCTGCTGCTAGGACAGTGCTCTGTAAAGGATTTCTGAGTTGATAGACTGGAAATGTGGCAGCTGGCCTGAGTTTTGGACTTTCTGGACCCTTCCTTGCCTGTGAGCTCAGGGACAGCCAAAAGAAACAATCAAATTTCTCATCTCTTTACTGTATGTCATCCAGAGGGCCCTTGGTGGCACTTGATGTGTTGCCTGAAGCTCTGGTGGAAACCCTGCCCCGCCCCTCACTCTCTTGGCATAGCAGAAAAGATGCTGGAAATGGGAACAAGTTCCCCACCCCTTCTTCTGGAGGTGGCTTTGGATTCAAGGCATCCCAAAGGGTGACAGGTCCCAGTTAGGACCTGCCCAGAGGCACAGCAAGTGAGGGGGTGCCCTTTGCCTAGGGTGCCAGGAACTGAAGGTAAGGAAGATCCAGGGCACACCCCTGAGGCTAGTAAACTCTCCCGACCCAATTTCCTCAAGCTCACAGGAAAGTGGAGGGAGAAGACTGTTCCCTACCCCTGTGTCCAGGGGGTAGGGCCTCAATATGCCAGCCTCTGGCCACAGGGCTGTGGTCCATGCCCACAGAAAGTGCATAGCTGGCAGTTTCCCCACAAAGACAGGGCTCTGACCCACCTTGGCTGATGGGCCTCCTCTGGATCACTCCTCCTAGGCCTCCCTAAGTAGGCTATGAGAAGTGTGACACCCCCTTTCCCCACCCCCGTAGTGCTGATAACCTCCACCCTAGGCTTCCAGAGGCACATCTTATGCTGGCGGGAACTCCAGATCCCTGGCCTGAGGCCCTTATGAGCACCCAAACCCTATGCAGCCACCTTCGCTGCGCTGCGTGGGGGGATGGGGCTGGGTTGGCTTTGGCGACACCCGCCAGTGACCCCTGCTCCGAAAGGTCCACATCCTGGGCAGGGCTGGCGTTTGACTGGTTTTCCAGGCCTGAGAATGACGCTGCTGGGGCTACAGCTGGGCTGGGGGCCTTGAAAGCAGTGCTCCCCTCTCCCTACCCCCATCCTGCGCAAACCCATTCCGCACTGAGTAACGACCTGTTCAGCCTCCGTTTCCCCCCAGTCCCGGAGCGGGTGGGGCAGAGACGGGAAAGGAGCGCCAGAAGCACCCGCCGGCCGGGCCGAGGCCCGGGGGGGACTCCGGCGTTCGCCTACTCCCTGGGGCTCGGGGATCAGCCCCGGGAGAAGGAGGCGCGGGCTGGAGGCCATTCCTGACCGAGAAAGCGAACGTAACAGGTGGGCGCAGGTCGGGAGGCTGGGCGAGAGCAGCGGCGGGGTCCACAGACCCGGGAGGAGGAACAGCCAAGGTTTTTCCAAAGGACGAGAGGCCCGCGCACCAGCAAAGCCGCAGCGCTCGGAGGGCCGCCGGGCCCACCCAGGAGGCCGGTCGGGCCCCAGCCTCGGGTCCTCTCTCCGCTGTCGCCCCAGTCCTACCCTCCGCCGCGGGGCCGACCAGGAGCAGGTTCCCGGGCAGGGAGCGACCGCGCGGCCGGCAGCAACTGGTGTCTCCCCGGGGCGCAGCTCCGCCCTTCCCAGGAACAAAAGCCGCCTTCCGCGCCGGAGCTCCCAGCGGCGGGCCGAGAGGGGGCGCGGCGTGGGCTCCGGGGAGCTGGACCCCAGAAATGGGACACCCCCAGGGGGCGCCCCTAAACTTCCCACCTCTCCGGTTCGGGTCGGGGGCGGTGTCGGGGCTGGGACTGCAGGGCGCGCAGAGAGTGCATGGTACCGGCAAGGGGGCCGCGACCCGGCGTGGGGTGTATGTAGAGGGACGACGAGGGACCGCAGGGGGAACGAGCAGCCAGTGAAGTCACGGAGCCTGCGAGAAGCCGAGCCATGGGAGGGGGCGCGAAGTCGGCGAGTTGCAAACTTACTGCAGTCGTCCGACTCGTAGCCGTCGGCGTCCGGCTCCTCCTCGGGCGGCTTTGCGGGCGGCCGCGCTGGACTGGGGCCGGGACTGGGGCCCGGGCTGGCACCGTAGGCTCCGAAGAGCTGGTCGACATCCTCATCGTCGTCGCGGGCGCCGTCGGAGGGGCTGCGGCGGCCCGCGCTGGCAGTGGCCGGGCGCGCGGGGGCGTCTGGAGGCACAGCGGCGCGGGGCTCCGCGGCCGGGGGCAGGCCCCGCGGGAAGCGGGGGAAATAGTCGGAGATCTGCTTGATGGGCCGGATGGGGCCGGGGCATACGTCGATGGCCATATGCTCCTGGATACTGATGGTCGCCTTCTCCCCGCGCCGCCGGAGGGTCATGCAGGCAGCGCGGCCCCGCCTGGGCGCGGCCGGGCCTGGCCCGTAGCGGCCCCGGCCCGGGGGCGTCTCAGCAGGCCCGGCGGGGCGCGGCGGGGGCTGCGGGCAGCGCCGGCGGCGCACCCCGGACGGCCCTGACGCGGTTGCTACCTGCTCCGCGGCGGCCGGCGCGAGTGAGTGCGAGGGGCCAGCAGGCAGGGGGCGGGCCCAGCCCGCGTCACCCGGTAGCAACCAAGCAGTGTGAGTGTGCTGGCTGCGCGGGCGGCGCGGGGCCGAGCGAGCCGAGCGAGCCGAGCGGCGCCGCACTCACTCGCACTCACACCGGCGCGCACGCTGGCCTGGGACCCCGCGCGCGCACAGCCATGGGCAGGCAAGGCCACCCGGGAGCCCTCCGTTCACGCAGGCTCGGAAGACAAGGGGGGCGTGAGCAGCGACCCGCAGGACGCACGCTCCTTGCCACGTTCCCGCCCGTGCCAGCACTTGCTGGGTTCTGTTCACTCTCATAGGACACATGCAGGTGTGCAAGGACACTCCAAGCACACACAAACGTGTGTAGATACTTGATGAAAGTATCCACTGGCTATACCCGCAGGATACACACACAAACATATATATTCATACAGAGTTGGTTGAGGCAGTTGTGGCACGGTAAACCCCCTGAATGACACACAAACAAAAGCATAGAGGTAGTCAGGGGACTCAGGCTGTCTTCCATGCCCCCAACCATGCCTAACAAGGCACACAAACACACCATAGTAGTGATCAGGGGATTCTGCACGGACACCCACACCCACACACATCTAGTGGGACACACAGCCACATTCCTTGAGTGCAGGCATAGGCTGCTCACGCACTAGCAGAATGTGTACATCAGCTGGCCAAGGTCATTGCCAATCCAGTCTGTTCACACTTTCTCTCAGGTCACATACAAGCACACACTCTGTAATCTCAACCTAGTACCTTGCTTGTCTAGTGAGTAGTTTGGAGGGACCCATGGGGACAGGGTGAATGAGAACCTTGATCACAAGCTGTGGTCAGAAGGCAGGTGAGGGCAGGCAGGGCCTGGGCAGAGGAGACCTTTCCAGAGAGTGATGGATGAGAGGCAAGGTGTGGTCTGCCCACCTGCCCTGGCCTTTCCACATGTTCAGATAACTAAACAAATCCCAGACAGCCCAGTCCTGGCTGCTGTCCTGCTTTCCGAGAACAGAGCTCTGTTGGAAATGGCTGCTGCTTATATATGTGTGTCCCCAGAAAGCCCTGGACACAAACTGAATTCTGTTTACTCTCTGGTTTCTTCTTGGCTGGGTCCCTTTCATGAGTCTGAATGAGGGGCCCCAAGCCTGTGCCTCTTTCTCCACCATAACCCTTGTGGAGGGGTGGGGAGCAGAGAGAAGAGAGAGAAGGCCTCGCCCTCATCACTTCCAGCTGCATCATTCTGGCAGATCATTTGATCTCTTTGAAGCTCAGTTTCTTCATCTGTGAAGTGGGGCTAATTCAAACCTCACAGCCTTAAGGTGAAGCCCCATCTATCACAGAGCATGACAGATAAGAAGTGCTCAATAGGGTTGGCTTTCTCTTCTCCCTTTCCTTGGGAGATGAGACTCGCTGTTGCGAAATGATGGAGATGCCTAGACCCCATCAATCATGTTGCACTGGGTGGTAATGGTCACTACCCACTATTGAAAACTACAATATACTGTGTCAAGAATGTTTAAAGTTGTCATCTCATTTATTCCTATACTATCCCATGATATAGGCAGGGTTTACTGTTTCCATTTTGTAGTAAGGAAATTAAAGCTCAATGGCTTGGCCAGGGTGACTGCTGGCTGGTGGCAGAGCTGGCATTAGAACCCAGGTGTCCTGAATTTTTGAGGTTTCCACATCCCCTTCCCCTTCTTCCCCCGCTACGGAGCTCCAGGGGTCAGAGCAGGGGTTTTACATAGTAAAACCTTGTTCCTTAAACCTTTTCCTGAGGATTCTTGGAATGGGGAGCCCAAACCGAGGAGGAAGAATTGAAGAGAGGGAGGGCCAAGAGCCCTCAGGAGTTACAGTGGGCATGAACCAGCCTGGGGACTCCCTAAGGACAATCTGGGATCGTGATGGGAGAAAAAATATCAGCCTTCCAAGACTCAAGAGCCAAGGGAAGGACAGGAGAGCCTAGAAGCCTAACACAGTGGGTGTCTCATTTCCAGGAATGCTTGAGGGGGTTAGTCCTTTAATAGGCACAGAATGACTTCTTTTGTGCCAGAGGTGGCTGCATCACTAAATGGTTATGTAATGATACAGAGTATTAAAATATAGATGCTGAACTATCATTTCATAATTCTTTCACTTGAGGAGCAAGAGAGTGCTGTCATTATCTTACAGATAGGGAAACTGAGGCTTCAGGAGGTCAAGTCACTGGGAACGAGAGCCTGGATATCCTGACCCCTGACCCTGTGACCTTTGACATCAAAGCTTCATCTCACTGGGGGTAGGGACAGAAGGGGGCTCACAGCTCCCTCCTGACCTCTTGACTTTCTGTGGGTCTGGCTTTTTGGAGGATCAGCTCATGGCTCTTGGCTCTGCAGTCTCTGGCTCTGGGGAGGGTATACAAGAAGTGGGGTAGAGGGCTGAGGCTCTAAAGCACAGAACCAGGAGACCCTATGATGCCCCCTGTAGAAACATGGGGGTGTATGTGGGACCAACCTCCGGCAGTTGGTGGAGTCAAGAGCCACTCTGAGGTCTGAGTTCTTCCACCTATGAGTCTAGCTGAGATGGGGTAGGGACCCTGGAGGAGTAGAATTAGCTTTATCTGGGCAAGTGTACAGTTTCTAGAAAGAGTATGGGTTGTGGAAACAGGTAGACTTGGATTAAAAAACCAGGGTCTCCCTCCTCCTAACTGTCTGACTTGGGAAAGTCACTTAACTTAGGTCCTCAGTCTTACCTATGGAATAGGGGAGGCCACAAACAATCTTGTGAGAACTAAAGAGGGAGATGGCTAGAAAGTGCATAGTGCAATGCCTGTTATGCAACAGGCACTCAGTGAATTGTAATTCTCTTGCCCCTGCCTTCCCAGTGCAAACCATCATCATATGCCCTATGCCTGCCTCAGTTTCTCTACCAGAGAAGTGCCGTTGGCTGTTCTCCCCCTGTCTGCTGCATGGACCAGGATGCTGGGGGAGGAGGCACGGGAAGTACATTGAAAAGTGAATGTACTTGCCAAGGCTGGGGCGCCAGCTTGCATGTGTGGTGTTCTCTAAGCAGCTGGACATGGCCAAACCCCATCAATCATGTCATCTCTAGTCCCCTTGCGGGGTGGGCAGCTCAGCAGCTGGACTGGTCCTTGGCAAAGTTACGTGAGTAGAGTCTGCCCTTGATCAGAGCCCTCAAGAACCCTGTGCCCTTGTTTCTCCCCCAGGCTTTTGAGCTCCCACCCACTGAAGCCCCTGTCCAATGAGGTAGAAGTGGGTTCTAGAAGAATGGTTCTGGCATCTGCATCATTGGGACACCTATTAATGCAGATCCCAGACCTCTACCCCACACCCACTGACTCAGATATGTGTGTGAAGAGCCTGGATACATCTTATCAAGCATTCCTAGATTATTTTTATGCACAATGATTTTTATGAGATCGTTGGATTAGAAGGTGCTAATGGTTTAATACAGTGATTCTCACTTGTTTTGCTGCCTCCACACTGTTCAATGTGCAACACCTGGGAATGCGTGTGTCAGAATCTCTAGAGTGCTTTGGCAGAGTCCCAATGGGGAGTCTGATACATCCTGCTTTGGGTATTATGACCTGTTTCCTGGCTGAGAACCATCACTTAAGCCTTTCCTTCCAGTAGGCGACAGATATTTTAGAGGAAATAACCTTTACCCTGTACTTGGCTGGATGTTCTTGGTTGGCACCCCTGGTTGGTGTCGGCATGCTCTGGAAGGAAGGGCCCTCCCTGGCCCTGGCCTAATGTTTGCCACCAGTTTCCACCCTCCGCTGATTACTAGAGGAGCTCTTGGCATGCGTGCTGATAGGACCTTCTCTATATTAATAGCAATATTTAATCTAAAGGCAGGGCTGATGGAAAAATTCCAAGTACTTGCTGGTTGATGGAGAAGGGGTCACTGTCTATTCACTTATTTATGAATTCATATTTTAACAAATATTTATTGAGCACCTACCTTATGACAGGCACCGTGCTGCATTCCGCAGAGGGCATGGTGATGAATGAGGCCCCATTTTCCTTTAGATTTCAGATTACAAAGGGCAAATCAGGAAGGGACACAGGAGCCATCTACTTTGTTGATTGCTGCCGCTTCCTTGGCCTAGACCATGGCCTTGGCATGGGAAGTGTGGTGGAGTGCTGACGTATGCAATTCAGTATGAAAGTTTGCAGTATAGCCTGTGGCAGCTGAGAGGCAAACTTGATGTATTAAATGATATTAAAAATGCAGCTCTTTCTGATAATTTATTGTGCACATTTTCATAAACACATTACACTCGTCACAGTACATTTACTAGCACTAGTCCTACCAGTGGGGAAAAGTTAACACTTATCTAATGATGCTATTTTGTAAATGGCAAATGCTCTTAGAGCAGCTATGATGGGCTAAATGGTTCTAAGAGGTGTTAGTCTTCTTTTCCCCTGGGACAACTGTCCAGTGGTTTGCAGACCACAAATCTGTGGGCCCCTCACCTCACCCACACCTCTCACTTTTTACATGAGGAAACTATAGCGATGGAGAACCTGGCTCAAAGTCAATGAGACAGTCCTGGAACTCACACTAAGGGACTGAGTGGAAAGACTACAGCTCTCTCTCCTGCTACACAGGCCATGGTGTGGGCTGTTGGATTGGAAAGAGGCCAAGGTAAGAGGCTCACCTGCCAGGAGGGGCTTAGCTCAGGATCAGGCTGCCTCTGGCGGGAGATCAGATGCCAGGGAGGGATAATGCTGAATCCTTAGGGGAAGCTCTAGAAATAACCTGATGGAGGACAAGGAGTATAGCCTGAGGCTTAGGTGACAATAGGGATGAGGCAGTGCTCTCTATTTCCCGCACCGTAAGAGGCCTGGGGACCACTGGAGCTCAGGATCTTGTTGGAATGTCTTCTGAACTAGAGTGAATATCTCAGTGTAATGAATGGGTTAGAATGGACAGGAGCTCTAACTGGCAATTTTGAAACTCAGGGCCAATAGCTACAAATGTTCCCTCAAATAGCTTTTAATTACTGATGTAACTCAGAAGGTATTAACAAGGCAAATGGTGGCCTCTAATTTTAACTCATTTTACTTTTTAAATTTATAAATATTTCAGTCATACAACAAAAGCCAAGGATAAATGTCAAGACTACCTGTACCATCAACCAGCTTAAAAAGAAAACATTATAGTTCCTCAAAAAGCTAAACGTGGAATTACCATGTGACCCAGCAACTCCCAAGAATATAGCCAAAAGAATTGAAAGCAGGAATTCAGATACATGTACACCCATGTTCATTGTAACATTTTTCACAACAACCCAAAGGGAAACAACCCAAGTGTCCATCAGCAGATGAATACAGAAATAAATGTGGTAGATTTATACAATGGAATATTATTCAGCCCTAAAAAGGAATGAAGTTCTGATCTATGCTACAATCTAGATGAACCTTGAAGCCATGTTAAGTGAAATAAGACAGACACAAAAGCACAAATATTGTATGATTTCACTTATATGAAATATCTAGAATAGGCAAATTTATAGAGACAGAAAGTATATTCTTTACTTACTAGGGGTTGGGGGGAGGAGAGAATGGGGAGTTATTGCTTAATGGGTACAGAGTTTCTGTTAGGGTGATGAAAAAACGTTTTGAAAATAAATAATGGTGATAGTTGCACAATATTGTAAACATAATTAATGCCACTGAATTGTACACTCAAAATGATTAAAATGCAAATTTTGTATTTTATGTTTCACCACAATTTTAAAAATTATAAATGCACTCGAAATCCCCTTATATTCTTCCTCTATTCATTGCTCTCCCCAGAGGCAATCACTATTACAAATTTAATAATTATCACCCTATGCATTCATTTTTACATTTACTACATATATATGCATCTACAAATGATTGATATATGGTATGGTTTGGCATGTTTTAAAACTTCATATAAATGGTAGCATACTGTACATATCCTCATTCAACTGAGTTTTGATTTTTTTTTTTCACTTACCACTCTTTGTAAGATGCATTCTACTGGTGCATGTAGCTGTAGTTTATTTGTTTTCATTATTGTATAATATTCCACTCTGAATATACCACAGTTTGTTTTTCCTTTCTATTTTTGCACATTTACATTGATTTCCACATGTTGCTATTATAAACCTGTTGCAATGGGTTTTCCTAGGCCACATGTGGGAGAGTTTCATTACAGCTTCTTGGACAGGGAATTGCTGGATCGAAGGACATGTGTATTTATAGATTGACCTGAGAGTGTCAAACTGCTCTCAAAAGTGGTTATGACCATTTCCATTCCTACCAGCCATATATGAAAGTTCTAGTTCCTTCATATTCTTGTCAACACTTGGTATCACCAGACTTAAATTTTTGCTGATCTGATAGGTGTGAAAGGGTATCTTATTGCTTTTAATTTGGTCTTCTTGCTGACTAGATGCTGTTGCATTTTTTCAACTAAGGGCAAGTATACACTGTCATAGATAAATGTAGCAAATTGAAAATTGAAGAGTTTCTATCTATAAGGGATAGGTTAAATACAGTATGATTCACCTGTACAGTAGAATATTATGTAGCCATTAAAAAGACAAGGCAGCTCTGTGTGCATTGGTATGAAAGATATATCTATATTCTGATGCACTAAAAATCTTTTCATCTCAGATATATTGTTAAATAAAGAAGCAAGAATCATAAGACACTATGTTCACTTTGTATATAAAGAAAAAGATGTATACACCCATGTATTTTTTTTTTTATATGCATAAGACACCACTGAAAGAATAAACAGGAATCTGATAAAAATAGTTCACCTAGGAAGAGAACTAAGGGACAGGGAAACTTTTCTGCTCTGTGGATTTTTACCACAAACATGTATTACACATTAAAAACAAACAAACAAACAAAAAGCCCGGAATAAGCAAATTCAGAGACAGAAAGTAGAATAGAGGTTACCAGAGGCTTGGGGTGGGGGTGGGGTTATTATTTAATGAGTACAGAGTTTCCCTTTGGGATGATGTCTGGAAATGGGTAGTGGTGATAGTTGCACAACATTGTGAGTGTACTTAACCCACTGAGTCATACACTTGAAAATGGTTAAAAAGGGTAAATTTTATGTTGTGTATATTTTACCACAATAAAAATGTAGGAAAAAAATAAGCCCACAAATAAAAATTTAATTGCACCATTAAAAATAATAATTCAAAGAGAGTAGATCTTAAAAGTTCTCATTACAAGAAAAAAGTTTTTGTAGCTACGTATGATAACAAATGTTAACTAGACTTATTGTGATGATCATCTCACCAAATATGCTAATATTGAAACATTATGTTGTATACCCGAAACTAATATGTCAACTATACTCCAATAAAAAATTATAATTATTTAGAATGACACTGACTCTCTGGCAATTGAGACAAGTCCTAATCCTGGCTCCACAGTAGGAATGGTGGAAGCTGGGAGCTGGGACCTGGGTTCATGGAGGAGGACTCCCCACAGGAGGAGTGCTGGACTTCCACAAGGCGGAGTTCTCAGCTTGGCTGAGCACTTCTTAACTCCCCACCAGGACTTTCATTCCCATCCACCTGGGAGTCCCAACCAGCTCTGAGCTTCCCTCAGCTCCACACTTCTTTCCACTGCTACCTCGATGTCAGTCCTGTCCTTGTGCCTTAGAGATCCCTGCTTCTCTGTAAACAAAACCTCTGGTGACCTGGGTCTCTCTCACCGTTTAGCCCACTCTGGCCCTCTTCCATCCCTTGGCAGTGGATTCCCCCCAAATGCCTTTGAGGCTCCTCCCAACATGCTGTGCCCCAGACCCCACAGACATACCCGCCATCCTCTCCCTATTATTCTGGTGGCTCCTGATGCCTTTGTCAGCCAACATGTTGGCCTATCCTGGACCTCCTGGCCACCAACCACCTTCCCAATGGCTTCATTTTAGCCACCATCCCCTATGGCCCTTCCGTGCCCTGTGGCCATGCTACTTCTTAAATCACATCTGCAGCTCAGACAGGGTGGGGCAGATACCAGAGAGGGGACACCTAGTCTATGAGACAGAACATTCTTTATGCTCCTCCGTTGCTACTGAACACTCTTCATCCACTAAGACATGCATCTCCATCTTCCCCAAACCCTCTGGGGGTCCCAGGGTCTGAGGAACTATTTGAAAACCTTTAGCCCCCAGTGAAAGCCCAAAGCATAGTCAGCAGGCCCCTAAACTGGAGTTCCCTAAACTCTGCCACATATGAATAAGCTTCTCAGCTGGGACCTTCATTATTATGTACTTAATATTTCTCTTTAAAAATCAACTCACTTAGAGGTAGAGAAAAAATGGCATAGATGATAGAGGCTCTGTTTATCCCTCTGGCGACCAAATCAAAGTTGTGATGGAAACAAGGAGCAAACAGCAAGACAAATCACCTGGGATCTAGATGAACAAGTCATACAACTAGGGAGAGAACTAAGAAATCACCCTGCCATGGCAGAAGGTAGGACAGGGTGAG
This sequence comes from Eidolon dupreanum, assembly GCA_028627145.1. NCBI lineage: Eukaryota > Metazoa > Chordata > Mammalia > Chiroptera > Pteropodidae > Eidolon > Eidolon dupreanum. Next base: position 73,802,424 of record CM053506.1, read on the forward strand.
GACGTGAGGCTGCCTGGTCCCCAGTGGCTGAGCAGATGCCTCTTAAAGGGGCAGTGTCCACGAGAGGACTTTTGCAGTGACTGACCTGCTCGCACTGAGCACCAGCACCGGTTTGGCTGCACGGAGGGCATGAGGGACTTACAGGGGGACACTGAGGTGTCGGACTGAGGGCCAGAGTCTAGGGTCTCTTCCTCTGTTGAGCCCTTCCCCCTTCCTGTGTGCTGACACAGCGCTGCTATAGCTGGGACGACATCAAACTGGATAACAGAGGTCACTTTGCCCAGAGGTTTCCCTGAAACTCCGCCTCCCCCAACTCGCAGCCCTACCCAAGCCACATCCAGGTATATCCTCATCCAGTCAGGTGCTCCTTGCTGAACAGAGCCAAGATTCACATTAGTGGCAGCTGGCCTCATTTTCTGGTGTGGTTTCTTGAGGCAACTATAAGCACAGCATCTGTGGATTGCTTGCTGAATCTTAACAGGTGGCCCTGGAGGGACACAGGCTGGAGCTAAAATTGGCCTGCTGCAGAACCCCTCTCAGGACTGTGCCACTGGACACCTACTACACAAAGCCATGCTAATAAGACCAGAAGACTTAGGAACTTTGCTTAGTATATAGAAACAGACACAGAAGGGCAGCCAAATGGAAAGACAAAGAAGCAGAAACTATATGAGAGAACAGAACAGAGATCCAGATATAATGGAGTCAAATAATCTAACTGATGCAGAGTTCAAAACACTGGTTATAAAGATGAACTTAGGGGAAGAGTAGATGAACTCAGTGAAAACTTTAACAAAGAGATAAATACCATAAAAATGGAAATGAAAATTATAAAAGAGAACCAGTTAGAAGTGAAGAACACATTATCTGAGATGAAGAGGATATTAGATAGAAAAAGAGTGGATAAAGAAGAGGATCGAACCACCAATATAGAAGATGGGGAAGCCAAGGACACTCAATTAGCATGACAAGAAAAAAGAAGCTAAGGCTATAATAATAATTTAAGGAGCCTATGGGATACTATTAAATGTAAAAAATATTCATGTCATAGGGGTACCTGAAAGAAAACAAGATATTGAAGAGCTATTTGTAGAAATAATGGTGGAAAACTTCCCTCACCTGGTGAAGGAAATAGACATACAACCCAAGGAAGCTCAGAGAGTCCCAAGAAAGAGGAACTCAAAGAGGCTCACACCAAGGCACATCATAATTAAAATGCCCAAGGTTAAATACAAAGGGAGAATCTTAAAAGCAGCAAGAGAAAAGCAGTTACCTACAAGAGAGCACCCCTAAGACTGGCAGCTGATTTCTCAAAAGAAACTATGCAGGACAGAAGGGCTTGGCAAAAAACATTCGACATGATGAAAACCCAGGATCTACAACCAAGGATACTTTATCCAGCAAAAGTATCATTTAGAGACAAAAATGAGCCAAAGGAATTTATCATCACCAAGCCAGTATTTAGGAAATGTTGGAGGGACTTAAGAAGAAGGTGTATCAAAAACATGAATAAAAAATGGTAATAACTACATTCCTATCAATAACTACTTCAAATGGAAAAGAATTAAGTGCTACAATCAAAAGATAGAGTGGCTGAATGGATAAGCAAACAAGACCCCTACATATGCTGCCTACAAAAGACTCACTTCAGATTAAAAGACACACACAGACTAAAAAGAAGGGGATGGAGAAAGATATTGCCTTGATGGACCTAAAGGGTATTGCACTGAATGAAATGGGAAGGATAGAGAAAGACTAATATCTCATGATTTCACGTACATGTGGAATCTAACGAACAAATAAACAACAAGAGCAGTAATAAACTCATAGATACAGAGAATATTTTGAGGGCTACTAGATAGGAGGGGTTTTGGGGTGGGAAAAAAGGCAAAGAGATTAAGAGGTACAGATGGATAGTTGCAGAATAGACATGGAGATGTAGAGTGTAGCATGGGGAAGATGGTTAATAATGTAATAAATATGTAAGGGGGAAGAGGGGTTCTAGATTTAGTGGGGTGACATCTTTGTAAGTTATATGGATATCTGATCATTATGCTGTACAATTGAAACTGGTATATTATTGTATACCAACTATAATTGAAAAAAGCTCATTGAATTGTACAATATAAATATGAGCAACTAATTGTCTATTATATTTCAATAAATCTGGGAAAAAATTTTTAAAAAATCAACTCGCTTAAAAAATGCTTTAAATGTTCAGGTTAACTTAGTCCTAATGATAATATCTAGGATGGGAATTGATGTGCTGGTTATATTTCTCTACTGCATATTGAAATAAACATATAGTTATCACAATAAAATATTTTCATTAAGTAAATGAGGTTAAGTCAATGGTCCAAGTTCTCATAACTAGAAAGAGGCAAAGCCAACATTCAAGCCAAGGCATTTTGGCTCCAGAATCCATGTCCTTGATTATCACCAGCCCTGACGTGTTCTGCCCTGTCATCTCTGGGCTATGACAATTGCTGTTTCCTCAAACCCCATCAACAGGCCAAGTTTGTCACACATATTTAAGCTGAAATGACAGAGTACAGCTCTTTGCAGGTGTGTGTGTATGTGAGGGGAGTAGGGGTGTGGATTGAGCCTGGCTGAAATTTGTGTAACCTCCATAAATTTGTGTAATCTGTCAGCTCTGGGCCAATCCTTCCCCTCACAGGACAGTGGCCAGGGGCTCACACTGCTGCAAGGCCAGGCCTTCCGGCTCACCCTAGCCCTCCTCAGAGAGCTTGGGGTCTGAGTCAAGTAGCAGAGGCAGCCCTTCTTCCCTGCCCCACCGCTGGATTCCTGAGCTCCCAGCTCTAGGTCCTCAGAGGGGCAGCCAGCACCAAAGTCTCGGCCTTAGTTCTGAAACTTAGAAGGCTGAGAAAGAGTTAGGCCAGCAAAGCGTGAGGAGGAAGGAGGAAGGGTTCCACACAGAGGGAACAACATATGCTAAGGCCCAGTATCAGAGAATGTAGTGTGTTTGCAGAACTGCTTTTGGTTGAGCTGACTGAAGCTCAGGGTGGGAAGGGGGGCCCTACAGGGATGGAGCATGGAGTCTGATGCCAGTGCTGAGTGTCACACTCCTGTGGGTGCTGCCAACCCATGGGTTCCTCCAGCTTCCTGGGCGAGTGTGTAGAGCACTTCACTATATCTGTATGTAGAGTCAAGGTCTCCAGGATAATGAAGGGTTCTCACAGCTCACACAACCACTCTTCTGCCCCCCCACTGTGCAGCCTGGTGCTCAAACATACCCATCGGCCCGGCCCCATGGCCCCACCTGCTGCCCTCACCTGCCCTGACCACTGGGCACACTCCTGTGCTGCTCTTGACACCCTGCACAAGTGTTGTTTCTCTCTGAAACTAACTCAGGTGTTCTTCCCACAATGCCCCCTCATGGCTGTGTTGGTGCCACATTACAGGGCTTATCACACTTCTGTCTCTCTCCCTAATAAAGCCAAATTTCTTGAGGACCTGGATGGGACTGCTCTACCTCTGTGGCCCTAGAGCTGTGGAGTCAAACTTGATGTGACTCTGAAGCCACTGGGGGATTCCCAGGGCGCACCCTCGGGGAGCCTGGGCTGCAGGCCAAGAATGGGGCCTGGGAATCAATCATGCTTCCAGGGTTCGGAAGCTGGGGGACAAGTAGGACTTCTACAAGCACAGCACGTCTTTGTTAACATGGAAACCAGGGCTCCTGGTTCAGCATCTCCCTGTCTGAGGGGCGGGGAAGGTGGCTCTACCTTTTCCTGCCATCTGGGACTCTTTGGGCACAGCTTCTGGCTCAGGGCTTAAAGCCCACCACAATTAGGCCAGTGGGTTTTTGCTGGGGTTGCTCTCTGGGCCCTGTCTGGGTTCTGGTGGCCCTGGTGGTGACTGTGCTTTGACCTCCTCCCACAGGGCCTTGGCAGAGGATTCCTAGTCCTGAAGAGGAATCCATTTCCTTTCTTTCATCCTACCCAGGCCCACTGATGTAAGAGTGGCCTGCCTCAGGGACTTTGCACTAGCCAGCTTCTTTTCCAAAATATAGTGCTCCAAATCATCTTACAAGGGGCTCATTCTCACCTTTTAGATTTCAGCTTAAGGCCCTCTCCTAGAGAGAGGCCTGATAACCCTACTATGGCAGCTGTGTTCAGGTCCTGTTTCTTGTTTATGTCTGAGAGCTCCCGGGGGCAGGGACCTAGAACAGCGCCTTGTCCATGGCCAGCAGGCATGCAATTCATGGTGGCTGAAGGGAGGTATCTGAGCACATAGGCAGCCCTGGCCAGCCACGCCCTGCCGCAGTTGTTGGTGAGTCCTCGGGGTTACAGGCAGGGCAGCTGGGTGGAAGGAGGGAGGGAAGACCAGCAGAGGCCCTACCAGCCAGCCGCTCCTCCTTGCCTTCCCAGGCTCCCATTCCAGGCGGGTGGGAGGCCTTGCAAATAGCAGCATTTAGAGAAAGGAGGGAGGGAGAGCACAGGGTCATCCATTAGCCAAGACGTGGAGAGCCTGGTAAATCAGGGATGCTGTCTGAGGCCATTTACCAAGTGTCTGCCTGGTGCTCCAAGCAACTGGGAGCTTGGGGTGGGGGAGGCTGAGGGGCCGCTTCAGCACAGCTGCCCCAATGGGTACTGGGGACAGCCAAGGCAACTCCAGGGCCACTCTGTTTGAGGAGGGAGGGTCAAGGTGATGCTACCTGTCTGCTGCCTCCCTTTCCCCCAGGCTCTCCAGTGTGTTAACACAGAGGTAGTCAATTACCTTATACAACACTCGCCTCATCCTGAAAGGCAGGTCACCATTTTGTTTTAATTATTTTGAATTTCAGTATGCAAAACTATAGAGATTAACAAAGCTAAAAATGTACTCGCCAAAATGAACATTTTCATTTTTTAGAGAGGTGTTTTAACTTAAAAAAAAATGTAAATGATAACATAGAAAACTGCATAAAACACAGATGCACTGTGTAATGAAGAGTTATAAATCAAACACTAGCATAACCACCATCACATGCTCACAGAAGCCATGGAGAAGGAAGTTGCCACCCCACAAGCCCAAGCTGCCTGTGATATGTCTGTCTCATTCACACACTTCTCCTGACCCTGAATATTCTGAGTTTTAGGATACCATTGCCTTGATTTCCTGATCTTTTAAAAACATAAATACGATAAAACATTACAGATAAAAATTTTCCTTCCTGAGTCCCATCCCCACTCCAGGGGGCAAGCATAATTTTGAAACTAATATATGTCATTTCATGCTCTGTTTGATATTTTACTATGCTGTTGGTATTAGAGAAGAATTATTTTATATAGAACGAAACTTTTCATAAATGGCATCAATACTTCATGTAGTAATCTGAAACTTGCTTTTTTACTTAACTCTAAATGCTTTATAAAAAAACAGCTTTATTGAGGTATAATTTATATGCCATAAAATTCAACCATTTAAAGTGTATGATTTAATGATTTTTAGTCAGTGTACAGAGTTGTGCAACCATTAGCACAATCCAATTTTAGAACATTTCCATCCCTCCTAAAACATCTAAATGCTTTGTTTTCTCTCTTTTTCTCTAAATGCTTTTTGATATACATTTTATTAACTGCCCCCTTGTAAAGTTTCTACTTTGTGGCAAGCTCTATTCCATATATCTCTCATTTAACCCACCTCTGTAAGGTGAGTTCTCTTAGAGACCATGATTTGGGGCACAGAGAGGGTGAGAAACCTCCTAAGGTCACAATGCTAGAAACTGACAGGATAGGCTATGGACCCAGACATTGACTCCAGAGCCTACAATTGAACTGTCCCACTACACAGCTGCTCTGAATCCATACATTGTTCCTGCTGTATGGTATGTTAGGCGAACACTTTTATCTTCCAGATGAGAAACCGAGGCTCCGAGAGGCCAAGTGATTTGCTCGGTGTCTCTGGGATGGGAAATAGCAGAGTTGGGGTTTGGATCTAGGTCTGAGTGGCTCCCAGGCCCCCTGGGCTTTTCTAGTCCCTTCTGATGCTTTTCTTTTTCATTATAGAAAAGGGAAAAAGGAAGAGGAAGGAGGAGGAGAATGGGTAGCAAGGAAGAGAGAGATGTCAGACCAGCTTTCAAATCCTTTTGTGCTCAAATGCTTACATGCACAAACACACTGATAGACCTGCACATATGCATACACTGGTGCACACACATCTGCACATACCCAGATAGGTGCACACATTCACACTCACATTTACAGTGAGCACATGCACAGCTATACATACACTCAACTGACCAGAGTTAATGCACAGAGGCCTTTTAATGCTCATAATGAAGAGACTGTCAGTGTGTGTGTGTGTGTGGGGGGAGGTAAGGAGTTTAGCCTGTGAACTCTCCAGGAGGCCCCTCTGTCAGTGTTCAGGCCTGAGAAATGACCTGTCAGGGACAGGGTGCCTTCCTGCTGGGAGAGCTTGGCCTCAGTACCCACAGCCTCACTTCTGCCCAGGTGCCTGCTGAGGGCCTTTGCTAAATAAAGTTTTGGCACCAGGGAATCAAAACTGGGTGTGATTTCCAGGGACTTCACTGAATTGCTGGAGCTCCAGAGCCAGCCCAGCCCTGTGTTGCCTGGAGTTGAATCCACCGGTGTCTCTGCTTACTGTCCTGGTTGCTACCTGTCCCTGAAGATAATTCCTGTATCTGGAGTCATTTGAACCCATATAGACCTTTGAGGGGCTGTAGGAGCCTCATTGATAAAGTAACAACGAACAAGTAGTGTGCCAGACACATGCCCTCACTAGTTTGCAAAAGCTGGTAAATGGACAGGTTGGTGATGAAGTCTCTATATAGCTGTGGCAAAATGGGAACAGCAGAGAACAACATCATATGTTTTTCACAAAGTTAAATTCTCTTAATTTAAAAAAGATGACCTTTATCTTGATTCTTTTTCCTTTCTTTTCTAAAATGAGGGTGATCTTATACAATGGTTATGATTTTATATTTTTACTTGGCAAGATAAAAACATGAGCAACTGCATGCCAGCCCCCAAATCTGGGAAAGGTTTTTCAGGCCTATGGACCCCCTAAAGTTTGGACCCCTTTAGGGTGCCCACCACTTGGCCCAGCTCTGCCTGGAATGGGGACTTTTTCTTTTGTATCTACCCTCCCCAGTTTTGTATTTTTATTTCCAAAACAATGTAGTTGAGGAAATCCAAGCTTGGATGTTTGAAATCTTTATGCTATTAGCTCAAACTCTGGATCGAGTTAACAAGGAAATAGAGGAAAACTTTTTTTTTTCCTCAAGAGTCAAACTTCAAGGCGATTTCAACCCTGGAATTCAGCCAGTTCCCGGGAAGTGAAGGAATCAAAGGACTTTGAACAGTAAAAAGTCTTTAGAACGGAGCTCCAGCCCAAGCTTGGGCCTCACCACAAGTTAAGAACAGTGACTTGGTAAAGTTTATCTCCTTCTGCCTGCCAGCACGGTCTCCCCAGGGGCAGTGGGCACCAGATGGGAAAGGAGGCTGGGAGGGCTGTCTGGGGCTGGTCTGTTCACAGAGCATTTAGTGTGGAGGCAGCATCCCCAACACCCCTGGGCTGTTGAGTGTGAATGCAAAGAGGTTTCCTCACTCCCACAGCAACGTAAGTGGTCCAGCCAAGCTTACAAGGTGCTTTCATGTTGATCTGGAAAAAAGGGGCACTCCTACTGTATCTCAGAAAGATTTTCATAAAATTGGCTAAAAAGACCCCCCACCACCAAAAAAAAAAAAAAAAAAAAAGGAAAAAAGAAAAGAAAAAAACAAAAAACCCAAGTAGTCAAGGGAAAGGATACACTTCACATACCTGGAAGCCTCAGAGAGAGTGAAGAGCACCACAGGGCGAGCACCTTGGCTAGGTGGGGGGTAGGGATCAGACTGGGCTACTCAGAATTGTCAGTGTTGTGCATGGGCAAGATCTTACCTCTGGGAGCTGCCCCTTGGGACGGGCCTGGTAACTCAGATGGTCCCATGGTCATGTGTCCAATGGCAGTTCCCATTGTCTCCTGCTGTAGCTTGCACTTAGGCCTGGTAGCTATTCTGTGCCCCTTCTGAACATGGAAAGTGGGCACAGCCAGAGAGGGTGGGTGAGTTAGGGGATTTACTGCCTTTATTATAAAAGAGGCACTGTTCAGAGCATGTGCGTATATTTTCTTTCATGTAATCCTCACTACTGTTATCTCCAGGAGCCTGAATCTCAGAGAGGCTAAGTTACTTGCTTAAGGTCACACAGCCAGCTAGTGCCAGAGCTGGGAAAAGAACACAGCTTTATCCAACTCCAGGGCCTGGATTTTCTGCCCTTGACTCCCCAGCCTCTTTATCCAGCTGGTAGCAGCAGGTCCTGCTGCCTGGGCCTTCCAGGGAGGACATGCCTGCTCAGGGCCAGCTGTGAGCCGGCCTGAGACTGACCTCACCCACATTCCACCTCCCATACCCCTCCGCCCGCTTTCCCTCAGACAGCAACAAGCAGAGTGCTTTCATTTCTCTTTCCCCAGATACCAGCTCTGACACCTCCAATTTCTATTGCGATCACAGTGTTTTCTGAGTCAAGCAAGGTATCAGGAAAATTGCTCTTTCCCTGGAATAATTTATCATCATGTTATTTCCATTAGCTGACTCTGTTTGAATCTATTCCGTGCTGAGCTGTTTGAATTTCCAGCTTGGAAATCCCTGAGCTGGGAGGGAAGTACTGCTACTGACCTAGCAGCAGGTGAGGGGGTTCTTCCAGCAGATGAGGGACAGGGCATAGAACACGAGCTGAGAGGGGGCCAAGGCTAAAAACAAGGGCAGGAAACCAGGGCATGTTTGTTTTTTTCTGACTCCAGAGGTGGGTGTGTGGTGGAGCTCTACAGGGCACTGCTGGGCTGATGGGTGGGGGTGGCAGAGGCCTGCTGGGATCCAAAGCCAGGGGTCCCAAGGAAGACAGAGCCCTTGGCAGGAATGGGGGGGTGGTCCACAGAATTAGAGTACTTCTAGGTCCAAGCCCTGGGCTTGGGAATGGAGAAAAACTGAGGATGCTGATTTCCATTTTCAAGCATCCTAAGGTGACCACAATGATAAGCACACAGCTTAGTAGCAGGAGCCTTAGGTTCAAATATTTGCTCTGCCACTTGCTAGTTATGTTATCTTGTGCAAGATGCTTCACCTCTCCCATCCTCAGTTTTCTCATCTGCAAAGTGGGGAGAATAATGTCTATCTCTCAGGGCACTGCTGTGTGAATTAACTGTGGTGAAATGTATGAGGAGCTTAGTCCAGCACCAGCTGTGGCCCATGTGACTCAAATGTCAACTGTTTAGGATGATCAACTCCTCCCAGTTTGCCTGGCACTGGAAGTCCTATTTCCTGGGGGATCCCTTACTTGAAGGGAAACTAGGTTGATTTGTCACCCTCGCTGTAGTCTTCATGCTCCTCAGATCCAGGAGGGGAGCCCTTGAAGTCCACTTTGGTGTTCTGGGGAAGGCTAAAGCCTTTGCTGAGGTTTCTGCAAAATCCTGGCATGTTTGCGTTACCTCTGGCTCTGAGGTCTTGCTCTGGCTGAGTTACCTCCGCGTTGCGGGGTAGATAAGTTTTCAGACACAAGATTCTCAACCACAGAGATTCAGATGTGAAGTTCATTCAGCCCCTTCTTCTTCCAGATCCACCTCCACAAGGCATCTGAGGGTGCAGATGACATTGAGATGGTTAGGGTGGGGTGAGAAGTGCCTTATGTCACTGCAGTGCAGACAGCATCATGTGGAACATGATGCACTGGTCCTTTAGCCACCCCCACGTGGGCCGTGGCCATGGGGAGCCATGGGGGCTTCACTCAGGAATCCTTGCCTCATCTGACCTCTCTGGCTTCATCATCCAAATTCTTTTCCTTCCTCTAAATTTCTGTTTGTTTCTAATACTTCTTTTTGTGGCCTTGGCTCCAGTTGGACTGTGTTCTCTGGATCATCCCCAATCAGCCTTAAAAAGTGTTTTCCTAAACAAAGACAGTTTCCTTCCCAAGAGGAATTGTGGGGCCAATCGTTCAAACAGCAGGCATGTTTCACTTGGAACTACCTTGAAGGGTCTGTTTAGACTTGGAAGGCCCTACGAGATGAGAAAGGCCACATTTGGGATCTGTTTCAAATTGGGCAGACCATACATTTCTGGCTCTTTCAGAGAGGGTGGTGGTTCTGGGCTCCCAGTGATTTCTCTCCTGGTGTTCCAGCCCCTGAGCTGGGCTCAGCTCTCAGATCCCACAGCTGGAGGTGCTGGTGTTGAGTGATGGCCTCCTTTCCACCTTACACCTTTGAGAGGCCTGGTGTACTAGGCTTGGTCTCCTCACTCCATAGCCTAGAGGAGATATGCTACAAAGGCACAGACTTTCAGGGCTAGGAGACCCCAGAGCACAGATGGTTCAACTTTTTAATAGGGAGACTGAGGCTCATGTTGGCAAGGCAAACTGTCCACGCTCACATGTTCTGGAGGCAGCAGAGTTGAGGAGAGTGAGGCAAGAGGTGCCACAGGAGAATTTGAGTGGTTTATTTAAAAATACTTCAGTGCGAATGAATTTAAATTCTGATCTGCATACATATTTGGGGGTGGCTAATTAACATGTGAAGTAAACCAGTTAATCCCCATCTGCAAAATCTTTCAGGGTTGCTTTATTAGTACAATCAATGTTGCAATGGTTTTGATGAGTAGAATTTGTGAACTTTAAGGTGGGGGGCAGGAGATACTCTGCAAACTCTGGTGGGAGGGGTTTGCTGAGGCAGGCGGGGGGCACTTGGAGCTGGAATCCTGACATGGGTCCTCACACCTTCTACAGACCCTCAGCAGTGGCCCGGCCTGGAGGCTGAACCAGGCTGGGTAGGCTCTGGCCTAGGGAACTGGGTGGCAGCCAGAGGGCAGGCTAGTCAGACCTGTTACTCCCTCCCACTAGGTGACAGTTGCTTTGGGGCCTGAAGGCCTGGCCTGGTGCCCGGCAGGGTACTAACTGAGGCCCCAAAGACTGGGTCCTCAGCAACAGGGCTTATTTCAATATCCACTCTTCCCTGGGGGCCTATTAGCTGCTTTGAATTGAGTGAGCCCCAGACAAGAGACCCCACAGCTTGTGGGAAGTGTAGGCTCCTGATCTGCTGGCCTCTCCCTAGAGATAGAGAACAGACAGGGCCTGGACCTGGGACTGTTTCCATCCATCCATCTATCCATCCATCCATCCATCCATCCATCCATCCATCCATCCTTCTATCCTCCCTTAGGACAACAGTCTATCCTTCTGTCTATCCTCTCAGATGTCTTTCAATACACTGGTCCACACATAATATCCATCTACCTATCTCTCCATTCATCTGCTCAATACTCTTATCAGTTCATCCATCCCTCTATCCCTTCCTTTCTCCTTCCCTCTCTCTGACCCTCCTTTCCTTCTTCCATCCATCCTTCCCTCCATTCCTGTCACTCCAACTCTTCATCCATCCATTCCCCTACCCGACCCCCTACTCAACTACCCAACTACCCATCTATTGATCCAGAAATACTTCTTGACAGTTAATCAGGGACTCAAAGATGAATAAGGTAGCTCCTGCCTTTAAGGAGCCAGTGAGGAAGATGGGCTCTAGGGAACCCAGCTCCACCATACCTCAGCTAGAAGTAGAGCCAGGCAGTGGCTCTGATCTGAGCAGGCCCCTGCCTTGGGGACAGGGATGATGCCACCCAGCTTTAGATTCCCTTTTCCCCATTAAAGAGCCTGGTAGGAAAGTGGTGGAGATGGCAGTGGGGAAGGAGAGAGTGAGAGGCTTCACTTGTCAGTTGCTCAGCAGGTACAGTCAGACTTAAAATGTCCCCAAAGAGCTCTGCTGAGAGGCAGGGGGTGAGCACACGGAATATTTCTCCAGTAATTGGCAATGAAGAAGCTGCAGACATCCTGGGGTCTGCATCAAAGAGCTCAGAGCTGCCACCTGTCTCAGTGAAGACTCAGGGACAGCTTGTCTGGGCTCCAGGGCTCTTTTAGCTCTCCCCTCCTGCCTGCCTGCCCTCCTCCTCCCTCTGCCTCTTCAGGGTAGTGACGGGGTGTTTATGCTCTCCTTAGCTTTCTGCACAAGGCAGCCTGTGGGGTGGGGCTGGGCACGTGCAGGTTAGAACCCTGTTTGCAGAGCCTTGTGCCAGGTGCTGGGGAAGGGACAGGGATGAAGCAACCGGAGCATAGAGGCCCTTCTCTGCAGAGGACAGCCTTGGCAGGAGCTCTGTCACTGTTTTGACTACAGGACCCGGTGGGATCCTTCTCTCCAAACGGTCTGGGCAAGGCCAGTGCCAGGTTTTCCTTTGGTCTCATTCTTCCCCTGTGCCGACAAGCCTTTTCTGGTACTTGGATGAGCAATTTGAACTGACTGGTCACACATATTTTGTAAATAGTTGAATCTTTCTGTGTCTTTGTGCACTAGGGTGTGTGTGCATGCACGCGTGTGTGTCCACCCCCCTTTCCATTGCATTTCTGGCTGGTACCTGGGGTACCTGTCCCACAGTTGGGCCTACTACCTGATTACCATATGCTGGAGGCTTTTTCTCCCTTCCCAGAGGCAGAGCATAGAGGTGGGGCAGCCTGGGGTGGAGGATCCAGACAGGCAGGGTTTCCAGCTGGTCTTGGCCTCCTTCCTGCTGTAGATCCCAGTAGAAAGTGGATCAAAGGGGAACCTGTTGGCAGTGGGGATGGGGATGGGGATGGGTCCCAAACTGTGTCCTGGGATTTCTCATCCCCCAACCTCCACCCCAGGCAGCTCTGGAGAACACAATTAGAAAATTCTCTATTTACTTCAGTTCTTTCATCTCATAGATGTGGAGTTACATGCAGAGAGCTGGCGGCAGGGAGGACCTGTGTCTCCAGATGCCCAGTCAGGGACTCTGGCCCCCACCCAAGGACTCTCTTCATCAGGCCTTGAGTGTGAATTGGGCCATACTTATGGAGTCTGTACCCAGAAGGAACAGCCAGGCCAGTCAGGACCAGCTACATAATTTTCAGGGCTCAGCGCAAAATGAAAATGCTCAGCCCTTGTTCAAAATTACTAAGAATTTCAAAAAAGTGACAGCAGAGCATTAAACTGAATTTGTGCCCATGGCCATGCATGTGCCTCTGAGGCCAGCACCAAGGCCAGTCTGATTCCAGCCAGTGAGCAGCAGCTGAGGTTCCTGGGTGGCTGACATCCCCATGTCATGAGCCACAGGGGGCAAAGAGATGCAGGAGAACAGCCTTTTTCCTTAGAAGGACAGGCAGACCCTCATGCCCTGCCGGTGGGAATGAAATATGTTGCAGCCACGGTGGAAACAGATGGTGGTTCCTCAAAAGGTTAAATGTAGAGCTACCATATAATCCAACAATCCCACTTCTGGTAGACTGCTGGCTGCCAGGGGCTGGGAGAGAGGGAAATGGGGAGTTACTCTTTAATGAGTGCAGAGTTTCAGTTTGGGGAAGATGAAAAAGTTCTGGAGATGGATGGTGGTGATGGTTGCACAACAATGTGAAACTTAATGCCACTCAACTGTACACTTAAAAATGGTTAAAGTGGTAAATTTATGTATATTTTACAATAAAAAACAGAAATAAAAGAAATAAAGGCAGGTATGTGGAGGAATGAGATGTGCTGGGGCTGTGGAATTGTAGCTCCCTCTCCTAGAGTTCAGGGGCCATGTTCAGGTGTGGCTCCCACAGCCCTGGGAGGAGTTGCAGGTCAATGGAGAGCCAGGCCCTGGCTCCAAAGGCCCTGAGAGGCTACCTGAATGATGGAAACTCCTGGAAACCCTCTGAGCCAGGGATCCCCAGTCTGTACGACATGGACTGTCCATGGCCTGTTAGGAACCAGGCTGCACAAGAGGTGAGTGATGGGCAAGCAAATGAAGCTTCATCCATATTTGCAACCGCTCCCCACTGCTAGCATCACTGCCTCAGCTCTACCTCAGATCATCAGGCATTAGATTCTCACAGGGTCACTGGTCCCTGGCTCTGAAAAGGTTAGGGACCACTGCTCTAAGCCAATTCTATTCCTGTACCTGCCTTTACGTGGCCTGAAATGACAGCCACTTCAGTGACCTACCCTGGTGTCCGATGAGGGAAGATTCATGAGAGCATTTGGTGTTCTCAGCCACACTGGGCCATGGGCACCAGACAGTGTCCAACATGGGTGCAAAATCTCTGTGCAGCGACTCATTTATTACATTAACAGTGGGAAAATGTCCCAGTGGGACAAGGGCAGACTTCACCCTATTCATCTAGAAGTTTCCACCTGTGCTGCTGACACAGCCTGGCTGCCCTTCTGTTTGCTCCCAGCTCCCTCCATCCTCAGAATCCTGACTTGTTCTCACCAGCTCCTGGCTCCCCCCACCCAGCACTGAGCAGTCTTAGGCATCGACTGTGCTGCATTTAAATAAGGGTTCTCTTGTCCTCTCTGGGCCTCAGTTTCTTCTTCTGTAGAATGGGAACAATAGGTGTATCTGCCTCATAGGTAGGTCAGGATCCCTAAGCCTGTAGCAGATGCTTGACTCAACAAATGGTGGCTATGATGGTTATTACGCAGCAAAATGCTGCATCTCTCCCTGGTCTGGCTCAGTGACATTGAGAGCTCTGTTTGTTGTCAGCAAACAAAGCAGTGTGAGGAGGCGGGCAGTGAGAAGAGGGAGGGTGCTGCCTGGAGTCCTTAAGGGGCCTCCCTCCTAGCAGCAGCGACCCTGTCCACAGCCTGCAGCACCCTGCCCTGGGGGAAAACACTCTGAGACGGTTCTTGGGAGAGGCAGAAACAGGCAGAAACAGAGATTACAGGCTTCAGGGGACCTTAAGATGCAACACCAGAGAGGGGGCATTTTCTTTTTTGAGGAGGATGCTGGCCGCTACCTTTGTGGGGGAAAATGCTCTCACCTGCTGTGCCTGTGGATGCTCTTTGCTCCAGGGCTAAGGTACAGCTGTGGGCAGCACATTTGTCTAGGGGCAGCTGGACTCCCTGAGAGGTTGGTCCTCTCGGCCTATAGGGGCTGCGTTTTTTCTGCCAGCCCGGTTCTCATCACCAGCCCGCTGCTCCCCTGCCTGGGTCAGTTTGGGGACAGCAGTCCAAGGAAATGCAGGTAGACTGCTTCCACTAGATTAGTGGTTCTCAGTGTGGTCTCCCAACTGGGAACAATACATTCACTGGGAACTTAAAAATGTACATCCTCTGACTCACCTCTGAGCCAGAAGCTTTGGGGCAGGATGCAGCTACCTGTGTCTTAACACCAGGGGAGGACGGGCCATGATAGTTTTGTCTACTACTAAACCTCAGCCTCTAACACTACACTTGGCACCCTGTAGCTGCCCCATAAATACTGAATGGATTGAGCACCATTATTCCCCAAAGGGAAGAGTAAGAATGCTTATTGTGCTCCAGGCTTCATGCAGACATTACACGTGTGTTCTTATAACTCCCGAAACAAGCTCCAAGTCTGAACTCTATGGGAGTAATAACTAATAGCAGAAGTAGGAGTTTTACATGTGCTTTCAGGTCTTTGATTTCCACAATAGTCCTGTGAAGGAAGTATTATCCTCATTTTACAGATGAGAAAACTGAGGCACAGAGAAGTACTCTTAATTTCAGGTACTAAGTAGTAAAGCTGGGATTTAAAACCAGGTGTCCCAAGTTCATGAGCTTCCCACCTCCTGCCTCTTTTGGGAACTACTTGGGTTATCCAGTATTTGGGACAAATCAAGTCATTTCTGTACTCCCTGATTTTTACAGATGACACTCTCCACCTTCACCCTTGGCCCCCATGAAAGGCTCAGTTCCAAAAGTTAATTTGTAAGTTGGTTGCTTTAGAGTCAGTATTTTTTGTAAAGAAAAGATTTCTTGGTTCCCAGACCAGCCAGCCCACAGGGAGCTCTTAATTCCTGGCAGTTCTTAGACCCCCATGGGATAATTTGCACTCCCTCTCCTTGCTAAAGCTGAGGGCTTCTGAGATTAACTCTGGATGAAACTTCTTTAGAACACACCAACCCTGTGGCACAGCTCTAGGAAATGCATTTTGGATTCACCCCAGGTGCTGATGGGATTGGGTCCCTTTCCTGGACTGGGTCTGGCCCAGGCACAGAGTTCTGGTGGGAGCTGAGTATGGGGGTTTCTGCTACACCAGGTCTGAGAAGTCTCAGGGGACGTTGGTTCCAGAACAGAGGTAGCTTAGAGCTTGAAAGCAGAGACACCAGCCCCTTACAGGTTGCATATTTGGGTATAGGGACCTCTGGGGCTATATTTTCTCTGCCAGGCAGGTCTTTATGGCTTTCCTACCTCACTCACCTATGGCCTCAGGGCTCATACTCCCACCCCAGGTGTTTATCTTGGGTTTGACATGTATTTTCCATTAAAAAATCTCATTGTTAGAAATGTAATATAGTATATAGTTTAAAAAGGGTCACTGTCCTACAAAGTTTATAATATAGGGCAGCAAACCCTTTCCTCCCTCAAGTCCCTCTATAGGTACACTTAGAGCTCTTAGCCACTATTATTAGTGTTTACCTTCATTTCAAAATCTCATGCTGATTCTATTTCTTGATTTTTCAGTTTTACATGTTATGTTATATCATGATATATTATAAAGTATCATGATATCATATACAATCTCTCCAACACACACATGCTTCTTATCTTTTTGTATATCCTTATATATCTCCTCTTTTCTCATGCTCCAATCTAGGCTGGCTGGCCTTGGCCTCCAGTCCAGCCACACAGCCAGTTCCATCATCCTGAGGACAATCTTTGCCCTTCTCCTGTGTTGGATTTCCAGTATCCCGTGTCTCTGGTATTCTCTTTTCTGATTTTCTCCTTTGTTTGGTTGGAGCACATCCTCTAGCAGCTGCCTGAGAAAGAATATATGGAAGATACATTAAAAAAAAAAAGTCTGAAAATATCTTTGTTCTACCATCATTGATATTTGGCTGCATAAAAATTTAGATGAGAAACCATTTCCTATGAGAATTAAGAAGATGCTGTTTCACTGTGTTCTGGCTTCAAAATCTGTTTTGAGAATTTCAATGCCATTTTAATCTCTGATCCTTTAGGATTTTTATCTTGGTATCCTGAGATTTCATGATAAAAAGCCTTACTATAGTTCCTCATATTTTTTATTTTGAAAGATTTCAGACGTAAAAATAATACAAATATAGTGAAATATTATATTACAAACCCATCTATTTGTCATTGAGATTAATAAAACATTACCAATAAAGTTGAAACCTCTCCTTAATTGTGTGCCTCCTCTTCTGAAGATGTCTTGAAATCTGTTGTTTATCCTTCCTATGCATTTCTTTATTCTTTCACTGAATAAAATATATGTTAATATATAAGATTGTGCATATCTTAAAACCTATATATAGATGACATCATAATATATTTTTTTCCATGCTTCTTTGCTTGGTGGTGTTTGTGAGAGTCATTTATGCTGAGTGTAGCCCCTCATTTTCATCACTGCATGATAGTCTATTATTTAACTATATCACACTTATGTATCTATTCTCCATCCATGGTATTTAGGCTGTTTCAAATTTTTAGCTAATGAAAAGGTACTGCTCTAAAAATTCTGCCTGAGAAAGAATATATGGAAGATACATTAAAAAAAAAAAAAAAAAACATGTCTGAAAATATGTTCATTCTACTGTCATTGATATTTGGCTCACGTAGAAGTTTCTATAGGGAAATGGTTCTCGGTTCTGTTAGCACATTAGACTCAACCTGGGGAGCTTTAGAAAACCCTGATGTCAATGCTTTTCCCCAAACTGATTAAACCAGAACCTCTGGGGGTAAATCCAGCAGGAGTGTTTGTAAAGCTCCCCAGGTGATTCCAATGGGCAGCGAGTGGTGACAACCACTGCCCTAGACCAGTGCTACTCAGAGTGGCCTGCAGCTAGCAGCATGGGTGTCACCTGGGAGCTTGTTAGATGTACACTCTCAGCTCCTGCCTAGACTTACTGAGTGAGAGAGAATCTGTTTTAGCAAGACCTCAAGTGGTGGGCATTGCATTGCAGCTTCAGGCCATGTGCATCTTCATCTACAGGTATTGCTACATGGCTGCTCATGATGGTGGCAGCCATTCACAAAGCTGTGGTTTTATGGCACTGTACTGGGCACTTGGTGGGTTCTTTCTCTGCAGAAGCTCATTTTCTTCAGTCCTAGGATATATTCTTGTATCATTGCTTCAGTAATTTTCTCTCTTCTATTTTTTGTTTCTTGGTTTGAAATTCTGTTAGTTGGATGCTGGACCTTCTGTCTGGATTGTACCTTTTGGTTGTCTCATTTTCTAGACTTTTTCCTCCAGGTTTCACATTTTTGTTTGTTTGTTTTACCTTCTGGGATATTTTCTCTCACCTTCTATCCTTCGAATGCATTTTTAAATTTCTGCCTTTATATTTTAATTTGTAAGAGCTTTAACACTTCCTTTTAAAAAATAACATCCCTTTCCTGTTTCAATATCTTCAGAGCATTGTTCTCTGACCCCTTCCTTCTATGTGTTGAAGTCTCTGTATTTCAGCGGTTGATTTTGGTCAATTGTTGGTTCCCACTATGAATGCAACACAGCAAAGATAATAGGAAGCTCTGCACACATGGACAGGGCTTATGGACTAGCGGCCTCACATTGGTGACTGGGCAGAGACTGGGGAAACACCAGCGTCAGGATCTGTCTCTCCTTCCCAGAGAGACATTCAAAAATGTCCTGCCTTGCAGGGGTGGAGGGGTGGTGGTAGTAGATGGGGAACAGGCCCAGCTATTAGCAGGGGAAGGGGGCTGAGAGTCTCCCAATTAACCATCACCTCACCACCCCAGCCTTTGGCAAGGCTTGGGGTCCCCAATCCAGAATCTTTCCAGTTCAACCCTGGCCAGCAGCAAGCCTGTCTTCTACTAGGGTCAGGAAAGGGCAGGCCAATCACAGGCCGTGACTGGCTGTTTCAAATTTTTAGCTAATAAAAAGGTACTACTCCAAATATTCTGTGAATATCACCTAAAGTTTCTATAGGGAAATGGTTCTCAGTTCTGTTAGCACATTAGACTCACCTGAGGAGCTTTAGAAAACGCTGATGTCAAGGCTTTTCCCCAAACTGATTAAACCAGAACCTCTGGGGGTGAATCCAGCAGGAGTGTTTGTAAAGCTCTCCAGGTGACAGGCTGGGAGAAGGGACTTGAGCGTCTAATCACTTCTTCCAACCAATGCTATTTTACCCCCATCCTGAACTTCTACCTTAGGGATACCTGGTCTTTCCAGGTTCTGAGCATTTGGGGGATTTTGCAGAGGAAGTGGGCTGTTTGCAGCTGGCTTTCTCTCTTGTAGATGTTTTGGAGGAGTAGTGGGAGCTGGAACTAAACAAGTTATACTCTTCCATCTTCCAAAGTTGAGATCTCTCTTATCTGCTGCCATCTTCTTTTCATCTTTGTGGTTGATGCCATTTTCATTTCTTTATGTCATTTTAGTGAGGTTTTGGGGGCAGAGGAAATACAAATGTGTTCAACCCACCATTTAACCAGAAGTCCTTGTCCATTTTATAAACATTTTTACAGATGTATATATAAGTTTGTATAACTCATTTTGATTATTTGTATGTATACTTCAAAAAAAATTTTTTTTACATAGATGGTCTTGCTTTTTCCATTCAATGTTAGGCTTGTGAGCTCTTAACACACAGGGACCCAGCTCATTCCTTTCACTGCAGCTTAGGAAGTACTCCAGCAATCAATGCACCATATTTTTTTCCATCTATTTCTTTTCTGATACATCTCAGAAACACAAGCAATTGTGGTCTTTTGATCAACACACTGGCTCAATGCAAATCCTAATCTTTATTTTTATTCTGAAGCATAACTTGTCACAGGCAAGCAGCGAGGGTTTTTTTTTGTTGTTGTTTTTTTCCTGTCTGCTAGAGGCAAGGGCAAAAAAGCTAATGGTGGGGGCCTAAGAGCCTGGAGAAAAGAAGGCCCTTTGAGAACTGGGTGGGGGGATGGGGCATTGGGGGGGAGGGGCAGGAAGGATGGGAGGGTGTGAACACCTACACATAAACACACGTTCTCTCTTCAGGGAAAGGTTTTCCAGAAGCGTTTGCCCGTGCTTTGAATTAAATATTTTTCATGCCAAACCGAACCTGCTGAAGAGAAGTGAATTAATGGCTTAGGGGAGCCTCGTGCCCCAGCTGGGGACTTGGCTGAAAGCTGCTCTTCAATGAGTGAATTCCGTCTTCACCAGAACCATTCTCAGTTCCACAAGCTGTGGAGAAGCTGAGCAAAACCCGGGGAGGACAATGGAGGGATTCCAAGAAACAATAAAGAGCCAGGTTTTAACAGCGGCTCCTGGGTCAGCCCCGAGGGAGGGAGCTTCTCCCACCTCCCTGGAGCTGCAGGCAGAGGGAAAGAGTGAGGGAGTCTCTCATCCCACCTGTTCTGGCCTCCACCGCTTGTCTCTAGGGGCCAAGTTCAGCTTTGAAGAATAATGCTGAGGGCTGGATTTCTTCCTCTATTAATAGAATCATGGGGAAAGCCTGCCTGGTGCCCTCTAAAACTGCATTGCACATGAGTGGAAGGG
Source organism: Eidolon dupreanum (assembly GCA_028627145.1). Lineage (NCBI taxonomy): Eukaryota > Metazoa > Chordata > Mammalia > Chiroptera > Pteropodidae > Eidolon > Eidolon dupreanum. Next base: position 73,822,937 of record CM053506.1, read on the forward strand.
GTACAAGATGGGTTTGAACGTCCTTCCAGCCCAAGAAGAGAGACCACTTAAAATAAACATGGGGTAGACTGAGTGGAGGAGGACAATAAATAAAGGTCATAGCTCAGTGGAATGGCTGGGGGGCAGGGAGGGTGAGGAGGGTTCCCAGGAGAGAAAGGATACAGAAAGGCACTGGTGGGGAAAAGCAGACTCAGTCCTGCAAACACTGATTTGTTGAGTTGGAGGTCACAGCTGATAGGGTTGGATGTGAGGGCTCCAGGACTGGTCAGGAAGGAACCAGGAAGGGTCTTCGCGTGTGCATACGCGCTCTCTCTCTCTCAACCTCTTGCACTACAAGGTCTGCTCCCTGCACCAAATAGGACGAGCAGGCTGCTGCCCAGAGCAGGCAGAGGGGACTCGCAGAGGCCACATCAACAGTGGGGACTTGTTGGGGTGTGCCTTTTGCCTTTGGGGGAGGGAAAAACAAAGGCCACTCACTATAGGGTGAGCAGGGGCAGGGTCCCTCCCTGGTGACAGCTTGACCTTTGGGAATAAAATGGAGGTGATGGCAGGGAAGGCAAGCTCCTTGCTGGAACAGCCCCACACCAGAGCAGCTTCCCTGCCTGAAACTAAGCGGGAGCTGTCTGGGAGAGCTGGGGGCTGGCGCCCTGGGCAGACCTCTGCTCCCCTTTGCCGCATCGTTGCAGGCAAGTCATGCTTCAGTGTGTCCATTGAAACCTGGGATAATTAACACAGGTGACCTCCGGATGCCAGAAAGAGCACATGGACATGGGAATATAAAACTTTCCTCTAGGCCAAGTTTTTTCAAATTGTTTCTAAAGCCCTGGAACCTTTTCTATGTACTGGCCACACAGTCTCCCCCATTTATTACTGGACATTTCCTAAGACCTACTCAGGGCAGACATTCCACATGGAGGCTGCAGTTTACCCTCCCTGCAACCCCGTGAGGGACATGATGTGGTCCCCATTTTACCGACAATGAAATTAGGTGCAGAGAGATCAATTATTAGGTTGAATCATAACAAATTGCCAATATTCGACTATTTTTGAACTATTACAATGCAATTTCACATGGTTCAAATTGTAGGTTTGCCCCAGTTCACATGGCTATGGATGGCAGGGCTGGGACTATAACTCATGCCTGCTTAATTCTATACTGTCTGGAGAATTTCAGGAGACCAGAGGGTCCACTTCATGGCCACGTCCACAGGTCTCCCTCTCCCTGAGATCTGCCTACATGCTGCCTCTTTTACATGCCCTGCCCTGCAGCTTCTGAGGAATGCTTAGATGAGAAAGGGGGATGGAGGGGGTGGAGGGGAGGAGGAAGAAGGGAGGATGGGAATGGGGAGTGGCTGAGAGCTCCCATGTGGCTTTCTGGATGGTGGCTGCCAGTGCACCCAGGCTCCTACAATGAGCAGCTGCACTGATCCACCCATGCACGATGCGTGCTGTGGATGCTCTGGCCCCAGAGGCACCCAGTCCAGTTGAGGACTCTTTCTTGAAGGAGACTAGGGGCCAAACATCACTTGCACAATTATCCCTGGCTTGAGTGTGAAGAGACTTCCCCCTACCTACCCCCATTATGAATCCCAAGCTGACTGGGCCAGAACAGTGGGCATGGGGGTGGGTAGCTTGGATTCTTGCCCTTGGTTTCCACACCCCTGCAACAGGTATAATAAGTCTCCTTCCTGCCTATTTCTCCAGCAGAACAAAGTTGACCTTGGCAGTACAGGACAGGCTGGGCTCCAATGCTGCCAGCTCCAGTTGGCCTTGAATTCTCTCTCTGATTTGGCTTGCCCTGGGATGGGCTTTTTTAGGTGTAGATTTGGCTTCTTCAGCTACATGGTAGGTTTCTGGAGGTCAAGAACTGTCCCCTACCACACCCAGCCCAGCGGCTTGGATTGGGGCTTGGATTGCCTAGTGCCTTGTAGGTGCTCTTGAAATGGGAGTTCCTATGACTATTGTGGAGATGAGAAAATGCTTTGAAAGATTACATATTTTATAAAGTTGAGGATGGTAACAACCATGTTACAATTACTGAGAATGAATAACGTTATTATTTTAGTTCCTCCCTGTTCACTGCAGTCAGGGGTGGAGTCTGGCTCATCTCTGTTTCTCTGCACAGTGCTCAGTAAACACAGAGAATTGAAAACCTCATCTACCACTTTCCAGTTTGGGAAAACTGAGTGAGAAAGGAGGAGAGTCCTGGGGAGGGAGAATAGAAGAGGGAGGGGAGGTGGGGGGTTTAGAAGGAGCAGGTGGGTACTCACTGGGGCCCTTTGGGTCCGGCCAGGGTGGGGTGCCCCTCTGTGGGTCTGTAGGGCCCATCCCTATCTCACTGGCCAGGCTGCTCTGGCTCCCCGAGAGGTGGTGAGGCAGGCAGGTAAGCCCCATCTTGGGGGACTCCACACTGCCACCTGTAAGAGACCATGTGTGGGCCCGAATGATTCAGAGCTGGGCCCTTCAGGTAAACTGAGACAGGGATGATCTCAGCCTGACAAGGAGCTGATGTAAATAAAGCATTCTGATTTGGATTTGTGATGGGTGTCTACGGCATTGTCTGCCTAGAGCCCCTTACCTTGGGAATTGCCACTTCCTGCCCCTACATGGCTGCCATGTTCAGCATGACCCTATCCTCTGACCTCTGCTGATTTGGTCCAGGATATATAAAGGCCACCAAATGGGCCCTCAAATTGTTTCACTAGGAACAAGTAAAGACACCAACATGAAAATCAGCAATGAGGAGGGGGAAGAGTATATATTCCAGTAAACTCAATGGGGTTATTATTTGTTGTCTTTACTAAAAGATCCTCACTCAAATGTGGCTGTTAGTCCTTGCCCGGTTTAAGAGAGCACAGGTGGGGCCTGTAATACTGTACTCCATCTTTTCCTGTTCTCTAGACCCACTTGGTCATAGCTGTGAGTTGGTGTGAAGGGAGAGTTCAAGAGCTATGGGGGAGGTGTGGGGGGAGGAAGGGGAGTATAGACCTGCCCTGGAAACCAAGGCTGGCAAATAAGTTTCTTTTATACTTTCCTAAGATAAAATCTTTAACTTGAGAGGCTTAAGAGATCATCTAGCCCAGGGACAGTTTTCATTTCTTGCATCATCTTCACCTATAGATACTGACCACCTGGAAAACTGTACTGAGCATTCTGAGGCCACATTGGGTTCTGTGGGAAAGCATATCAGCAACTAGTAATGTCTGCCATGGGCACAGGATTGGGAATGCAAGTACATGCGCTTGGCATTTGCCATCTCTGATCTAGCCCAAACTGCCATTCTCAGCAGGAATTCCTTCCATATCAGCTCTGGTGGGAGATCACCCAGCCTTGGTCCCAGGACAAAACCCTGAGGCATTTTATTCCATTTTGGGGCAGTTATTATAAAGCTTTCTTATGCAGTGAAATCAGCCTCCCTAAACAATGTCTTTCAAATATCCCAGTTTTAACCTCTGGAGTAACTCTGAATCAAGCTGGTTCTTTTCCCTGGAAGGCCCTTTATGCGTTTAAAGCAGAGAAAAAGGTGTCTCCCACCCCAGGCCTTCTCTGCCCCAGCCTCAAGGCCCCAGTTAACTCTTTTTCAAGTGATATGGTCACAGAAGAGAATTCAGAGATATTAAATTCAGAAGGAACACTGGAGACCACCTGCTCTACCCTGTTTTGCTAAATAGTAAGAAACAGAGGCTCAAGAAGTCATAGTATGTATTTGGGGTCCCACTGCAGTTTCATGGCAGAGCTGAGCTAGTCCAGTGAACTTTGTATCTGACCTTCACATCATCAGTCCTGAGGCAAAATCGCATTTGGGATGCTCACAGTGAGCTGGGGGAAGAAACCCAGGTGTGCAGGCTCGGGGTCAGGGAGGCTGCGGAACCTACCCTCCTCCACACCTGCATATACGACTAAGCCTCCTTTCAATCCTGTTCTTCAGTGGTGCTAAGACTAGCTCCTAGTTACCCCAGACCCAGGCCTACTTCTCCTCCCTAGTCTAGAACAATTCCACGGACACCTGCTGGGGAACAGCAAAGCCACCTGCACCAGGGGCTTCAGAAACCAGCAATGTGCTTCCCATGCTTACCTGATTCCCCGCAGGGCTTGTCACCTTTCAGGTCTTTGACCCCAGAGAGTGGGAGTCTGTCTTCTAGGCTGGAGGAGCTGAGATCTGAGTCGCTGTCACTGTCGCTGGAAGCCACTGGAAAGAACAGACACCAGCACAGAAGGTCACTTCTACCAGCTACCTGGACGAGCCGGCATCTGGACAGATGAGACCAGGGCAGGTACCCCTTTTGCTTAGCTCAAATGGCACAGAACCTTAGCTGGCTGTTGTGTCTCGGGCACAGGAACAATGACCTGTGGGGATGCGGACAACAGGGAACTCTTTCTGCCAGTCACAAAGGAGAGTCCGGTGTGAGGGGGCTGCGACTTGGGCCCAGCATGACCAGCACCAGCAGGGAAGGCTCACCCCTAGGTCAGTCATCTCCACAGGTCATGCCCCCACTGTGGTGAAATCAGAAGCCTCTCACTGTGGTAGAAGCCGATTATCCCCTTTGGTGCAAGCACAAATGCTCTGAGGCCCGCACCTGGCCACGCTGAAAGGCACAAGGCCATGCTCTGTAGCCATGGCAATTCCAGTCCTCACTGACCCGCACTAGGCACTTTATGTGTGCTAACTCACTGAACCTTCAGAACAAATCTGTCAGATAGGAAACAGCATTATCCCCATTTCATAGGTGAGAAAACTGAGGCGGTTGCCTAAGGTAGTAAGTAGAGGAGCCAGGATTCTAAACCTGGCAGGCTGGTTCCCCTCCAGACTATGTTCCTAACCACTCCAAATTCACTGGAAGAACTGAACTGGGATCCAGCAGGCCTGGGCTTTCATCCTAGTTCATCCAGTAACTCAGAGTGGGGCCTTGTGGATACAGAAGGGAGCTGGGTGGATGGGGTTGGAATCCCAGGAGAGGAGGAGGAGGAGAGGCAGCCCTCATGGTAAACACCTACTATGGTAGAAATCCTCTTTTCTGGACTAAATGGAACCATATTTGGCTGGTTCATCGCCAGTGGGAGTCATAATACAGGATATACTCACATGTTGAATATTTCATTTTAATTTTAAGCATAGAAATGTACATCCATTTGCCAATCTTTTGATGTAGGGCTTGAGTACTCCTTTGAGATTGGGCTCATGAGGTCTTTCTTCTCTAAACTGCATCTATGTTGTGCTGTGATTCCCATGTTCAATGTCTACATATTGGAGCAGAGCTTGAAGACATGGGTGAAGCAAGATGAGGACTTTGCCCATGTCTTTTTCCACTTCTTTCTCCCATTTTTAACACTTGTCCTGCCCACACCTAATTCAATAGCTTTTTTAAGCAAGTGGCTTCTATAAAGGCTTCCCAAAGTCTTGGTTTTAATGAGACGACTCTGTGTCTTTCCTCTTTTCATCAATTTACATAACATTTAATTAAATGATGTAAGTTACAGTCAGTTAGCTTGTACTTATAATAACAAGTACAACTGCACAGAAAGGTTTAGGATTACAGATAACCAGCTCTCACAGGCAACTACGTCAGCTGATGGGATAAGAGTCAGTGTTTTGTCCAGGGAATGCAAAATGCTGATTATGGAGGGAGGTTTGGCGGGGTTGAGCACTTTCTGCCAGGTATTGTGCTAGGCATCTAGTGAGCATTATCTTATTCAATTTGTCGAACAGCCCTGTGCCATAGGGACCCATTTGGTGGGAGATGAGATTGGAAACAAAATTGATGTATACCAAGGGTAGCTAAGAGCTTTCATCTGGTCCGCTGGGCCCTTTCTGGAGCAGTGTGTGAAGGAGAATCCTGAGACCACATTGACACCCAGCAGGAAGGAGAGCCTGGTCAGTTAGGGAAATCCAGTGTGGGCACCGGAGAGAAAATGGCAGGACCTATGCCACCACGTAGCTTCCACCTGGATCTAGAGCCTTCTAGAAAGACTTCATGGCTTCAACCTGTGTCACCTTTCAGCTAAGGGAGCCGCAGCAACCAGAGAGTTGGAGCTGGATGATCATTTTTGCTCTAATTAATTCTTAACCCCATGCTTCCATAGCAGAGTGGCTGGCTCACAGTAGGTACTTTGTGAAGCTCTGATGACTAATCATCGGCTCTTCCCTCTCCCTTAATTCCTACATCCTACCAGTTTTACCTCCTAAATGATTCTTAATCAATGCTGAGCACAAGGTCTCATTGTCTTTTGCCTGGATTCCCGTAACAACTACTTGGCACCACCTATAGGCATCCCTTCTCCCACCACCATTCCACGCAGCCAGGGATGCTCCAGCTAACACATACATCCTTGTTACCCTCCTTCTAAGGCTCCCCATAACCTCCAGCATCAAGCCTGAGCTCCTGCTCTTTGTTTACTTGTCCAGCCTCATCTCATACAACCTGTTCTCCTATCCAGGCTCCTGCAGCCCCACTGGTTTGGAGCTTCTGCCAAACTGCCAGTCAGTGCCTCCTACAGTGACTCACTTCCCTCTGCCCAGAATGTCTTACCCATTGCTCTTCTCCTGGCTCAGGTGGACACCACCTCCTCCAAGAAGCCCTCCCCATTGCTGTGTCTGGCTAGTTGAATGTCCTGTGTATTCTACTACAACTGCACCAATCACTTTCTGCTATACATGTCTGTGCATGTGTTTCTCCCAGCAGAAAGCGAGCCTCCTTAAGGGCAGGGGCCAAATAGGAACATGAATAAAGCTGATGTGCTTCTCCTTCTGCAGAGCCTGATCCACGTGGTGTGGGGTAAGAGTGATGCTAACATGGTTGTTCCCAGCTTTTCCTTCTTGTTCTGCTCAAGGATTCTGCCCTTTTTGTTCTCCTTCTTTCCCTCCCCTGCCCTCAAGCAAGACTCTGCTTTGGCTTCTACAGTTTTTGTGATGTAGAGTCAAGAGGAGACTGGGAAGGGGGTGAGTAGTGGTTCATACGACCCCTTCATAGTATTTCAGAAATGCAAGTAAAGGCCTGATTTACTTTGTAGTTGCTTTTCAGGTCCTGGACTGGGTTTCTTTGATCAAGATTCCACTGAGACCAGACTTCATTGGCGTCAGTTTTATAAAGCATTTAAGTATTTTTTGACTCACTGACTGACTAAATAAAACCCCATGGGTCCCCAGATAAAGTGGGAGGTGGCAGAAGGCAGCAAGCAGCTCCCGTGTCTCCTTTGGGGTAGCTGAAAAGGAGTTGGGGAGCATTCTGCCCCCTGCCCACCTCCAGCATTGTGAGGTGGGGGTGGGGGTGGAATTCCAGCAGCTTGTTAAGCAGTGGGAATCCCGGCAGAGTGCATGGTGACTGATTTCCATGTTGGTTTCCCCATCTTTCTGGCAGAGATGCTATTTATCCTTCCTGACTTGGAAGGTTCCATCTCTTCCATGCTTGATATGCAGGATCTTTGTAATTCTGGGGCAGGGGGGATGTGGGGCAGGGGCAGCAGTGGGGACACAAGGCTCCATGGTGTTAAAATAATGCCTGGATCCTTTGCTGCTAATGGACAGATGCCAAAGGGCACAAGAACTCAAAAGGAGACAATGGGAAAGGATGTCTCAGGACTCATTTATCACATTTCTCCACCCTCCTCCCCTTCTGTCACCTGTCATACCTAGTCATAGCATTGGGTTAGCAGTGGGCGTGGGCTTACATTGTAAGCCCAGACTGTGCTGTGCTACACTGGGAGAGCAGTGTCTGTTGTGAGGGGTATGCCTTGTCCAAAGTGCCAACCCTGGAGGCGAGTGCAGGTGCCATGTTGCTAGGTCCCATGTGATGCCTATGTTGCGCAATGTTTAGAAAAAATGAAACCCCCCTAAGTTACAGTCAGTGGCTTGTTCTTTGTCCCCTTTGATAGATCCCAAAGTGCCACAGAGGGGGGAACAGCCCCAGATGACAACGAGCTCACAAAGGCATCACAGCAGAGAACCAGGCAGCTGACAAGACTCATTCTCTTTGGATGCATCTCCCTTGGCTCAAGCATCTTTGCTCATTGTGTCCAGGACTTCAAGCTGGGTCCAGGCCTCAGCTTAGAGGGCTTTGTGGGGCAAACCCAATCCCATTTCTAATCTGTTCTGATCAACCTCACTGAAAAGAAACAATCAAAGGAAGTCGGCAGTGTCCATGCCCGACCTTGGCACTTACTGTCAGTGGGAAAGAAGCACACTAAGAAAACACTGCTGAGAATGTCCCTGGATGCAGCCCAATGCAAACGTCGTTTACCCAGATATTCCTCCAGCAGCAAAGGAAGACGTTTTTCTTCTTCCTCCCCCTCCAAATGTAAAACCCAAACCTTGGCTAATTTGCCATTCGATTGCCGTCACCACCTTTCTCCCTGCACAGCAGCTGTGATCGTAAATCTTCCAGGTCTATTAACAAAGCTTTTAGGCTCATAAATCTTTTGGCCCTTGCTCCTCCATCCTCAACAAAACACTCTGTGTGTCTGAAGTCTGATTTTTTTCCCCCTCTAATTCCCCAAAGGTTGAGTCTAGGATGGCTCGGTGATGAGCGCTTGTATTCTGCTCACGCCTGATTTTTCAGATTGAAGATGGGAAAACACCAGGGAGAAGACTGTCCCAAGAGCCTCCTCGAGAAGGAACATTACCAAAAGGATTCATCTGGGCTTTGCCATGAGGCAGGGAGGACAGAGGGCTTCCCCTTCCAGCGGCCTGAGCCCCTGGACCACTTGCTTGGGGAACAGGCATCCCTGAGATTTTCCCATTATGCCCCCAGAGGAGCTGCCCTACTCTGTTCAGCTTTTATCCTCAGCAGTGGACAGCCTCAGCGCCAGCCATGCCCACTTCTCTGGGGATAGGCCAGCTCCCCGCCCCACCCCCACTGCTCCTTGGATGAATTTGCAATTTGACTGTCACCATGGAAACTCAGAGTTTTGGCACATGAAGGTGGGGGGAAGTCTTCCCTTTTGGAAAGTCTTTCCTGACTGCCTGAAGGGACAGGTGTGGCAGCTGATGTCCTGTGGAGACACCTTGCCTGGGATGGTCCAGGGGACTGGCATGATGCTGGCCACTTGACCTCACAGCCCTGCATTGGGATTTGGGGAACCTGCTTCCTGGCTCTGTTCTACCACCACCTCTTTTTATGACCCTGGGCACCTCTCAGGGTTTTATCATATATACAAAAAGGCAAACCTGGACAGCTACTCTGGGTCTGAATCCTAGGATTCAAGTTCAGGTCGGTATTGTTCCATCAGTGGAGAGGCCCCAGTGCCCCTCTCTGGTTGAAGTGGGGAGAGGCGACTTCTGGGCCACACAACAGCTGCTTGGCTGACACAGGAGAGCCGGCAGCCTGTGAGCTTGGGAGGCACTTGTGAGCTGCTGCTCTGCTTGGAGGCTCCCAAAGCCCCCAGAAATTATAGGAATTAGAGAGGAAGAGAGATATTTTCAGCAAACATTCTGCCACGGCAAAGCAGATGGTGGAAAATTTTGCATACTAAAAACGAAAAAATTTTTAATGTAAAGGAAAGATGATAAGACCCTGGGGAATGCATAGACATCCCAATTAGCCTTACCCAGCCCACCAAGCTGGCATGGCTGTGGAGAAGAGTCACAGAGCAGTGCCCACTGGGACAGGTGAGGGCTGGGCCTGCAGCCTGAAATCCTACTGAGATACCTTGCAAGTCTCAGGCTCCATTTGGTGGCAGCAAAAGGGAAGCGTGGGGTGGTGAAGAGGCACTGGCTCTGAGTCAGACAGACTCAGGTTGTGTCCTGGCTCTGCTACTTCCTAGCTGCGTTACTTTGGGCCAGTTTCTTTACCTCTCTGTGCTCAGCAGGTCCACCCATGAAATGAGGGATGATGGGTCCCTGTCTGGGTTGTTGTGAGCATTAAAAGAGGTAACACGGGCAGCATCTAGCACATGGTAGGTGCTTGATAGACGGGAGCTATTTTACTTGAGGGGGCATCCTGAACGCATGCATAGGGGCTTGCCTCTGGGGTCACCATGTTTGGTGCCCAGGCCAATCTCACAAGGGTGGATTCACATTTTCCAAGGGAGCTTAGATTCCCAAATTGTGCTTCATAAAGCTTCGAGGGCAATAGATGCCTTCAGAGGCCATTTGGAGGCCAAGCTATAATCTGAACCTAGGCCTGTCTCTCACTGGAATCCCTGCGATTTTCCCTCACCTATTGTGCAGGTGACCCATGGTCCAGCTTCATCTTAATGGCTCTGCTCTCTCAGAAGCCCTCCACCCCAGGCAGGACAGTTTTTTTTTCAGTGTCTCCTGAGTGCCCTTATTGGACTTCTTTCTGATCCCTTTTCTGGTCAGAGGCAGGGGCCTAAATGTGGAAAAGAAAGACTTCTGTTCACTCTCAACATCTAGGGTTGAGTTCTGGCTCTGCACTGGATGCTCCTGAACAAATACTTTCATCTCTCTGAACCTCAATCTTCTCACTTGTAAAATAGACAATAACAACTACCAATAAAGTAAGATCGAATAGGATAAAAGGCATTGCAAGTTTAAAAATCTACACAAGCCTATAAGTATTTTTAAAAACTGGAATCCAATTCATCCTCCAGTAACCCATTTGAACTGTGCCTCTATTGAAAAGTTTCTCCAGCCCCCGGGGAAGGGAGGATGGGAGACAGGTCCTCATTTCACTTTCTTCCTGACTGCCTGGACTGCTCTTCTGACACCTCTCAGACACCTTCTGCTCTTGCATTTCTTTTCCTACAAATGCCTGCCTTGACGTCCCCAGCTGTTTCCAGAACAACTTGAGGGCAGGGCCACATCTTAATCTGGCTCTGGCTCTCTCCCTCGGCCCCCAACACTGGGCCTTGGGCCAAGCAGGCACTCAGTACATACTTGTTGAGTGCTTTGAGGACACAGCGTTGTGCAGAGACAGCAGGACTAGGTGGTGGTCAGCAGCATGGTGGTGAGCCAGCTCTGTTCTCCAGAAGGGCAGGCCTCACACCAACAAGGGCCTCCTGACAGCCTCCCCCTGAAGGACACTCACGTGGGAGGAGTGAGGCTGCTGATGGCCTCAGCCTGAGCCAGGGACAGATTAATGGGGAGAGGGGTTGTCAGAAGCTGGTTGCCATGGACACAGGATGAGTGGCGGGGAGAGCACTGCTCACACAGAGCCTGCTCTTCTTCCAAACTCAAGCTGAGGCCAGGCCAGGGGAATAGGGCCTTCCTTTGTTTTGGAAGCTCTCTTCAGGGCCCTGGAGAGTCAGGGCCTGGACAAAGAAAAAGGTGGCCCCAAAGCCAAGGAGCCTGTCTTCATAGGGATGGACCAGGTGGTGGCCAGGAGGCTCAGAGCCTCCCTCTCTCCCAGACCCTAGTCCTGGACCCCGAAGTTAAGATATCTGGGTGACCTTCACTTGCGAGCTGCCTGACCACACTGAGCCTCATTTCCTTATCTGTTAGGTGGGGATGGTCACAGGACTGCCTAAGAGGGCAGAGTGAGGGGTGGACCTGTGTGGTGACCGTGTGGTACCTGGGGAGCCCTCCTTCCTTGGTCCCTCTTCGAGGCTGCCACTGGGGACATCCGCAGAGTTGGCTGAGACCAGGCTGGGAATTGAGAGTTGGGGAGTGGAGGGTTTCCTGTGCTTGTTTATTCATTCACCATTGATTTTAATTAATTCCCTCCTTTGGGCTCACAGACAGGAGGCACCGGATAATGAAGACAAATCCTCAAATCAATAGCGATATGGTCGCCAGCACCGAAATCCTGTGGTCCTGCCCTTGCTTGAGGAGTTCCAGATAGAACAGGAGATGGATGGGTAGATGGAAGATAAGAATAGCTCCCTTCAGAGAGAGCACGATACTCTGAAGGAGAGCCAGGGAGTATTCAGGGAGTGGAAAAGTCAGGGAGGGCTTCCTGGAAGAGGTAGGGTTTAAAGATGGGCATGATTTATACATAGAAATTCTGGGGTGGGCCTGGCATTCCTGATAGACAACAGGAAAGGCAAAAGCCAGGTGGTGGGCTTCTCTGGGACCAGGACAACCTTGCTAGCTCCAGAGAAAGGCTCTAGGCTCAGGATATTAGGGGATAAGGGGCTAGTCTGGCTTGTGTGTGCTCTGTACTGCTCCTCTCTGGCAGGTTATTACTTCTTACTTATGGCAAAGATGAAACCAAGTGAGTGCATACCTCCTGTCTACTCCTTTGCTGAGACTCAAAATGCGCCTTTGTTAGTTCCTTGACTTCAGCTTTCTCTCTTCTTTGTCTCTGTTTGTCTCTGGGTCTTTGTCTTTTCTTTTGTTTCTTTGCGTTTCCATTGCTGATATTAAAAAAATCTCTGCCTTTGTTTCTCTTTCTTTTCCTCTCTTATATGTCAGTGTATCTCTTTGTGTTCTGAGTCTTCTTGGGTTTCTCTTGGTTCCTCTTTGTTTTTGTAGGTTTTCTCTCATTCACCTGTCTTGTCTCTCCCTCTGATTCTGGGCCTCTGTCTCTGTCTCTCTTCCCCTAGGCCTCTCTGTCACATGCCCTCAGGGTCCAGCTTTCTTAGCCTCTAGGTTTGTCCCTTGGGTTCTCTCATCTGGAAGATGGCGTCTGTTCTCAGAGTTGACATGTGGGGATGGGCTGCTGTATTTGCCTGCATCCCATGTAGACCCCAAGGACAACCAAGGAAGGGGAGGCCTGGCCCTTCCCTCCTGTATGGAGATCACCAGGCACACAAACCCTCTCAGCCTCTGCTGCCAACTCCTGGACCAGCAGTGGGAAATCAGTTGGGCCCCAACTGTGCAGCTGGCCTTTACCTTGTGATGGACAGGAAGCCCCTGGAGGGAGCCGCTGAGCTCTGTGGAGCCAGCACTGTTATCTCCTAAGGCTTTACTAGAGTCACACAGGGCAGGTGGCTCATTTATCCACTTTATTCAGGTCCCTAAAGGCCAAAAATTTAGAGTGGGGGGAATGAAGCTGTAGGTTTACTTGGTGAAACAGGTGAGGCCTGGGGAGGGTGTGCTCCCAGACTGCGGGAGCTCTACATACATCGGCTGAACCAAAGCCAGAGCCCGGCTGAGGGGGGCTGGGCCCTGCTTTCCTATTCCAGCTCAGACCAGGGACAAGGAGCCCCCAGACCTCACCTTATAGCTAGACTCAACCAATCAGCTGAGGCTGTCAGCTGGTTTGGGCAAATTCGAAGCGACAGCCATGCCCCTGACTTCTGTGGTATGGCTAATGAGGGCCTTCTGCTCTTGGGAAATGACTCCTCAAGCAGTGAGGACACCCGAAGTAGGTAGGAGGACTGCTGGGGGCAAGGGTGGGGCAAAGACCCCTCCATTTACACCCATCAGCATTGGACTAATATTTGGTTTCACCAAGGGCTTCAAAGGTCAAGACACATTAGTATGCGTGGGCTTCTCCTCAAAACGTAGCCACGCAAGACATGGCCAGGCTTCTTTTTCCCTGGGATTTAGAGGAAAGGCAGAATTTCCTGAAAGCCGCAGCATTTCTCTTTCTGTCCACACTGAGATTCCAGTGTAAGTTATTAGACCTCTTTATGCTTTAGTTTCCATAAAATGGGACAATAGTGTGGATCTGTCACAGGCTATTGGGAGATTACCGGAAATAATGGATGCGCAGTACCCGGCACAGCCAGTAACGAGCAGCCATGCAATCTACAGCAGCTACTAATGTTGCTGTTTTTATTCGGCCACTCAGCACTGAGGCCTGAGGCCGGCTTCTTTCACCTGCACAGACCAAAAAGCAAACAGTGCCCAGGTCCTTGGCTGAGCCTGGCAGAATGGTGGCCACACAGGAAGACCAGTGACTGACTGTCAATGTTTGCCCCAGTGAGGCCCGCAGTGGGCCTGGGCATCCCCACCCGCTTCTCCTATCTCTGGTGGGATGGGTGATGGTATTCAGTTCCCCCAATGGCTGGCGGGAGCCACAGACAGGACTGTCTGCCTAAGACTTTTTTGTTCATTTATTTTCTAGACCCAAGCTGCACAATGAAGACCCGAGCCAATGGGTTTCAGGTGCCATGCTGGCCACACGGCACCCTTTTCACATGGTTCAAAGGCAGTCTCTCCCTTCCTCCTCCCTAAACAGTCCTTTCTGGACCATGTGTCTGTGTGCATATATTTAGTAGTTTCTGTTACATATATGTATGTGTGTATGTGTGTATGTATGTGTGTGTGTATGTATGTATATCTATATATACACGTGTGTGTGTGTGTGTGTGTGTGTGTGTGTGTGTATAAATATAAATCCCAGGTACTTCCAGCTCCCCAGGACTCTAGAACCCATACAAGGAGTAAAACAGTCAGAGACAGAGAAAGTGATAATTAAGCATAAGAGATGATCCTGGGGATAGGACTTTGAAAGGAAGGTTCAGTTAGTTTATAAGCACTTAGCGAACATTTACCACAAGCTCAGTGGGTGGGGGTGGAGGGGGTGCTGGGCGGCCTGATGGGATTTCATTGGTAGCACATACCAGAAGTGTGTGTGTGTGTGTGTGTGTGTGTGTGTGTGTGTGTGTGTGTGTAGGGCAGGGCCAATGCATGATCTGGGAGCTGCTTTACTGCCTGCCAGAAATTTCTCTATAAAGTTTCATTCCCTTGGCTTTAGAATTGTGTTATAAAAGTTGTAAGACAACAGACTCTCTGCCCCAGCCCCTTCATCCCCATCCCTACTCACGGGGAAACCAAGGCCCAGAGAGGAAGAAACCCCCTCAGGGGTTTCCTGTTAAAACATATGAACTCTGCAGGCCCTGGAAGTGAGGGTGGCGGGGTCACCTCCACAGAAGGCACAAAACCAATATGGGCAGGATTTGTGGGGTCAGGATTAGGAGTAGGGACATCAGATGTGACATGGTCAGGATCCCGCCTTTTACTTGTCAGGTGGAAGGATCAGTGAGTAAGGTGGGTTGGATATGAGGATCGTTCCTTTCCACAGAGAAGTGTGCCCACTTTTCTTGCAACAGGTGTCCCTGTTGGTCTAATTTCTATTCCCTCTTCGTAAGGATGTGGAAATGAGAACCATTTTACTTTTTTTCTTAATAACCTTGTAAAGGTGATGATCAAAGAATGTCAGAGACAATAGGGAGGGGTAGGGACTGTGGCAAATCAGAGACTGTAAACCCTGTGTGAAAGGAGGAAGCTGCTACTTAGCCTGTCCAATTTTTCCAGAGAGGGGTGGTATTGACAGACTTTCTGCTTTTCAAAAAAGAAGTCAGAGCTTCACATTCTTTTAAATGACCATTCTCCACATTTAAAAAAGTTGTCAATAAATTTAAAGCAGTGAGCCAGATTGAGTCACTGCTCCACCAGTTTGTGACCTATAACATTGTCAAATGTCCAACCTTCCAGGACAGATGGCATTCCACCTCCCAACATGGAAGCCCTCCTGCTCTGCCTTCTTCTCTAAGCCTCAGGCAGCCTGGCCTCCCTGCACACAACACACACTCCCAGCTCCTCCTAAGGCTGCAAAGAAGTGCATGTACCACAGCCAGGCTTACGTGACAGAAATGGCAAGTCCAGAGTCTGCTGGGGGAACACTGGGGGTGAGCGGGGGTGGGTGGGAGAGGGTAGCTGAGTGCTCTGAGGAGCTTCGGAAATGCTAATTTCTCAGGAACAGAGAAAGAAGGAAGGCGGCATAGCAACAGCTGGCTCTGGGCAGTGAGCAATCCTGTCTGAAAATAAAACATTTTACAATCCACAACTGTGGCTCATTAAGAATGAATGGATCTACTGGTATAAATAGCATGCTGCGTTAAGAAGTCAGGAAACAGCATATGCGTTTGATGGAAAAACGGCTGCCATGGAACTACTTATTAGCTCAGTCGGCTGCAGCTCCGTGCTAACTAGACAGAGGTCTTAGGTTCACAGCTTTCGTGGGCTACGTGGATATCTCTATCTTGGGCGGTAGAATCTACCCCCATCCCCCCAGCCCTGGTTACAACATGGGCACATAAGTCTGGATACACACTAACAAGCCCATAGTGCATTTCTCAATCATAGCATCCCTACTATAATGTCTGGCCTTTGCTTGAATGCTCTCAGTAACAAGAAGCTCACCACCCTGCCAGAAACGAAACACTCAGTTCTGTGGTTCGATGGCTATTGAGCAAGAGGCACAAATTTCCCCGTGCTCTGTCCCAGCTCTACTTTTGGGGAAAACAGACCTAACTGGTCATGCCACCCATTACGTCTGATGGGAAACAGGATGGATACAAAAAGGGCAGCATAAGCCGGATGAGTCTGGTCAATCACCTTCTCCTGAGTGGGGTCCAGAGAATGTGGGCAGATGCTAAGATTGAAAGTCATGTGGACTTGCTGAGTACAAGCTGCTGAGCAGGCAGAGGTTGGGGAATGGAGCTGATCTGAGAGTACCCTAAGAAGCAAAAAAGCTGCTGCCACATCCTCCATCCCCACATGCCTCACAAATATTTGTCTCTATCCCTGCTTCTGGGAGACCTTGCTCAGCAGCCTGGCAGCAACCCCTTTAACTTGATCTGGCCTCAGTGGCTCTGCTCCTGGAAGCCAAAAATCCTCCCACCAAGTCTGAAAAAAGAAAGCCAGCCTGAATGGCAACTTGGGAGATAGCTTTACTCTGTACTACACTCAGAGGAGAAGAGCGTGGGCCAGGATTCAGAAACCTGGGTGCCAGGCCCTCTTGCTGCAGCCTACGTGACCTTGGGCAGACTCTCGCCTCGTCCATCACCTCAAATCAATTTTGCCGTCTGTAGCTGTCCCATGGGCTGTTCTGAGCATCAGATGAGTTATTGACCGTGAGTCACAGAGCTCTGGCTGAGGCCATTGCAGCACCCAATGACTCGGCTTCTCCAGGGGGACAGGAGATGATGGCGTGGGGGGTGGGCAGGTTAGCCAAGGAGGGGTCATTTGGGAAGGGCAGCCCCAGGTATATATTTGTAGCCTGAGCAGAACCAGACTGTTCAACCCAAACAACCTTGAAGCTTGCTTTCACCAAACTGCAAAAAGAACCAGAGTTTAGGATTTAAAAAAAAAATCGTTTAAAATCTAGTGAACCAACGAAGCGATAATGAAATTCCTATTTTTCTTAAAACTACTCAACTGGAACAAATCTGAAACCTAAGTACTTTTCCAGAACAGAGCTTGAAGTGAACCAGTGTGTAATTCTGTTTAAATCCATCCAGGAAGCCTGTGCTCTGCTCAGGGGGATGACTGAGGGTAGGATATGGGAGGATGCCTGTGGAGGGTCCTGGGGAGGGACTGTGACCCAGACTTCAAAGGAGATGGGGAAGTGAATTTGCCCCATGGTCACAGGGAGCTCAAAGTACCTGCCTGTGGTTTTTTGGGTCTAGGGTGGAGGGTGAAGTGGAAAGGCCTCCTTTATCTGGGCAGGCCACAGGGCAGTGACAAAGGCCTTTAGGATACCCCTTCCCCATCCCCAGGCTCCTTGGGAGAGGTGAACACAGAAAAGCTTCATTGATTCAGGGGTCAGTCTCCTAGGAACCCCAGCTCTCTGCTCCCATCTGAGAAAAGGACACATATCCTAGAAAACAGTCACAGAGCAGACCCAGATGGTGTGGCCTCCTGGTCACAGCACCGGGGCTGAAGAAGATAAGAAGCCACATCATGTTAAGTATCCTCGGCACTGGAGGTAGAGAAGCACAAAATTCTATCTGAGACTCATTTCCACATGTAATGACTTCAGTCAGATAAATTCAGCTCTCCAGCTCTCACAGGAAATCAGGCTCCTCCAGTACTAGTACCAGTCCCCTCCTCCCTTGCCTGCTTCTATTAAAATGAGAGGCTGGAGAAGCTAAAGACTTGATTTTCCACCCTCCCCTTTGATCTTTTTTCCTTTCTTTATAGTGATGGCTGGAATTACAGCAACCATCATGTGACCATGAGGGAAAGAGTAAGACATCTATCTTGACGACTGAGCTGCTGAACCAAAGCTGCAGTTGCCTTCTTCTAAGCTTTCTAGTATATGAGAAAAAAAAATATAATCTCTTATTACTCAAATATACAAGGTTAATATGGTATACCCAATCCCTACTCTGTACACAGCTCAAGAGTAGGAATCCAGCTCAAAGAAAAGAAGCCTGTAGAAGAGCTGGGCCCAGGACTAAAGGGATTAAGATCCAAGAGCCCGAGGTACTGGCTCCACCATTTATACTCTCTATTTCATAGGGGGAACAAAGAGACCTGGGAGCGTGCAAAAGCTGACTTTATTGCTGCCATAAACGTGGAGTAATGGTCTGCCAGGGGAAAGTAATGTGGAGCACACACTCCATCGGGATTGATTGGGGTAGGGAGGAGGGTGGAGACCTCTTCCCAGAGGTAGATAGGTTAGGCCCAGGGCCAGTCACCAGGAGAAATTCAGGTCACACTGTTTCCCACCCCATCCTGAAAAAAGGACAAATGTCCTGCTGTGAGCAAACTTGTAGAGGCCTCACCAAAGAGTCTCCAGGCAAGGCCCAATTCAATACCCAGTGTCCAGAGGGAGTGAGTAGCAAATTCATATAGCCCACCTGTTCTATAGGTGCCAGAGTGTCACCAGCTTTCTCTGACATACACGGGGGTGGGGGTGGGGGTGGGGGACCCACTTCTAATCTTTGTCAAATATATTCATTGTGTTATTTTTAACATTTAGAAATTTAATCTATCTGCAATGTGTTTCTGGATACACATGGAATGAGGCGGAAATTTAATTATCCTAGCTCCAGTTGTTAAATAAACCTGTTATTTTCCCATTGAATTGAAAAGCTACCAATGTTCAGCTTCTATACACTTTCAGGTCTATTATTTTTCTTCTGTTCCACTTATCTATTTATTCTATAAATATTCTATTTATTCTAGTGCCAGTATTATACTGTTTCTATTGATTGTAGTAACTTTATAGTAAGCTTTAACATTTGGTCAGGCAACTCTTCCCTTGCTATTTTTTTAAAATAAACATTTTGTTAAAATATTCTTTAACTTTCTTATGAAGTTTTATGTACCATAAAATTTACCCTTTGAAAGTAAACGATTCAGTGGTTTTTAATTTATTCATAGTGCAACCATCACCACTATCTAATTCCAGAACATTTTCATCACTTTTAAAAGAAACCCTGTGTGCATTAGCAGTTACTCCTCATTTTTCCACATCCTCCCCAGCCCCCAGCAGTCACTAATCTACTTTCTGTCTCCATGGATTTTCCTGTTTTGGATATTTTATATGAATGGAATTCGTACACTATATGGCATTTTGCCTCTGGCTTCTTTCACTTAATCTAATGTTTACAAGGTTCATCCATGTTGTAGCATGTGTCAGTACTTCATTCTTTTTAAGGATGAATAATATTCCATTGTATGATTATGTCACATTTTATTTATTCAAAGGGTAGTGAACACATTTGAGTTCATTTTTCTCTAAAGACTCCACTGGGAATTAATTAGACAGCTGTTATACTTACTAATTTGGAGGGACCGAGATTCTTATCTGTTTCTCTGTTCACATCTAACTTTTGGTTCTGTGATAAGATTCTACAGTTTTCTTCATGTTGGACCTATAATTCTCTTTTAAAACTTGTTTGTAGGCATTTTATAATTTTTGTTGCAATTATAAATGGATTTTCCCATTTCTATTTCTAATTTGTTGGTATAGAGTAAAATTATTGTTTTTTTTTTTTTGTGTGTATAAACTATTGATTTACTTTGTGTCCTATCACTTCCCAAATTCTCTTATTATTCTTCATGGGTTGTTTTAGTACACACTCCTGGGTTTTCTTGGCATACAATCATATCATCTGCAAATAAGAGAATTTCTTCTCTTTGCCAGTAGTAACAGATTATTTTATTTTCTTGCCTTATTACCTTAGTTAAATATTACAAAATACAATTGAGTGATGGTGATGATGGGGGTATTCTTGACTTGCATTTTGATGGAACACTGCTTCAGTGCTTTATCAGTTAATATGATAGTTGGTGTTAGATTTTTCTCTTTTTTGGTAATTTTATCATATTTAAGTAATTTCCTTTTATTTTTATATTACTTAAACTTTTTATTTAGCAGATTTTTTTTTTAAATTCCTATAGTGCCTGGTCTTCCTAGATGGTCTTCCATCCAAGTACTAACCAGGCCCGACCCTGCTTAGCTTCCGAGATCAAACGGGATTAGGCTTGTTCAAAGTGGCATGGCCGTAGTTAGCAGATTTTTTTAACCTTGGAGAGGAAGACATTTCAAAACAAGCCAGGAAACCTAGAAATCACAAGGCGAAAGAAAGACACACTTGACTTGACAAAAATTAGGAAAAAATTGTTTCTGAATGGCAAAATAGATTTTGAATGGCAAAATGCTATAAGTAAAGACTAAAGTCAAACAAAATGTAAAGTCAAGGAGAAAAATATTTGCAATCCATTTACTCTCTCTAAAATATAAGAAGTACCTATGAAACAATAAGAGAAAATAATTTAATAAAAAATAAGCAATAGATTTAAAAAGGCAATTTTAAAAAAAGAAACCTTAATAACTGATAAATAATAAAGATATGAAGATACTCAAATGTGCAAATTAAAATAATGAAATATCATTTTTGCCAAAATCATAAATACCAATAATATTCATGGCAAGGAAGCAAAAATAAATGAGTATAAAAGACTATGTTTTTGGAATATTGTTTGGCAGTGTCTTTTGAAATTTAAAACACATAACCCCATTTTTGGAAACCTACCCTGCGGAAATAAAAGCATCATATACATATAAAGATGTTTTACCATTGCTTGCAGTGACAAAAAGTCAGAAACAATTTGAATGTCCATCAATAGGTGAATAATTAAATAACAGTACATGATATGATGGGATTTTATTCAGCCATTAAAAAGAATAAAGTAAAATTTATAGCTATTAACCTAGATAGATGCCCAAGATATGCAACATGCAGAGTTGTAAGTAAGAGCCTATTTTTGTTGTTAAAACAAAAGCAAAAATCAAACTGAACAAAAAATAACCTGATATTAAGTATATGTTTGTAGGAGCAAGGAGAAAGGGGTTTGGAGATGAGGGCAAGGGAAGAGATTTTAATTTTTCATATACTTTGAATTTACTTGTTAAATAGATTACGTATTCTTATATAATTAAAAATTAACAAAGAAAATTTAAAATTTAAAGATAGATGAAAAGGAATCTGCCTCAGAAACATCAATACATTTCATTTGATGTCTCTGTGGACTGAAAAGTTCACAGCTTGTATCTATTGATTACCCTTCTTCTTACAACAGGGCAGAAGAAAGTGAGGTAGGTTGGAATGGGGGGAGAAGTTGGGCCCCAGGTCTCTTCTCTCTCCCAGGCAAGGAGAGAGAGAAGGAGGGAGAGGGAGAGAGAAAACCAGGGGTGATGAAGAGGGCCAGAGATAGTGTGCTGGCGTCAGCATCAGCTCCCATGCTAGGGAGCAGGGACTGCTGGGCAGGAGAGAGTTGATGGCCCTCGGGTGTCTGGAGGCAGGGGTCTGGGGATGATGGCCCTGGGGCTGTGTAACAGACTTGACCTAGGGGAGCCTGGAAGCCCTAATGAAACCCTTCCACAGGCCTTTCAAATATCATGCAGCAGGTGGGTGGTTCATTTATCCATCTAATAACCATCTCTTCCATGCCTCTCCTATGCCATGTGCTGAGATATTGGCCTGTTCAAGGCAGACACAGTATGCAGCTTCCAGTATGGTGGTGAGCCCACAGCCCAATGCTGGTCACTATTTCCACCTGGCCCGAAGCTCAGTTTCAGTTGAAAGGGGTGCTATGAAGGTCGGCTTACTAGACAGGCACTGACCTGGACCACACACTTCAGCTCTGACCCAGTCAACTGCTTCACACCTGGGCACTGCTGATGGTAGGGCTGGGAGTAAAGAGGCGAAGCCACTCTCAAAGCTGGGAAAATACCGACTAGTTCCCTAGTCAGGAGTGGTCTGGAAAGGCCCAGTGATGGCCTGTGCCAGACTCCCAAGGCTGCCTGCTGGGGCTGTTTGCTGCCAGGAGCTTGACAGCCTCATGACCAGCCTGAGAAGGAATCTGGACTGAGGCAGCAGCCCCTGGCAGCTTGAGGGGCTTCCCAGAGGCAGGCATGACTGAACCCTCCCAGGGGCTGCCACAGACTTGAGGCCATGTGGAACACCAGGAAACCACACAAGGGCTAGCATGGGGCTGACCTCCTGGAGGGCTCCCTGCTTGCCCCCAAGCTCAGGACCAGTTGTAAGGATGACTCCAGCTGGCCCGGGCCTCTGGAGTATCTGGTTGCTACCAAGTGTCTCTGTGAGTGCACAGCCAGGTTTGGGTCAGGAACAGTTGGCTCGTTGGTGGCTTTCCAGTACCCCTTTTTGCAAACCCCTGGCACTTCGGTTACATGGCACGAAATCTCTCTACTTCCTTCTGCTTCTCCCACAATGCCTCCTTTGCCACCTGCCAACTCCTATTCCTCCCTCTCCCCCTAATTGTGGGTTTCCCCAAGGTCAGTCCTGCCTACCACATGCACGCCACACATTCCTGGCACACCCCTCTCCGGGTGGGTGCAGGCACCTTCTGGGTCTCCACGACCTGCCCAGGGCCATTGGCCCTCACCATCCTATTGCCCCTGGGTGAGACACGTAGGCCACCTGTCTGCGCCACCTTTTCCTGCTTGGAACTAAACTGTGGATTATCACAGGGCTGCGATGTGCCTGGCATGGGACCTGGCATGGAGGAAGCACTGCCTTCTGCTCTGGGAGCCTGGGGGGCTCCTAACCCAGTCTGCAGAGGGAGACCAAGTTCACACGAGGGGGCCTCCACATAGCCTGGCCTGGCCTTGGTGCAAACCTGGTTAATAAACAGTGCTGCCTGCAAGTGTGTGGGCCACTGGCCTCCTCACTCACATAATTAAAAGGCCATCTGTGTTTGTGTGGCTGAGGAGGAGACGGAGGTTCTGCCCTTCCCCAGGGGCGAGTGTCTGCACATGTGTGTACATGAATATGTGCGTGTGTGCACGTATGCACCATGCTGATGCTGGAGTTGACAGGGCAGTGAGGGCCCCTCGGGGTGGGGCCTCAGGGCCTCCCCTCCTCTGCTCACTTGAAGCAACATTCTAAACCCAACTGTCTACCAGCTTCTGTTTCCATGGTTGCATCTCTTCCTTTGATCTGAGGGACATAGATGCACCCTGACAGGGCTGGGACAGGAGAAAGCCCCAGCTCTGAGGGTGGAAATGGGACAGAAGGGAAAAGGGAGCCACTTCCCCAACAAATTCCCCCAGGCTCCCTTTGTGGGAGCCACGGCACCCCAGGGGGGCATGCTCCCCTGACCCTGCCTGCCCAGTCTTCATCTGCACTTGTCCATAATCCATGCAAAGGCTTATTTGTGGCATTGATGGCAGGGTAGTCAAACTCATGAAGATTAGAATGCAAACAGAGTCCAGCAGAATTAGCAAGGAAGGCCTGCTGCAGAGAGAGCCAAGTGATCCCTAGGAAAAGATCTGGAGAACAGATGCCCAGCTGTTAATACCAGCTTATGTCTGGAAGGGCTGACCTACAGGGAATTTTTAACTTCTAAATTATATCACTTGACAACCTTCACAATTTTATAATAAACATGCCTTATTTTTGTAACAACAAAAAAAAAGCCTACATGATATAAAGATAGATGCTATGTCATAATCCAAAGACGGAGACGCTCCAGAGCCCCTCAGAGCAGCTGCACATCTATTATTTTGGGTCCATCGCCCTAGTATTGGGATGAGCCCATCGCTCTGGCTGCCTTGTTTCATTTAGCACCCTCAGACCTGAGACAGGGGCTGAAAATCAGACATGTTAGGGCAGAAGATGCAGAGTCCAGAGGGCAGCACCCTGCTCTGCCACACGCCAGCTGAGTAAGTCCCTCTTTTTCTCTGGGCCTCAGGCTACTCATCTATACAATGGGGCTATTAAATACCTGTCCTGTCCACTTTCAGAGACTCTTGTGAGACCAGCAACTTTGAAAGTAAAATCACGAGCACTAAAGTATCATGCAAGCTGTGGAGAGCCAGCTGTCACACCAGGTACTATTAGTATTACCAGTGTGGGAGAGCTCCCCTTCTGACAGTGACCATTTGGGAAGCACCCACATTCATGCAACCACCACAAATACCAAGAGGCCCTGGGTGCAAAGTCACTTTGCTCATAGGACCAGGGAAGACACAAAACATGTACTGAGGAGAGATGGTACAGGCCTGCCTTGGAAAGGTGCATTTTTAGACTTTGCAAAAAACCTCAACTGATACCTCATTTCTTCAAAAATCCATAGTGCATCCCTGCCCCCAAATTAGTCCTTGTTTCCAAATGGCCCCCTCTGGCTGCCAGCAATCACTGTGCTGAGGTCCAGCCACCCATGTGGGGGCAGGTGGGGAGCCAAGGGCACAGAGAGGAACGAAACACCAGTATGAGCCACAAGGAGAGTGTGGCAGGCACTGGCTTGGTGCCTGTGGCACTGCTTGGCTGGCTGAGGGCCCAAATGTTAATTGCTGTCCCAGGAGAGGGGCAAAGGGGACTCACCTCTCCCTCGGGCCCATGTGTAGACTCGACTGGTCTCAGTGCTCCTGGGCTCTTGCTCAGCTGGCTCCACAGGTAAAGGTCGTAAATGGGGATCATCAGTCCGGCCGGGGGTCTTCAGGGGCAGGACGTACTTGGGGAGCCCTTTGTAGAACCAGGCCCCCGACCTCTTCCAGACCTGAGGAGTGGAGGAAGACACTTGCTTAGAGCACGAGACATAGAGCACCCTTCTCTGTACCGAGCTCCCACCTGGGCCCACCCTCCCCTCCTGGATCAAAGTTGCAAAGTGCTCAATAGATGCTACTTCCCTTGGAGACTCGGGCAAAGTGACAAGTGGCTAGAAGAGGTGAGATGGGCCATGCATGGTACTGGAAGCTATCTGGATCAGTCCTCTAGATGAGACAATCTGCAGCAGGCAGAGAGAGGGCCCAAATCTCAGAGACAACCACAGAGTGGAATTCAGAGCAGCAGCTGAGATAAGTAAGGCCTCTGAACTGGATGCCTACTTTAAACAACATCCAGTGCTCCCTAATCTCTTTTCTGATGAAGAAAATGCATTTGGGCTATTTAATATAAGAGGAGTGGGAAGGTGTGAAGGAATGATGTGACCTTTTAAAGGAAGAGGAAGCCTTGGCAGTTCAGAGCAGACATACTAGGTTTGAATCCTGGATCTGTCACTTGGCAGCTGTGAGTTGGGACACATTATGACCCTCGGTTTCATCACCAGTAGGCGGATGTAGGAACAGGACTCATCTCACAGGACCGCCATGAGGATCAGACTCGCAAATGAACATAGGCCCAGTGCTGGACACAGATAGCCATGTGACAGCTGGGATGCTCATGATTACCAGTGTCCCCCTCCTCCTCTCGGCTGACAA
Organism: Eidolon dupreanum; assembly: GCA_028627145.1. Classification (NCBI taxonomy): domain Eukaryota; kingdom Metazoa; phylum Chordata; class Mammalia; order Chiroptera; family Pteropodidae; genus Eidolon; species Eidolon dupreanum. The sequence continues at coordinate 73,848,244 of CM053506.1, forward strand.
ATACAGACAGCTTTATAACCAGTAGACAAAGTCCCATACTCAGAAGGGAGGTTTAAGATCAGAAGGCCAGAATCTGCCTTGATTCTCTCTAGGACACTGTTTCCCACTGCCCAAACTTCCTCTGTACCATATTAATTCTGTGGGATATTAACAGGGGTTATGCGGGGCGGGGGGCGGGGGGGTGGGTGGAAGAAGGTTCCTAATTATGTACACTGGAAAGTACTAGGTTAAACCAAGCTCTGTTACTGCAGGACTTCTTGGAGCCTTATATGCCATTGTGCACAGGGTTCTCCAACAGGATGAAGGAATATACAGTGCTTTCCACTTGGAACCAACTCAGCAGGTTTTCCTAGAGAAACTCAACCCTAGTCATGGGTCTGCATAAACCCAGCACTTCGCTATATAGTACTGACTATTCACTCGTTGAGTGATGTGCATTTCTCCAAGTAGACAGCAGTTGCCTCTTTATGCTCCATAGTGCCAGCCACAGGACCACAGGGTCCAAAATCTGTCCCTGGCATGGATCACTCATCCCTCCCTCCCAGCTATCCTCTGTGGAAGAGCCAGCTTTGTGTAGCTCTTGAATAACACAGAACCCATCTGGTGGAAAGAATGTTTCATGGGGCCCCCTTTGAAGAACTCTTTCTGATTCTCTCACAGCCCTCCCACAATACATAATTATTTATTTGAATTGGTAATGCACGCGATCTAAAATTCACAAACTGCATAATTAAAAAGTCTCTTCCCCCATTCCCTGAGGCATCTGGTGATAATAGTTCTTTGAGGAAGCTTTATTATTACCCCACTTTCCAGAAGGGAAAACTAAGTCTCCAACAAGTTAAACAACTTGCCCAAGGCCACCCCACCACCTACTGGCCTCTATTCCACACTGGAGGCTGCAGAGCCTCCTCCCAACAGTTTACAGATGCAAAGTCGAGGCTCACTAAATTGTGGTTGGGTAATGAAAAAATCTTCAATGAGTCATCATCATGGACCCTATGTCCTGCAGACTGGACACTAGCAAGGATGGAAATGCCATATGGGGAGAGAAAATTAAAGCAGCTGCCACCAAAGGCCACCCTGTCCCTGCAGAGCTGCTGTGTGGCTCCTGAGAACAGGTGCCCAAGCCCAGAGGCCACAGGGCGGGGCGCTGGAAAAGGGCTCATTTGGCCTCCCTTTGTTAAGTGAAGGTCTGTGCAGCATTGGCTTTTCCTGCCCTCCTCTGACCAGGCCGACCTCTTGGCCCTGCCCCCAATACGGGCTGGGACTCCAGGGGACCAAATGAAGCAATCCCTAGAGAGCCATGTGTGAATGGTGGGGCCTGGTGGGCTTAGGACCTGAATTGCACTGCCTTCTCTACTCCTATTATGTTTTGTCTTTTTTTTTTTTCCTGAGAAGAGAAATACACATATACATAGCATAAAATATTAGGACAATATTGAAAAAGTAAAGTGAAGAAACTTTGGGTTACTTGTAGTATTACCACATATAGGGGGAGCCCTGTTTAACATCAAGCTATGAATTCTTTACACTCTTTTCTGGGCATATACACAAATTTTTGTTTTTTAAGAAGAACAAGATCATATAGATGCAATCTGTTTCTGCCCCCATTTAACTATATATCATAGCAGCTGTTCTGTTAATAATAGTCTCCACCATTATGCTTTAATGGCTCTATAGTTTGGATTTATTAAACTTAATTAAAGCAGCCCTCTGCTAAAGGACATTTAAATTGTTTCCAATTTTTCACTCTATGAGCAGTCCTGCAACCATCACTTTGCATGCATATCATCAGACAGGTGTCAGTTATTGTCTTAGGAGACATTCCAGGGTTTGGAACTGCCAGGTCAAGGGATGTATGTACATTTAGATGATGACGTGTGTTTTCTTCTCCAGGAAGAAAAGTCAAATCTTCAGTGGGGCGCTAAGTGTCTTCCGGGCAGGGACCCCACACTGCACTTCTTGGTGAGATGTGGGGTCTGGTCTGGGGCCCCACTCAGGAGCAGTGCCCATGGAGGGGTGGGCTTGGGGAGCCTTTGTCAGGTCCCGAGGTCGCCAGAGTTAGGTGCTGCAGGGTGGAGGATGGAGACCTTGCTGCCGCCCCCGAGGCACGTTGTCTCCGGTGGAGGGCATGCTGCCCTCATGCCTGGCCAGCCGAGGCCCTGTTTGAAGGGGAGTGGATGGGACAGTCCTGAGGGTAACTTAGAGGTGTGGCTTCATTGTTGTGTGGCTTTTATTGGGAAAAACCAAAAAACGCTACCGAGCAGTGTTTGGGAACACCGCAGAGCCAAGCACATCACTGGCGCTCAGTGAACCCTCATCTCAGCCTCTGCACTTGTCCTGTGGAGCTGGGGCCATGGTGCAAGCTCATGAGTATGCACGTTCCTTCCATTTTTTTTCTTGTTTAATTAAAAAATGTTGAATTGTGTTAAAATATATACAAAATAAAATTTACCTTCTTAACCATTTCTAAGTGTACAGTTCAGTAGCGTTACGTACACTCATATTGTTGGGTAGCCAATCTCCAGAAGTCTTTTTACCTTATAATACTTAAACTTGTACTCATTAAACAGCTCCCCATTCTCCTCTCCTCCCAGCCCCTGGAACCCCTATTCTACTTTCTGTCTTTGGAGTTACTAGTCTAGGTACCTCATATAAGTAGAATCATAGAGTATTGTATTTGACATACCTACAGTATTTGGCTTATTTCCCTTAGTATAATGTCATCAAGGTTCATCCATGTTGCAATATGTGTCAGAATTTCCTTCCTGTTTGAAGCTGAATAAGATTCCATTGTAGGTAAATACCACATTTAGTTTATCCACTCATCCATCAATGGACACTTGGATTGCTTTCACCTTTTGGCTGGTCCTTTCATTTTTATCTGTCTCTCCCATAAGGGTCTACCACCCATGAGGGAGCACCAAGGTGCTTTTGCTCACCACTGTATCTTCAAACTCCTAGCACATTCCTGACACAATAAGCACTGTTGAGTGGCTGAACTGGGTTGTTTGCTAGAAGGCGTACCAATCCATAAAGTCTGATGCATTCCTGAGTAAGTGGCCTGTGGGTTTCATCCAAGTTCTTATAAGTAATCAAATGGATTTACTGTTTCAGATTACAAAAGGGATAAAGAGGAAGTTCCCACAGGGTCTGCCCATGCAGAGCAAGCTCCAGTGAACCTCTTTGACCATGAACTCTAGGGCACAAGGAGCAGCATACTCTCAACCCTTCTTCAAACACTAGCCCCAGCTGCCCCTGCCCAACTTGACATATCATAACCAGTGGGTCCCACACCATCAGCCTCACCTCCTGTTGCAACAATCCATCTCAAACCCTATTCTCTACTTAAAAATCACTGATAAGTCAAGTGCTTTTTGAAAATAGTATAAAGAGCACAGAATTTAAAGTATTAGCTTGAATTACATGAAACTGCTGATATTCAACTTTTTTTAATGGCATTCAACCTCCCTGACATATTAACCCCCCTGTCAATTTCATATAATTCACCCTGATATTTATGCTCAGCAGAGGCAATGACCTCATGGATCTGTCAGGCCTGCAGTCTCTCCCCAGGATCCAGTGGGCAGGTCAGTCATTTCCTGTGAGTCCATTGGAACAGGGTCTGGGTTCTGTCTGCTGCTTTTGTATTAGCACTGTAGTCCAGGTGAAGTCCTGATGCCATCACAGTGGGCAGAGACCTGACCATAGCAGACTGGTTGGTGATCCTGGACCAGCTCAAGGAGTAGCACTTTCTGAGTCCTTGCAACAGGCAGACATAGGTGCATCACCTGATACAGAGGGCACACCTGGGTGGAGGTATATAAGACACACTTTGGGAAGTGCCTTCCACATGAGAGAGCAGGACTGGTGAGGTGAGGCATGAGGGATCCCAGCTGGGCTGAGTTCTGAGCAGCCGCCCCCTCCCCCCATGCCAATCCATGCACATCCTCAGATCTTTTCTCACCTTCCTGCCCACCCCCATCCTGCAAAACATACAACAGTAGCTTTTAATTATGTGATTTCTGCTCCATGCAATCAAGCCCCTCACCCACTGCCTGGCATCATTGCCTGGCCCCTCCCCCAGCACAGTGGGAAAAGCCCCCACCCTGCCAGAGATCAGAAAATGTTCACTTTCTTAAAAAGATGTGTGATTCTGCAAAGCCCCACCCTGCCCCCCATGTGTGGTTTGCTGTGATAAGGCTAGCAAAGCAGCCAGCCTTGAAAACGCCATTTAATGAGAAAAGACTTGCACAGCCGCCATGGCACTTGCCTAGGGTGGCCAACAGCTTTAAATCCTCTCATAGCATGGCTTTGTGCTCTGCTTCCAGGTTTTCATTATGATTTCAGCTCACGAACAACCTGACTGCAGATACTGATGGATATTAGCCAAGCTTTTCCCAGGGAATTTTAATTACCATGATAACAATCGCTAATCACTGGCATTTCCTAAATGGCTATGGCTGGAGTAGGTGGTAATTGCCAGGCCCTGTTGGAAAGAGGAGGAGGCCTAGGGGACCAGCCACTGGGAAGGATGGGGAGGGGGTGGTCTCTGTCCCTGTCCAGTGCTCTGCCCCTTCTGTGTGTTATTGTTTCTTCCCACCTCCCATGCAATCAGGAGTGCACCTGTGTGAACTCAAGTGAGGAGTCCAGGCTCTCCATCCCTCAATTCACAGGTTGGAGCATGGGGACAGTCTGTGGCCTTTGCACATGCTGTTCTTCCCACCTGGAGTGCACTTCATCCTCATCTCCATCAAGGAGCAACACTTCCCCTGGGAAGACTTCCATACCACCTCGTGCAAAACCAGAGTGCATTTGCTATGCTCCTGGAGGCCACATGGTACTGCTGGTACAGCACTTCACCCACAAAGAAGCTGTGAGCTCTTCAAGGGCAGGGCTGTGTCTGAGCCATTGCCTAGTCCCAGGACATAGCAAGGAGCCTGTACATGGCAGGAATGTTGTTGATTGACTGACTGAATAAACAAATGAAGAAAGCAAAGCAAAGGAGCTGTCCCCAGGGGACAGAATGTAGGACTCTGTCTTCAGGGAGACCATGTTCTACCTGCTTAACAAGCTCTAGGCTGGCCCAACCTTGAAAATCCATGGGAAATGGCCTGTTATAGAGAGGTCTTCTTGCTTAAACTTTGGTTTTAAAAAAGAGTATCGTAAAGGGTCAACCCACCCTGGCAGAGTGGCAGCAACACACACACACACACACACACACACACACACACACACACACACACACACACACACAGTGCTGGCCTCCCAGGAACACTAACAGGAAGCTAAACTCTGCAGCATGGTCATCAAGACCCCAGAACTCTGCCAGCCCCTGCCTCCTGCCCCCACACTCTGGATCAGCCAGAGGCAGCCACTTTCATCCCCTGACCACACTAAGATGCTCTTGCCTCCAGGCCTTTGTACAAGCTGTTCTTTCTCTCTTCCCTGGATTAGGATGAGGAAATCCAGCCTTTAGGAAATTAATCCAGAAGCCTCTACAGAATTGTGCAGGTATCCTATTACAACACACAGATTGTTATGATCACCTGTTTACATGTCTGTTTTCTGCATCATATCAAAAGCTCCATGATGGCAAGAGCCTCCAGGGCACCCAGCACATGCAAGCACATTCCAGGTACCTAACAAACACAAGTCCAAATTGCAAGGCTTTAAGTAACTTAGGTTACCAAGGAGCAGCTCTCGCTCTTAGTGGAGGCTATGGGCTGAATGACACCCTAACCCCCCATGCGATGGCATTTGGAAATGAGGCCTTTAGGAGGTAATTAGATTTAGATGAGGTCATGAGAGTGGGGCCCCCATGATGGGATTAGTGTCCTTATAAGAAGAGGTACGAGGGAGCTTGCTTCTCTCTCCTCTGTGTGAGGATACAGCAAGATGGCAGCCATCTGCAAGGTGGCAAGAGGGCTCTCACCAGGAAGCAAATCTGCCTGCACCTTGATCTTGGACTTCCAGCCTCCAGAACTGTGAGAAATAAAGCCCTTTTGTTTAAGCCCAAAATACCTGTCTGTGGTATTTTGTTAGAGCAGCCCAAGCTGACTAAGACAGAGGGAGAAGCTGCCTGGCAAGTTGTGGTAGATTAAACATGGCCACTAACTATTTTGATTTCCTCCCATTAAGAGGTAGAGCCTATTTCCCCATCCCTTGAATCTGGCCTAGGCTTGTGACTTGCTTTGACGAACAGAATGTGGCAGAAGTAACATGTGACTTCTGACCAGGCCTCAAGAGGCCCAGCAGCTTCCTTTCTCACCACTTATGCCACAGTGTGAGAGCTGAGTCCAGTGCGCTTGAAGGATGAGAGGCCACGCGGAGGAGAACCGCGACACCCCAGCCAACAGCCAGCACTGACTGCAGAGACGTAAACCTTCTTGGGCCTCCACCCCAAACTGTCAGATGACTGCAGCCCATGAAATGACCTGAGAGACTAGCAAAAGTATCGCCCTGCTGAACCCAGCCCAAACTACAGAGTTGTGAGCAAATAAAGGACTATGTTTTAAGCTGTTTATTTAAGTCTCCACACCTAAACAATCAGAATGCTGCTAATTAATTGAGTATATTAGGCAAGTTAAATTCAGGGACTTAAAATATATAGGCTCATTCCTCAAATAAGAATAACATGCTATGAAAAAGAAACAACTGGAGAATAACAAAAAGGCTCCAAGAAATTAAAAATACTCTGCAGAAATATAAAATATAAAATAAAGTTTGGAAGATAAAAATGAGGAAATTTGGGATGTGAAACACAAAGATGAAGAAACAGAAAAATGTGAAAGAAATGACAGACAAAAATGCTCAATTTGAGGGGTCAAATTTCTAATAGTAGACACCTCAGAAAGAGAGAACAACAGAAGAAAAATTCCTGGAGCTGAAGAAAGACATGTCTTTAGATTAAAAGGTTTTTATTGACTATAAAGCAGGAAAAATGAAAAATAAAAAAGCAATAGACATATATTCATAAAATCACTTAATTACAAATACAAAAAGAAAATTCTAGAAGCTTCCAGAAAGAAAATAATACATCTCCTTCAAAGAAAGCAGGATCAGAGATCAGAACAGCATCAGACTTGTCACTGGCAACACTGGATGCTAAAACACTACACATCCAGAATCTATCAGTCAAGCTGTCAATCACCCATGAGGGGCACAATAGACACATTTTTGGACTTTCAAGGACTCCAAGTTTCCCTTGAACATTCCCTTTTTAAGAAGTTACTTAAGGGTGGGCTGCATCAAAATAAAGGTGAAAAACAAGAAAGAGGAAGAGAGAGGATCGTGGAAAGTGTCTCCAACTCAGGAGGTGAGTTGAAGGGAAATTCCAAGAAGCCATCCTCAGGAACTTGTGCAGGCTAGAACAGGAAAGGTTCTGAGAGAAAAAGAGAGGGTTCTGTGCAATAGAAGGCAAATTCGAAAAGCTGCATAAAAGGACAAAAGGTGTCATTCTTCTTTTGTCAATAAGAAGAAAGGACAAAAAAAAAAAAAAAAAAAAACCTCAAAGGGAAACTTTCATACCAGAAAGTCAGGGTCAAAATATTGACATGGGTTTAAGGAACGAAGAGTTAAGAATGTATTCATTTGACCATGATACTAGGGACATTTTCCTTTTTGCGGTTCAGGGGTCAAGGCAGTGATCAAAATGTGATCCTCAAATACCATTAGACCCTGAGGTTTTTAATGTTTACAAAATAATACAAAATTTAATCCTTAATAATTATCAGTACTTTGTATGTGTCAGGCACCATTCAAAAAATTTTATATATAATAACTTATTTAACTCTCACAGAAATCCTATGAGGTTGGTACTATTATCAGCTTTATTTTACAGATAAGGAAACCAGTGCAGAGAGAACATGTGACACAAACAGGAAAGAACAGAACAAACAATGGAACCTAGGCAGTCTGCCTCCAGAGCCTGCCCCTCCAGAACCTGCCCTCTTAACCTTCTTACAAAATCATGTACAGGTTTGCTAAATTAAATGCCATTTATTGATATTCAACTCTTAGGACTGACCTAGAGACAAAGTGTTCTAATTGGGTATTCTTAGATTTGGTATTTGTTTATTTGGCACCTATTAATCACAGGGCCGAACTAATAGCCAAAGTTATTTATATCTCTTCTGTGATACAGCTTTTTCAGGAATGCAAAAGTCATATTTCAAACCCTCCAACCAATCCTGAGTCCACGCTCCCAACCACCTTCTTTATGTAACTCTCACACACCAGGCCAATATTCCCCTTGCCCTAAATCAACCCAGGGCCAAGTTCCAGACAACTAGGGACAGCTTCTACACCCTAACATCTGTCGGAACTATTCAAACTAGGCAATCCCAAGATATTTACCCTGCCTTGCATTGCCTTTCCTGTAGAAACCCTAATAAAGGTTTTGCCCAAGCTTTCCCTTTACTCATTTCTGCCTTCTGACTAAATCTGGTGCTTCCCCTTGTGGCCCTGGGTAACACGGCCTACCCCCTTCTTTTGGGAACTATAAGCAATAAATTCTTTCAGTGGTATTCGTCTCTCTGTGTTCTCACTTGGTCACTTTTGTAAATTAAGATCCAGGCACAAATTATAAAGCATGGAAGAATTAATTATAGCTAAAGAATAATCTAAATGTACAACCTGGAAATCTATTATTAAAGGTATAATTTAGAAAAGGAGGGAGGGAGAGTAGGGGAGAGAAAAATGAAGGCATCCATACTCACAACTCATAGAGAAAGAGCTGAGGTGGGATTGTTAGAGTTGATGGAAGAAGAAAAAGGCAAATATTATAGAAAGTTATAAATTTAATCAAAGAGCTAAAAATAATAAAAGTACCAAAAATAAAGAAGAGTGAGGAAGCGGAGTAGTCCAAGCTAGCTGGCTCCTCACCTATCAGAGCACAGAGTCAATAGCGAATACCTACAGTTGATAAATCAAGAAAGTCATGGCAAGAGCCAGCTCGTGAACTGAATAAAAGAAGGGGTCTGAGTGTGATAGGCTGGGTGAGGGAGGGCTGGGCAGGCGACTGCCATTCTCCAGCGTAAGCTCTTCAGAACAACTGAATTTTTTAAAACCACGTGCATGTGTTACTTTGATTAAAATTAAAGTGTAACAGATTGGTAACTGGGTGCCGGTGTTATTAGACCCCTGGGCTGCACGGCAGGCTGACTGACAGTGGGGAGTCGGGACAGTCTCTGGCTGGAATATTGAATCTAGAGACGACTTAAGGGAAGAAAGCTGTGTCGACCAAAGAGACTGTTCAAACGTGTAGAAAAGTTTTATAAGAGTTTATTTGAGCCCAATTTTTGAGGACATGCCCAGTAGCAAGAGCTCGATGCACTGAGCAAATGTTCTGGAGAAGGGCAGTTCTGTACTTCCTTTTATGCATTTAGAATCAAAGGAGAAAACAGTAAGGAAGGTACATAAAGTCCTTTCGTGGTTGATTAGGGAGGCGGCAGAAAGCAAAGAAGGAAAATCTCTTGGGGTGGAAAAAAAGCAAAATGGAGAAACACTTTCACATTGGTAGGTGCAGGATAGTTAATAATTAACATTTACAGCACAGATGATGTGAGGGAACAAGATAACAATGAGGGGGTCTGCAGTCTAGTATTCTGGCATCTGTAGTTGTGCCTTCAAGGGGTCTAGAAAAGAAAATTACTCTGGCATTTCAAAGGTATGTTATCCTAGATGCACAAGAACAATGGGCAGGGCTCACTTAAGGTAAAGATTGGCTTTTGCTAAGGAAGCTATAGGCCTGGGACATGACTACCTGCCATGGCCTGCCCAGTTAGGAATTTATGATCAGACCATCCTGTGTGGTTACTTTTGGTCACTCAGTTGGTAAGGCTGCCATGCCCCCCACTGCCCTGCCCCACAGAACTTGTCAGGTTTAGTATATGACCCCTTTTTCCTTTATAGCTGGTAGCTCAGGAAAGGAAAAGAACTCAGTAATTAAAATTTTTTGTAGTGAAGCAAGACAGAAAAAGACTTAGTCAACTTAAAGTCAGTTTGAAAACAACAGCACAAGTTCATAACACTGCAATTTCTGTCCCTGAAGAAAAACAAGCTCCCCCATGGATGTCACCTGTACCCACCTAACCTTCAGGAGTTAGAATTTTGACAATAGTAAAAATCTGGACAGTTTTTCAAAGGGAACCAGGCTTCCCAGCAATAAAGGCAAGCGGAGCTGGATCCCTAGAAAAACAGGAAGGGACTTTCTTCCTGTCATGCTGTTGTTTAGAAGGGATGCTGCTCTCAAAGACAGCTAGCTAGCTGGGCAGTACCCTCTGACCAGGTTTCCGTGGTGACAAGCTAAATATGAAAAGTCACGATTATAGCCAAAGGCAACAAGCTGATACTGAGCAAGGCAAGTTAACGAGATGTGCTAATGTAACATACACAATCTGATTTTAGTATTATTTTATGTAAGAAATACTATCTGTTGTTCACACCATTGGGACCATACTACTTCAAAGTTCTGACTTCTCAAGTAGGTTGGAGACTCAGAATTTATGTAGTTTGTGTGTGGCACAGATGTGTATGTTTGTTCGGTGGGGCAAGAAGCAGGTCACATCGACTGTTTCAGGAATCTGTAACCACACAGAGGCAGCCCAGGAAAGACCTTGGCACCTGCCATCCTAGATGTTTAGGAGGGTACCTCTGTCTGCCTCTGTAATCCGGAAAATGGCTATGATTCTTATCCCAGGAAAGTACTGAGAATCAGCAAAAACAGAAAACAGAGATGCATCCAGTCTCCTTAAAAAATTGCTCAAAAGTATAGTTCAGTTAACCAACAGATGAATTAAAATAAAAAGCTCCAGAATGGTGAACTCATGATACCAGAAAATTCAGTGAGCAATGAAATAAAGGCAGAACTCAGTCTAAGTAACTAATGCAAATATAACTATAAAATAATAAAAATGTGAAAGAAATGATGCTTAAAAAGTAGATATAAAATAATCAGTTAACAATAATAATTTGATCCCAAATTCCAGATTGTCTCAAAGAAAAGCAAGAAGTGGCTGGAAAAAAAGCACTGGGTTCCTCATTCTTCATGGCAAGGGGCTGGGCAGTACCCTCAGTTATAGCTAATAGATACTTTCTATTATAATGTAAGCAATTACACAAATGTTGGTTTATAAAATTTTAAGTTATATATGCATTTATATACCTGTCTAAGACAACTAACAGAATTAAAACTAGGGAAAAGGTCTGTAATACCGAAATACTTGATTTTCTGAGTTTTCTTTTTCTTTCCCTTCCTCCCTTCCTTTCTCCCTCCTTCCCCTGTACCGCACTCCCTTTTTGTTTTGTTTTAAATTTTTTCCCTTGCTTTTGCCCTTTTTCTTTTTCCTTTTTTTTCCCTTTTAGTGGAACTGAATATTAGAGCAGCCATCTTCTCTCACTGCTTGCCTCCCCTCCCTCAGAAAGATGCACACAAACAACTTCAGAAGACGGAGTTAGTCATACTCATTTGAATGGCATTTATTCAGTACCACCTATGTGCTAAGATTGGGCTAAGGAAAGGAAAGTTCACATGCTCTTGGAGGTGGGTGGCCTGTGGCATAAACCACAAGGGGCTGAAGCCCTGGCTCTGTTTTTCTACCACCTGAGAGCTCTGCTGTCAGGAGCTATTCTATTCTGGGGTGATTTCCTTTCTGCGGTGCAGAGAGCCCCAGAGGAGCCCCCACGAGCAATCCGGAGTCCACCAAGGGCTTTAAAGGAGAAGCGCGGGAGCAGAGCTCCCCTCCCACCCCGTTAGGTTCTGACAGTTCACTAATCCCTTCTTAAGTGCTAACTCTGAATCGAGGTGTTTAGCTAGCTGAAAGCTAATTGAGGCTTCTCCCAGGACCATTTGAGTATTTGCATTTTAATGGCTATCACTTTAAATATCATTTTAAAACCTCTCTCTCCTCTCTCTCTCCTTCCTTTCTTCCCTCCCTCCCTCCCTCTCTTTCTTCCTCTCCCTCTCCCTCTTTCTCTCTTTCAGAGATGTGCTGGAAATGAAGCCCCAGCAAAGACAGTGCACATCTGCCCCTTGCTCAGCCCAAGAGCATGAGCCCTCACCAGGACCTGAGTAATTTCCTCTTTATTTCAAGCGGGTTTTTGAGCAAGCAGGTCAGTCTGGGAGGCAGGCAATCGCCAGCACAGTGGAAAGGAAAAAATGCAGTGAGAAAAATACTGTGAGGGTGCTGTTTTCTTAACAGATAATTTCAACACTTTGGCTAGATTGTTTCAGAACCAGAGGAAATGCTTTGGCTTCTCTTAACCCCTGTTGAGGGGCTGGGTCCTGTGAAGCTTCTGCATAATTACAATTGAGCAGTGTTTGCCAGCTTCAGAGGGAGGTGACGCCCAACCATGGCTCTCCATGGCTGTGGGCTGTGTGCCCTGGGTCAGGGAGAACCTCTAGGGTGGGCAGGCCAGCCTCCAAGTCTGGCCTCATCCCTTCCTCATTGCCCACGCTCAGGGTCTGTGCCTCTAAGGGCATCCCCTGTCTCTTATTTACCTGTAAGACACTCAGAACAGGGACCCCTATCTTCCTTCTCACTCTGGCCCCACATGCTCTCTATTCCTTTGTCCAAAATGGTCTTGCAAGCTCCACAAATCCATGCAGGCTAAGGGCGCTTTCATTACTGGTCTTAATTACTTGCTTTGTCAACATTGCATGTCTGCCTCCTCTCACTCTTCATTTGCATGCAGCATGAAATCCCTTTGAATCCCAAATATTTAATGATCTTCCCTGTTCCAACACAGATCTGAGAGAGGGCAAACGTGTTACAGCAGTGTTTGGCTGTGAAGCCGGCCTTTGTTCCCAGATGGAGTGGGTTGCTCACAGGAAATGAATAGGGCTGGATCATAAAAATGGACAGGCAAATTATATCCAGGTAGGTCTTTTTAGAAGAGCTTGGTGATTTTGATTCAATTCCCAGAACAACAAATATCCTATGTTTAAACATAATCTCAGAAATATATTCCAAAGCCAATGTGAAACCATTTCTGGGCTGACCCCTACTCGGTGGGGACCGTGGGCCAAGCTGGGGATGGTCTCAAATTGGAGACACTTTCTTCAGTTACAGATTTGATTACTGCTTTATTTCCAATCGATCTTGTTCCATCTTGGGGAAAACCTACGACTCTGAGGTTCCATTGTCTTCTATGTCTTCTGGATTCAGCACTGTCTCTCTTACTGTTTTCAGGTCTTTTTTATTTTTTTTCCTGCATTCTGAGAGACTTTAATGGTTTTCCTCCACTTCATTGATTCAAGGTTTTTTTTTGGATCTGATTTTAGTGGTCTTCTGTTATCTTCTGAGTGTGTGCCTGTGAAATCTAGCATACACACAAAGGCATGTATGAAAACACAGTACATTTCAAAGAACCACGTTGATGTAAACACCTGTGAATTCATCAAAAAATTATTCCCGGATCTGAGATATCCCTGTAAGCTCTCCCTGCCTTAGTAAATAGTAAAATATTTCCTATTATTGTTTTTGAACATCATATTTTTGAATCATGTATTCTTCAGTGACTTGCTTTTTATTATTGTTTATTATATTTTTAATTCATCCTTTGATAAGTTTAGCTGAAGTTCTTTTTTTACTCCTGTATATTCTTTCATAGCCACAATTTATCCATTCCACCATGAAAGGTCATTTCGGTTGCTTTCAGTTCTTTGCTATTAGAAAAAATGCTGCTATGTGTACTCTTGGTTGTTTCCTGAGGACTACATGTGAGAGGTTCTCTAGGTCGTACAGCTAGGAGTGGGATGCAAGGTTAAGCGTCATGCATAGGAGATGACGCTCATGAGGTGCCAGGCCCAACGTGGAGATGAACCGGCTGGGAGCATCTGAACAGGCCTCTCTGATTTAGTTTCTAAGCAGGGAGCATCAGGAGCTGGACGTGACTATAACACGACCCTCATATTGATGCAGGGATGGAAGCAGCAGGCAAAGTTCAAGGATCAAGGGGACAACCAGGTGCTGGGACCCAAAGCCAGGTTCGGAGATGCAAATAGATAACAGTCAGGGCCAGGCTGGACTTCAGTTGTGGGTGCATCAGCCCAGTCTGGGCCATAACAATTTACAGAGTCAGGGCAAGGAAAAGTGAAACTGGGACCCAGGAGTCACCCAGAAAGCTGAGGATCACAATTTTGGCAACTGAAGGGAGAGAAGCTGAAGGGCTAGCTTTTCTGTCCTTTCTCCAGCCTGCAGGCCATTCTGGAATGGGAAGGGCTGAGAGCATATTCCTGAAGGTACTAGAAATCAGGAGGAAGAAGCTAGCTTAATGGCAAGAGCCTGTCAGACAGCCCAGATTCAAATCCTAGCTCTGCATGTCCCTGCCGTGCCACCTGGGACTTGTCACTTACGGTCCCAGAGCTTCCATTAGGCTGGAAAATGGGGACATAGAGCCTCATGCCTGGCCTAGGGGAGGATCCCAACAAAGGCAGGTCTCTTCTGCTTCCTTGTGTCACAGAGGATATTCTGGCATCAGAGTAGGGCAGGTACTTGATTATTTCCTTAGGAGAGGGGGTGGGTGTGTTTTTCCCAGGCCTGACATCACCTAAAAGTTTAAATCCTTCAATGAAGGATGGAGCCACATTCTACTCCCCAGTCTGCATCTTTGAGATGGCTGGCTAGAGGGAGGGGCACAATCATTCAAGCCAATGTCATGTGGTTGCTGAAAAATGGGCGGGAAAATCCAATAATCCAAAATTTTATTCAAATTAATGCAAGGAAATGACCAAATTCAGATGTTTTCTCCCTAGCTTTTCACCTACCTCCCCAGGGGCATGAACAGGAAGGTATCACATCAGGAAAAAACAGGTTGTGGAGGCCGACCGAGGAGTGGAGTGAGGGCAAGGAGGGTGAGCTGGGCTGTGGTGTCAGGACGCCATCACATCAACACACCCACAGGGACAGCGAAACCACTCCATACCTGTTGTTCTCAAGATCAGTCATACAGTACCCAGGGTCCCCACCCCCATAGGTCGCTGAAACCTTGAGATGACTGAGTAAGTGTGTGTGGGGGGTGCCAGTGGGGAGACAGGGCCAAACAGTAGGAGCTGTGGCCATGTTCCTGATGAGCCAAGGGGCTTCCTATTGGACCACATCAATCCATCTCCCACCTTCCCATGGCCAAAGAGCCTCCTGGGACCAGCCCTTCAGGGGAACCCAGGACCCTGCCTGTAGAAGGTGGAGCATCTTGCTGGCTCCACGATGCTCTGTGAACACACGGGCATGACATTTCCCCATGCTGGGTCACTCCTTCCCCAGAGAGCCGTTGCCCTTCCCACGCCCCGCCCTTCAGGTCTTTGTTCGCCTTCTCTCAGACCCCCACCCTGGCCAGTCTCCTTTTTTTTTCACTGTGGTAAAATATACATAAAATTTACCATTCTAACCATGTTTAAGTGTACAGTTCGAAGGCATTAAATATATACATGTTGATGTGCTACTGTCCCCACCATTTCCAGATCTTTTCATCTTCCAAAACTGAAATGCTGTGCCCATTAAACAAAAACTCTTCATTCTCCCCATCCCAGCCCCTGGCAACCACCACTCTACTTTCTGTCTCTATAAATCTGACTATTCTAGGGACCTCATATAAGTAGAATCCTGTAATATTTGTCTTTTTTGTGTCTGCCTTATTTCATTTAGCATAATGTCCTCAAAGTTCTTTCATGTTGTAGATATGTCAGAACTCCATTCTTTAAGGCTGAACAATATAAATAATAATAGGTATATATCACATTTTGTTTATACAGTTATCCAAAGGTAGATGCTTGTGTTGCTTCCACCTTAGGCTATTGTAAATATTACTGCAATGAATATGGGTGTGTAAATATCTGTTTCAGTTCCTGCATTCAATTCTCTAGGGTATATACCCAAAAATAGAATTGCTGGATTATTCATTTTTTGAGGAACTGCCATACTGTTTTCCACAGTGGCTGCACTATTTTACATTCCCATCAGCAACATACAGGGTTCAAATTTGTCCACGTCCTCATCAACACTTGTTATTTTCTGCTTTTTAAAAATTAGCCATCCTCATAGGTGTGATGTGGTCATTAGTCTACTTTTAACACTGCAACCTCCCTTCCCACCCTGCGCCCACCACTCCTGATTCCCTCTGCCCTGCTCTACTCTTTCTTCTTCCCATTCAGCATCTAACATACTATATAATTTGCTTATCTATTAGTTGGGTTATGTTTATTGACTTTTCCCTTTCTCCTCTCCCAGTCCCTGCTAGAATGTTAACTCAAGACAGAGATATTTGGCTGTTTTGCTCATTGTTGTTTTCCAAGGGTCTAAAACAGTGCCCGGCACATAGCAAACACTCAGTGACTATTATATGAATGGACAAATAAACGAATGAACAAACAAATGAATAAAAAGTAGAGTTGTTATAGGAGTTTGGGAGGTAGACACACCTGGCTTCAACCCTTGGCTCCATCAATTACTACCTGGTGTCTTTAGGCAAGTACCCTGCTTTCTTTAAGCCCCAGTTTCCCCATGTGTCACATGAAGACAATAATGAGTACCTCACTGGGCTCCTGTGAGGATGAAGCTAGATATTCACTGCCTGGCCCATAGTGGGTACTCAATTAACGTCCACTACTCAATGCCAGACTGAACTGCTTTGGTGTGCATGAGTAGGACAGTTGGCTGAGGGACCTGGAGCACAGTAGTGAGAAAGTCAGTTCCCTTTTGGATGGAGCAGCATCTCAAAGAGGAACATTTTTTCTCCAGTGCACAGACATAGGCTCAGGTAGGCACCCCAAACAAGGAGCAAGGAGTGGGTGGGAGACTGCTCCACCCTACCAGGAGAGGAAGGGGGACTGATGAGCGCCAGGAGCCTCCCCCTCCTGCCACTTCCACATGTGTGGGAGGCCAGGAGCCTGCACTGCTTGGCAGAGCTGTGGTGCGTGGGATGTGACCAACACATTGAGGAAGTGTGACCATCCGGGTCCCTTGGGGATGCCCTGACAGCAGCCCAGAGAGAGCTAGATGCAGATGGCAGGGAGCTCAGGCGGCCCCCAGCCCACCCACCCAAGCGCCGGCCACCCACTCCTGACTGTGCTCATGGGCCTCCGAAGGGGCCCTCTGGCAAAGCTGTTTGCAGCAAAAATCCAAACTGCAAGTAACAGCAGCACTAGGAGAGAACCAGCGTGGGGAAGCAGATGGCAGCCTGCAGTGAACCCAGGATGCCAACTCAAGAGACAGATGCCACAGGGATGCTAGGCTTGGCTGGCACGGCTGCTTCCCACGGGCACTAGCTAGGAGTGAGGGAGCCTGGCTTCTCCCGGCTTCCTGCAGGCCTGAGTCAAGGCAGACTCTCCCCAGAGGCCCTAACTGGACTACTGGTCACCCCCCAGCCTGGGCGGGTTGAAAATGATTTAAAGACTACCACATGAAACAAGTTTCCTACTTCACAAATTCCTCTTTCAGTCAATCAACAAGTTGGAGAGAGGGGCCGGGAGATGGGAATACTCAGCATCTGTGGGCACTGTGGGACCCCAGCTGAGAAAAGATTCTAAAGTGATCCTAACAAGGAAAGCTTTCCTTTTTTGCAAATGTTTCTTTCAATCAACAAACATTTCCTGAGCACCTTTTATATGCAAAGCACTGCAGAAACACAGTAAGTGTCGGCGTAGCCTGGCCTCCTCTGAGATATAATCAGGATGAGTGTGAACCTGGGAAGGCAGAGAGAATGCTGAACAGAAAAGATCACTCTAATTGTATTAATCAGCTTTCAATTACTTACAAATTGGCCTTTACCCCTATCTAAAAGCTCATCCTCCTCAGAGAATGCCTGCATCCTTACAAAAGCCTTCTTACTCCAAAGGTACCTATTAGAGGCTGGAAGAATGCTTTCTAGAATCTTGGGGAATCTAGATTCCAATTAACTTTTCCACTGATTACAGTATAACTTTGAGTGAGTCACTTTGTTTTTGTTTTTGTGTTTTTTAATGAATGAGATTAAAAGCTAAACAGTAAGTGAAACGAATTTCTGGCTTGCAATGTCATGTGTTTAGAAGCCCCTCCCTCCTAACCTCACACCAACACATTCGTGAAAGCACATGAAGAAAGTGCACGCAAACGCCAGCCCTGGAGGGACCTGATGTCAATCTACAGTCAGTCTTCCCTTCAACAAAAGGCGAGTGGGCTGGATGAAAAGTGTGTCACTGCCACATGGGCCTTGCCTGCCTGGCAGGGATCAGGGTACAGGACCCCAAGCCCTCTGGGCAATCTTCCTAGCATGGATGGCATGCCTGAAGGTTTTTGGAACTTGTCCTTCCTCCTCCAACCCTATCTTTATCCTCACAGAAAACCAGGCAGGAGTGGGAAGGAGCTGGAACAAGGAGCTGCATCTGGGAAGGTGTATTTCTTTTTGTAAAGCTCAGTAGTGGGAGAGAAGGGAGAGGCAGGAAGAGCCAAGGAAACAGCACAAATCAGGGCCTGCAGATTTCCATGTTTCTCGTAGTTTCAATGGCCAGGAAACTTGGTCATGGGAAGAGTTGTAGTTACTTCCTCCATAACGTCACAGGTGACATCCCTGACAACAGAAGGGGCTATGAGAGGAGTGCATGCTGCCTCTGGTAAACTTTGGGTCTGTGGAGCTCACAGTATCTGAGGACAAATAAAGGTACCTGCACATATACAAGATGAAACACAGAAAACCACCAAAGTCAGGCAAAAAATAAAAATAAAAAAATGGAATTAGTGACTTGGAAGAAAAGCTTTAAGATTTTTCAGAATGGAGAGAAAAATTTAAAAAGTTGAAATTGACTTGGTAGAAGACCATGAATACAGAAGACAGAGAATGGAAATGAAACCTTCAAATTAAAAGTGCACCCCAGAAGAAATGAGAACAGTTGCAACAAAGTAATAAGCAAAAAGATAATTGAAAAGTTTTCCCGAATCGAAAGTCCAAATATGTCTGTTTTAGGCAAAAATCAATGAAAACGACTTAGGCATATCCAGGTGAAAATTTTAATTTCCAAATATACATGCATATATAAACAACAACACCAGGCTATTTATAGGAATAAAAACATAAGTCTGGCTTCAGACTTCTCCCTTATGTCTTTGTGCTTGCCTTCAAAACTATTTTATGTTGTGCATAAGATCTTGTCATTAGATCTTGTGCATTAGACCCTGCTGTCTCTTTCTCTCAGCTTTGAAGCCAAGGCCATCACTTAATTGTGGCCTATGTTGTATCCCTGGAATTGTCTTCTGGTTCACAGGGTCCTCCTTGGAGTTATTCAGGTGTGCCTGATGTGCTATTTAACTAGTCCACTGAGGGCAGTTCCATTCCCTTTTCTGTTTCTTTAAATCTTGAACCCACAGCAGTTTATTAATTTCTCAGCAAGGAAACCTGGAAAGTGACTTGAAGAGTGTACCTGGTGCAAAGGGAATGGAAATGGGAAGTTGGGAAAACGAATGCTTAAATAAGCAGCTAGTTGAAAAAAGGCAAGCAGCTAAGTAGATAAAGACTGTAGTTCAGTGTGGTCATAAAAACATCCTATTCTTGACCATTGGTAGAATGGGAATCAGGGACCAGGTACTCCAGGCTGTTGGGAGTGAGAACTAGGGATCGAACATAAAAAAATCATCAATAAGAAGCAAATGATAAGAAAATATCTGTGGCTATTAATGGGAATGACAAGGTATATTGATTTAAAAATTTACTGAAGTATAGTTCAATTGAGTTTTAAAATTCATTAATACCATCCATTTTCAGAAGTGAAAAGGGTTCATTTGATTCTTTTTTCAAATTTGCTCATTTTTTT
>CM053506.1:73868526-73958580 GCA_028627145.1 Eidolon dupreanum
TCAGAATAAAAGTGAAAGTCCTTGCAATGGTCTACAAGGACCGACATGATCTGACCCCCTGCCACATCTCTGACCTCTTCTCCTGAAGCCATTCACACTGTTCCCCTTGCTATTCCTCAAAACTACCAAAGACAAACCTGCCTCAGGGCCTTTGCACACACCATACCCTCTACTTGGAAATGTTTTCAATCCACACAGCCACATAGCATGCTTCAGATCTCTGCTCAAATGTCATTTTATCAGGGAGTGCTTCCATGACCTCCATATAAAATAGCAGCTACCCCCATTCTTCCCAGCACCCTTTACCCCTTTCCCTTGAGCACTTTATCACCATCTGCAACATGCAGCATTTACTTTACTGTGTTTGTGGTCACTCTTCCATGAGAAGAGCTATTTTGCCTGACACACAGAGGATGCTCAATAAACATGTGCTGAGTGCCTGAATGAGTAAACACATAAGATCGTTGACCCCTCAAGGGTAGAGGGGCCGAAGCACACACCGATCCACCCTAAAGTGCACAAAACAGGCAGCAACACCAGTAGCTCCAGAGACTAACCAGAGTTTATTCTACTCCGGAAAAAATACAATCACAGCCAGAGATGATGAGAGTGAAGTATCCAAAGGAAAGAAAGACAGAGGGTTTGGGTACAGCTGTATAAGAGTTTCCATCAGAAATTCCAAGTTCTTCTATCGGGATATGGCTTCTCCTGTAGGACAGAACTCCTAATTTTTATCATAGACTCAGAACGAGCTACATGCAGCACTTAAAATGACATTTTAAATGCTCTATTTAGCTATCTCTTTGTTGTGATTAGATATTTTTCTAAGGAAAAAAAAGGCATCAGGAAACCAATTACCCTGTCACTCTCCCTCCCCCAAAACAGGCAGGAAAATGCAGCACCTGGATATGGTACCTACGGGCACCCAGACTCCCAGACACACGTACACTTTCACAGCCCATCCTGCCTACCAAATGCCCACAGTCTGCCTGGGGCTGCAGAGAGGGAATGTAGCATTCCTCATATTGCTAAATTTTATTGGCCTCTGGAAATTCAAGGACAAACTGATAGCATAATGCACAGCCTCATATTCTTGGCCTTAGGAAAGATAAGAAAATTTATCCTAAGCTATTTTGGATTTTCTGGGCACCGCAGTGCTCTGGAGATTAGGATGGGCTGGTGGCAGGCCCTGCACGTGGCAGCTCAGGACTCTCAAGGATGTGAAGGTAACTCGTGGTAGGGCTGGACAGGGGCAGCTGCCTCTGCACTCCACTAAATTATGATGCTTACTACATTCGTCTTGCCTTTTGTCCACCTTCTTTTTTTGTGACATCTCCTTTATCTCTGTCCTCCAACAGCTCAGCTCATTTCATCCTGCCCAGGTGTCTCCCACATGATACTATTTTAAGGTATTTCCTCTCTCTGGGATATCAGCATCTTAAAAGGGACCCCCTGAAGACCAGAAGGATCTCAAGTTCAAAGGGGGAATTTCTCGCTGAGCAAGAGAGGGAGGCCTCTAATATTTACAGCGTACCTATACTATGTCAGATACGCCATACACTTTAATGATCTTGCTGAATTCTTACAGCATCTCTATAAAATAGAAATTATCATCTCTATTTTGAGATGAGAAATCAGAGACCTCCAGGCAAGATAGAATGTTAGTTTACACTTTGAATACTTCCCCTGTTCCAATGACACAGTAGTCTCAGATGAAAATATTCTAAAAACACAACTAAACTTATCTGTGTTCAAAAACAAGATATATATCTCAATAGATTAGAAACTCCAAATATTTACTATTTTGAGGGGCTGAAGGCCCTGGTGAGTTCTGGGTCAAGAGGTCAAGAAACAGGTAGAGGCAGCTGGGAGCTTGGTTTTCTAGGGCACCAGGACTAAAAGTGCCCCATGAGAGGTGGGGGGTCAGACCAGAGTCACTGAAAATGGGAGCTGGTGAAGGAATTTCCCACCTGAGAAAAGAGGCTGAAAAAGGCTGACTCCCCCACTGGCTCCAGACTAGAGCTTATATAAGAACATAAACACTGAGGCGAGCTAGAAGCAGTATACACACAGCCAGGGCCTGGCTAGGCTGCCTGCAGTTTTGATGACTGGCTCTGGGAATAATCCCATTATCACCATGGACACACTGCTAGCTCATCACTAAGCCAAGACACCTGTGCTCTGGGGTACCCAGGACCTGGGGGAAGGCAACTGCAAAATCACTCAGCAAGGAGAGCTGAGTAAAGGTGATGAGCAGGAAGAGAAAGGGGGAGAAACTGACTCCCACTCACGATGAATGTACAAACCCAAATTCCAGAACACCTGAGGAAAGCTGATGCTAAAAAAAGCTAACCAATAGCACCAACAGTTGGGAGAAGGTCTCAACGATTTAGTGAACTGGAAGGCAGTACTGAAGAATTTACTCATAAAGTATCCCAGAAAGATAAAGAAATAAACAAGGAAAAGCATTTGGGAGTTGTGGAGGATGGATTGAGAGGCTCTATAATGTATCCCAAAGGATTTCCAGAAAAGGAGACATGGAATGTCAGAACAGCAATATTCAAGAATAGCACGTTCAGAATCTTCCATAACTGAAGACATTTTAGGGAAAATGTCTTCAGATTATATATAATCCTCAGATTATAAATGCATATCTAGTGCCAAGCAAGAGAAGTAAAAAACAAAACAACAAAACAAAACAAAACAAACCCACATCTGGAAAACGAGGGGCATGCTCCCTCTGCCTGGCTCATTCTGTCCCTCTGATTCCCATCTCATGACCCTCCTCAGAAGCTGCTTGCCAACATCCCACTCAGGTTTGGCCCCACTTCCAATCCTGATACAGTGAGGAAAGCCCTGGGTTTAGGGTTAGGAGATGCAGGTTTGAGCTGCCCATCTGCTACTGCCTCACTTGATTTCTTCCTCTAAAATGGAGTCAGAACTAGAATTATAGAACCTTAGCACCAGAGGGACTTTGGGTGGCATTATCAAAGAAGACCATGGCTGCTTTATTTTCAGCTCTCCCACTAACTAGCTCAGTGCCCAAATGTTACTTAACCACCTGTCTCCACTTCCCCATCAGTAGAAGGGGATACTAATAGCACTCACCGAGGGGGTCATGAAAGAATGAAATGAATTCTTACATGAAAAGAACTTAGTATGGTACCAAGCTCATAGTAAACGTTCAGCCCGGGGTGGTCATTACTATTGCTATAATAGCCCTCCATAAAAAGCCACCTGTACCTGTACTCAGTGTAAAGGGCTTCCCACTGAAACCATTGACTCCACGCATAGCAGAACCAGGGTCCACTGCCAACTCTGCATGTGGAAATGGGCAAGCCAGCAGCCTGCCCTTCCACCCCTTCTCCCTGGCCACTCTCAGTAGGCCCTCAACCTCCAGAGAAGCCCCTCCCAGTGACCAGCCATGAACTTCCCCAAATTTGGTGTGCCCGGACCCCACCCCAGCCCACCCCACTCCGTTGCCCTGGGCACCCTACCTCTCTCTGCTCACTGCAGATCTTACAGAGCCACAGGGGCCGCTTCTGGCCAGGGGAAGCCTCGATCCCACATTTGGTGCAGACTTTCTACAAGAGAGAAGACATGGGAACGTAAACACTTCAGCTGCTTCCTCCTCAGCTGAGGGGTTGGGAAAATTGTAATCAAGCAACCCTTTGGCATCTTCCGAGGAGATGGCTTTTATTTCAGGCCAGAATGGTAGATATTCTAAAGGGCACAGATCATCGAAAACCTGTAAGTGGCTTTGGGACACAATGGATATGCCCATTCATGGATCTCCATGATATAGATTCACCCCCATAATTACGTTGTTAGGAGCACATCAAAAATAAGCTTGTTGATATTCACAACTGTATCCTGCTCAACAACAAAGAACTGGAAACAACCCAAATGCCCAATACCAGAGGAAGATCCGGGCATACACAATAGAATATGATATGGTCTGTACACAGATTGTGTCCATCCCAGGAAATGAAGACAGGAAATGATCTTATTCAATAAAAAAAAAATACATGTGTATAACCACACAAAAACTCACATATGTGCCTGACCAGGTGAGATGATGATATGGTGAGAAATACTAGTGACAGCTTGAGCACTTAATTTTATGTCAAGTCCCTTCACTGAACGATCCCAGGAATCCTACTATGTTGAACATTAAGCCTGTTTTACAGCTGAGAAATCCGAGGCTTGGAGTAGTTTGAGAATTTGCCAGATTCACCCAGCAAGTAAGTAACAGATTCAGGTCTGACTCTAGAGCCATTATATAATTTTCTCCAGGCACATAGTAGCCAGAACCTCGTATCTGCAGTATTTTTCCTTCTAAAGTGTTGCTTAAGCTCATAAACTTCTAAATACGTATTTTGTTTCCTTTAAACGCACTGCAACACTCGGTGGTGGGAAAGGCCAGGTGTAATATGCCAGGAGGCAAGGGGACTTGGTGGGGCAGAGTCTGACTCAGCAACAGCAGGTCCTCCTCTGAGAACTGTCGCACTGGGCTAATCAATCTTTCTGCCACGTGGAAGCTGCTTGGTCCCTGCAGGGCTGGGGGTTCTCTCCTGCCTACCCTCTCCCCACTGCGGAGGAAAAGCTGGATCTGTTGCTTGGCCTTTTCTGCAGGCTGCCAACTGAGCAAGAAGCACACCTCTCTACGGAGAGGAAAATGTCACCAACTTGGCTTCCCAGAGCATGTCGTCACTGCCTGATTGGGCAACTGAGCTCAGTGCCACTGCAGGAGGTGCGGAACCAGCTCTCGGCAGAAAGGACGCTCTGATACATTCTTGGGGTGGGGGGGGGTATGCATTTACTATCATTCAATACTCAGGTATAAGAAAAGTCACTTTTATTTCTCCAAATAAAATGTAATTGGCTCCAAGCTGCTGGCTCTCTGGGCTGGCAAGGAAGTCCATCCAACTCATAATTGAGGCTCTCATGAAGGTCCTGGGCTTGGGGTCTTCTAAGGCACAAGACCCCTGGGGAAGGTCCCCTGTCTGGGGTGCTCACTGCTGTGCTCCTCTTCCTCTGAGATTCCATGGTCTCTTAGAGGGGGAAGGGGCCTGGCCACTTCTGTGTCAGGACTGGGTTTAGGATCTGTGCCTGGACTGGGTTTAGGATCTGTGCCAGGCTGGGGCTTAGCCTCTCAAGGGCCAGCAGCCTGTTTCCCTGGAGCCCGAGCAACCATCCCTTCTCCACTGGAGCCACCTCTCACTACCCATCCCAACACTCGCCTCTGACTCTTCTAACCTCTAGGACAGGGTTCCTATAAGTCCACAAGGTGGGCCTCAAGAAACACACATAGGCCTCTCCCCCTGCAGGTAGAAAGGAAGGAGACCCTGAGGCTGTTTAACTTGCTAATTTCCACTACCTGGTATAAATAAATGGTACACATGTGAAAATAAGTGTGGCGCTCCCTGAAGCAATATCTTCCTACTGAATTTTCTACATGCTTATAGGGTTTGATGACAGCTTGCCTTCCAAGCACATAGAGGGCTCTGCTCTCTCTCAATTAGATGATGGTGTTGGGAATAAGGAAGGAACAGAAGATCAGTTGCTACCATTCACTGAGTGATTGTGTGTGCCAGGCAACAAAGCATGAAGGAGGCAGGTGTTAAGATTTCTATTAGACAGATGAGGAAACCGAGGCTCAGAGATGTTAAAGACTGCCCGAGGTCCCACTGCTAGTTAGGGACAATCAGAATTCAGGAGGCTACGTTCTTCCAGACCTAAGGAGAGCTGGATAACACCCTCCCCTGCCTGTTGCCAGGCTGGTGACCATAGCTCTCCAAGAAGCTGTTTCATGTGCCTGGCAGTGTGGCTGATGACTCTCAAATGAATGGGCAGAGAAGCAACATGGGATGACCTCCAACAAGGGGTGTGTAGCCGCACATGCCCATCAGCTCCATGACATTGGTTCTTGGAGCAAAGACTCGGGCTGGGGAGTCTGGCTCTGCCTTCCTCGATCTCTTTCAGGAGGAAGGGTGGCTGCTTTTCACAGGACAGAGGTTTTTAGCCACAGGCAGGGAGCCCAGGCCCAGCAGCCTTGCCAACAAACACCTTTGGGATTCCCTACAGCCTCCTTTCCTCTTTGTGGCCACCCTGCCCCACATATTCAACAAAAGTGGGGGCAGCGCAGCCTCTTCCCCTGTCTTAGCTCAGGTTGTTATAATAAAAATGCCATAGATTAGAAGGCTTAATAACAAATATTTATTTAAGTTCCGGAGGCTAGAAGTCCCAGATGGGCATGCCAGCATGGCTGGGGTCTTGGTGAGGGCCCCTTACACATGGCCGCCTTCTCGCTGTGTGTCCACATGGTAGAGAGAACACTCTGGTCTCTCCCATTGATCCCATCACTGTGGCCCACCCTTACATCCCTCTTCTAAACCTAATCACCTCTAAGGGCCTCATCTCCAAATACCGTCACATTAGAGTCAGGGCCTCAACATATGAATTTTGGGGGGACGTGCCCCCCAAGACTGGGCCTCGCCTTTGATTCTGCACATTGAGAGCCCTAGAAACAGGCTCTTATCTACCTCAACCTTGGATCACTTAGAGCCCTTAGTCCTCCCGGGTTCTCCATCTCACGCCATGCTGTACTGTCACCAATTTTATGTGCTAGAAATGCTGTCTTGAGTTCATTCAGAGGCTTCTCGGATTGGTGCTCTAGGCACAGGCTTTGAAGTGAAGCAGGCCTGGGTGGGCCCTTGAGCAAACTACTCAAAGCCTCTCTAAGCCTGAGATGTTCTCATCTGTAAAATAGGTTAATATATCTTCATAGAGGATATATATAAAAGGTTAACTGAGATAGATACACATGAAAACTGACTAGCATACGATAAGCACTAGATAAATGCTGGTCATTATTATTTGTGACATCCCCTTGTGCTCTGTTCTAAATTCCTGCATGATTTTCCTCCAGACCTGCACCATCTAATCTGATGGCCACCAGCCACATGTGGCTATTTAAATTGAAATTAATTAAAATTAAATAAAATAAAAAATCTGGTTCCTTGGTTACACTAACCACATTTCAAATGCTCAATAGCCACATGTGGTTGGTGGCTATCATATCGGGTGGCACAGAAATGGAACATTTTCTTCATTGCAGGAAGTTCTGAGGGATGGGGCTGGGTCAGAGGACCCAGCCCTCAGTCCTGGTATCTTAGGACTCACAATCAGCCTCAACTCTCTGTTCCCACTGCTCCCCAACAGGACCTCACTTCCTAGCAGACTAA
This sequence comes from Eidolon dupreanum, assembly GCA_028627145.1. Taxonomy (NCBI): domain Eukaryota; kingdom Metazoa; phylum Chordata; class Mammalia; order Chiroptera; family Pteropodidae; genus Eidolon; species Eidolon dupreanum. The sequence continues at coordinate 73,875,774 of CM053506.1, forward strand.
TATGCTCACATGTTTGCCCTCGTCAGTCTGTCTTCTGTCACTACCCCACCCAATCCCATCTGACTCCAACCCATCCTCCAATTTACTGTTTCCTGTAACTGCTGGGTGCCAATGGGGAGCATGGCCTTGTGTTGGGAGGGTAGGACCCAGGCCTCATAGGCTCCCAGTGAGTCACACAATGCTCAGTCCCAGATCAGCCTACCAAGGCCATGGGGTGTGCCCAGCTGCATTGCAGGAGTGACATTTAAGCAGGGTTTGAGGGACGGGTGTGCACATGCCCTCAATAAATAGCATCTCATTTATTGAACATCTATGCTGTTGGGGAGCAGGAAAAGAAACTAGGAGAGACTGCTTAAAGCTGTATCTTGTCTTCTACCCACAGACCATGCATATAGAACCACCTGACTTGGGAACGAAAGTAGCATGGGCCAGTCATTCTCCAGAGGCTGGATCAAAGGCTGATAGTCAGCTCCCATTCTGGGGGAGGGGGTGGATAGGTGGCATGTCCCAAATGTTCTCTCCTCCCTTTGCCCTGTGTGGTGTTGTGGGGGCTGGGGTGGCATGACAGGGCACAGTCTCCCTGCCCATGCATAGCTCTGTTTTCAGGCTACTTGTCATCACTGGTGAAACCCATGGTCAGATCCCGCCATCTCTCAGTTGTACAGTGTCTCTGGCTGGGAAATCCAGGACAGCAAAAAGATAACCTGCTCCAGTTCAAATAATACATAATTGCTGCTCTGTTAAATCTCGGATCAATAAGAGAATAATGAGCCTTTTCTCCTGTGGGATGTTGGTCTTTATTCCCAGGTTCCCTGCCCCCCCCCCCAAAAAAAAAGAAAAGAAAATTAAGCAGGTAGTATTTTAAAAAGCCAGTGAAAAAGAGTATGTGGCACTGACTTGGTACAAAGGAAATGCTATATAGCCATGTCAAGGGCAGCCTTGGGACTGGGGGTGGTCATTTGCTTCCCTGCCTGAGATGGGCTTCCATTGAGAGGAATTGCCCTGGGTGAGCGAGCTTTGGCTTCCCAGGCTTAGCTGCCACATGCTTCCTGCAGCCTGGAAGTGTGTCTGAGTATTAAACAAACCAAGTCTAGCTTCTGGGCCAGACTTAGGACAGAAGTGACAAAAGTCTGGGCCTTCAGCTTGCACGTGCTCTCTCCTCACTCCTGTTTTAGGCGCTCCATACATTCCTTTTGTAAGTATATATCCCAGCCTAAAACACAGATAGGGAAGGGGATGGGAAAGGGTATAGCCATGGGACACAGGCTTTGGGGCAGGAGAACAGAGTCTGCCATTTAAACGTAACCTTGGACTTGTTACTAACCTTCTCTGAGCCTCATTTCCTCTGCTGTAAAAGGGTGGTAACAGGCAGACTTATGCCACAATTGGGAGGATCAAGGAAGATGATTCGTGAAAGTGCTTAGTGCAGTACATGGTAAAGAGCAGGCAATAGCCATAGTCCTTTCCTGCATACCTGAATTAGTGAAGGACGCCAGCACCCATTGGTCATATAAACCAAACCCCAGAATCATCCTCGATCCTCATTCTCCCTCATTCCTACCCAAATAATCCATCTCTAAGAACTCTAAATCTTGCTCGAACTGTCAACTCCCCTCCCAGATTCATGCTGCTATCTCCAGTGCCTGGCCTGCATCAGAGCCTCCCAGCAGATCGCCTCACCCCACTTTGGCCAGTTACCAGGTGGCTCCTGACACAGCAGCCAGAGTGATCTTTTCAAGAAGCAAAGCTAATCATGTTATTTCTCCCATCCCTGCCAGCCTAAAAGCCTCCAAAGACATTCTGTTGTTCTCTGGATGAGGACCACCCCTTTTGCTTGGTGTATGATGCCTGCTCAGGCTGGACTCTATATTTCCTCACCAGCTACTTCCCCTGCTGCACTGCCTTGCTCTCCATGCTGAGCCCCTGCCATGTTGTCCTGCCTTCACTCCCTGGTCCTCATTCTGCTTTTCTTGCCACAGGGCCTTGGTATGTGCTGCTCCCTCTGTCTGGGATGCACTTGGCCACATTCCCTCCTCATTAGCCCATGCATCCTTTAGACTTCAGCAAAAGTACTACTTCTTTAAGGAAGCCTTCTTTGACTTCTTTCCTGGCTGAAGCTTCCATAATAGGCTCTTGCCTCTTCTCCTCCACTGTCAGGAATTATACCCTTATTCATGTGGCTATGTGACTACCATCACTTCCTCAACCAGGCTGTCAGCTCCCAGAAGGCAGAGGCCGTGCCTGTTTCTGTTCACCTATTTCCAGCGACTGGCACAATGAATATTTGTGGAATAAATGAATGAACAAACAGGAGCTACTTTTAGTATTATAATTGAGAAGACAAGATGTGGTCCCTCCTGGAATGTGACAGTTGCTGGGAGACGAGACATACAGAGACATGAAAACTCACTCGGCAGCACAGAGCAGGGTGTGCTCCCATCCACACTGAGAGATGCTAACCAGCAGGGCGATGGGAGAGACTGCACACGGGGTAGAGTGTCCAGGGGTGGTGGCGCTGTTGACTGGGTGGGCCTCACTCTCAGAGTATGGGGCGTGATTCCAGGCTGGCCCAACCACAGGGGAAATGACACCGAGGGTCCTTTGTTAAGGGTGAGGGCAAGGATGTGTGCCTCCCCAAACATTCTACGTGACTGCTCTCACTGCTCCTGTCTGCTCCCCAGGGTGCATCTTGCAAACCCTGTACAGGTTCATTCCAAGGTCTGACTGGGCACCCTCCTTGATGTCCTCATAATCTAGGCCATTTCGGTTACCTCTGGACTCCCTGGAGTGCCCCCAATGCGAGCTGATGCCTTCACCTTCCCATACCACAGCCAAGAGGCAGCAAGTACAAGAAGTGTACTTTCTCTGTGAAGTGCACCAGCGCTGAGGCCCCTTGTTCCCAGGCTGGGCCTTCACATCCTCACTGTGAGCCCCCAACCCATTTCACACAGAAGTACCAGCTCCACAGTGGGTTTCCCAAGCTGACGCCAATCAGTAGTGGGGTGTAGTGCCAGTACAGGGGTGGGAACAAAACTGCATGCCAGGCAGACACCGAACACCGACACCTCAGGAACAGTGGTCTGAGTATTCAGTAACCGGAAAATAGCCGCATACCCATCGACAGGCCCTGTGGGCTTTGAGGTATTATCATCTATCACACAGACAGTGATGTTCGTGATGCTCAGTCAACCAAAGAAAGATGAAATTGTGCTCAAATGTTCTATACAAGGAGGCCAGGAAAATGTACACCGTGTTGCAGAAATGAATATTGAAGATGGTTAATTTGAAAATATTTAGTGCTTCAAGTCAACAAACATTTATTCAATACTAGATATAAGGTGTTGTTCTAGGAGTGACGAGGATGGACGAGGCTCAACCCTTTGTCCTCAATGAGTGTTCCATCAAATGGAGGAGTTTATGAACTAGTAAGACTCATCTGGAAAAGGACTTTTTCCAAGAGTTCCAACCAACGGAAGTTCATAGGGAGACAGTCTCTCATGCGAACTATGCTGCAAATGATGCTCACAGCAGAGCTGTCCCCCAACCCCAATAGAGAAGGAAAGAAATGGCTACATACAAATGATGGCAGCACATGCACGAAGCAAAGTGAAGATGTGAACCCACACGTGTGTACTTCACATCACACAACATGTTCAGAAATTGAATCTCCAACAGGAAAAATCCAATTGTGTTTTAGGGAAAGTTATGCAGCAATAAAAATAATGATGATATAAACAGAAGAAGTGAAAACAATCACAACAAAGCTGGATGAGTACTAAAATGGAGCAATATTCACAACAGATTAAGTTTTAAAAAGCATGTTATAAACGGCGTGCATAGTATGATTTTCTACCATATAAATATGTATATGTGCCTATAGCTATTTAGAAGTCAATATATGCACAAAAAGATATCTGGAAGGGTATCGGCTAAAATGTAAATTAAACTGTGCTAAGTCAAAATCTATTTTAAATGGATAAGCAAAATTCCTATTTAAAGGAAGCTTATGTTAAATGTTTTGGGAAATCACTCACCCAACTCCAGTTTTTGACCAGATCTGGATTTTTGTGTATCAGGAATGAATTAAAGAAGCTGAAACATATGCACAGATATTTGGGTGACAGAACTTCTTCACTGATTATGGCTCAAAAGTAGATAGTCAGCCCTGCACCCACCAAGGTGTCGCTGGGTCCCTGACCCCTCTGACCACAGGCTTAGCCCTGCTCATCGTTCAGACTTGAAGGTGTCTCACCAGCCCTGGGCAGCCAGGAGTACAGGGAGCTAGAAACAGCCTTGTTGCCATAGATTTAGTATCTGAAACCCAGGTCCTGCTGCCAAATGACTTTAAATAGTTTAGATATTGAGGCACATATTATAGTTATATACTTCATTGAGCACTGATGCTACAACTGGCACCAAGCTAGGTGTTTTACTTTTCAAAACCACCCTAGAAGGTGGGTATTATTGACCCTGTTTTATAAGGCTTGAGGTTAACTCACTTCACCACATGGAGGTGGGCTGTGAACCCCAGGCTGTTTGAGCTCCAGGTGGCTGCTCAGACAAGAGGCTTTTCCAAACAGTCAATTTCCCTGCATCCCCAAGTGAAGGCAGGGCTGGCTCCTCCTCCAGAACTACAGACCAGATCAATCCTCAAGTGAGAGAGGGCACAGCCAGGCCCCTCCTTTATGCATTAGGACACAGCCTGGGGGCCAGCAGGGCCGAGGGCATGCTGACCTTAGTCTTAACCACTGCAAATATCAAGTCACCAGAGCCCAAAGATGTTCAGCCTTAATGCCAGTCACCTGCTGCTTGATCTGAGACAGAAGCCAGAAGATGATCAGAGAAGAATTTCAGAAGGAGGACATGTCTCTCTGTGCTTTCTGCTCTAATGCCCTGCCAGGGAAATGCCAGCCTTCCTCGATCCTGACGGCGGGTGGCAGATGTACAACGCAGTCAGGGCCAGGCCTCCTCTATTCACTGAGGCTTCTGGAAGGCTGTGCCATCACCTGTGGGCAGGCCCTTCCCCTCCATCAGATGAGCCACTGATGCTGCTCAGGGACCATCCACAAATCCCAGACCTGTGGGGCCCCCACTATCAGCCCCTCAGTCGCCTCTCCCAGTAGAAAGGAAGCACTGTAGATTTCAGGACTAGCTTCCAAAACAACCCCTCCCTCCACCTGCCACTTACATGATATAAACAGAAAAAGTGAAAATAATCACGACAAAGCTGGATGGGCACTAAAATGGAGCAATGTTCACAATAGATTAAGTTTAAAAAAGCATGTTATAAACGGTATGCATAGTGTGATTTTCTACCATATAAATATGTATATGTGCCTGTAGCTATTTAGAAGTCAATATATACATAGAAAGATATCTGGAAGGGTATCGGCCAAAATGTAAATCAAATTGTGCTAAATTGTGTCAAAATCTGCGTGGAGAGTAGGGTTAAAAAGGCAACAGAAGCAGCTCTTGATTATGACCGTTCACGAGTGCGTAATAAGAAGTCACGCCTTGCACGTGGCTTTGGATCATCTCGGCACTTGTGCCCCACTGCTGGTGTCTGACGGAGGGTGAGGAATTTCAGGCAGGATGGAACCGCTTAGCTGGTTGGGGTGAGGGGATGGCTGCCCACCTGCCTCCTCCACCCCTGCTGGCTCGCCCTCCCACCTCTGTTATCTCTTCCTGGTCCTGGTTAACAACATCACGTCTCAGACCAGAGACTGGTCTCTTTTCTAGGAGAACATGGGAAACGAAGGAGATTTGAGCTGTCTCAACAGGGCCTGAGGGGAATGCAGAGTGGGTGACAGAGGCACAGGTGGAGGCAATTCGTTTTAAATAAGAGCTGGGCAAAGGAGTGGAGAGGGGTTATTCAATCTGAAGCTGAGAGGAAGTTTTTAAAAAACTAGCCAATCTAATAACTACGATCAAAGGGAGCCACATGAGCCATGGCACTTGGTCTCAGGGAATCCATTCATTCATTCAGTAGGCATCTGTGGGGGACACGTTGAGTGTCAGGTGTGTGCTCAGCGTCAGGTGTCAAGAAGTGCCCATGACACAGTTTCTTCGGGGGAAGAGACAAACCAACACTGGCCTACGCGCACAGGGCATTAAGTGTGACCAAGACTGAAGGGCACTGACGCAGAACTGTGTGTACGCAAGGAATTATGCATATAAACACGGGAGGGGCACAGGGCTGGAGGAAGCCGTTTCTAGATCCAGCCCTGTCCCAGGCAAGGGCCAGATGTCCACCCCGGAGGCTGAGGTGAGCCCCTCACATGCACATTTTCATGAATGTCCCACCATGGCCAGCAGTCTGCTACTCCATCTGGGGTCACTCTCCTCTGATGGAGTGTCAGAACCTCTGTGTAGAGGAAAAACTTATCTGATGTTACATTTACTTTTTTCAAACATAGAAATATCATTTTGAAATTTCAAATGTGTTAAAAAAAGAATGTGGAAGGTTTCCTTGTTCATCAAAAGGGAACCTTGGTTTTGAAAGGTTAAACAATGGTGCTCTAAAGTCCTGAGAGAGAAGGAGGAGCCCCACCAGCTGCTGGTCAGGAGGCTGTGCGCAGACTCCACACTCGTCCTCTCAAACACCTAAGGGGACCTTTGTGGTCTCATGAGACCTGTGTGGGCATGGGCAACATCACCAACACTCCCCAGGTTATGGGAGGACTAGAAATCAATACGCATTAACTTGTCACTCCTCCAAGAACAGTTTTATCAGGGGTTCCTGAACACAACCCTCCTAAAATCTCCTGGGCCTGGTGTGTACCTCAGGGCCCACCCCGTCCCTGAGCCAGCCTGCTGAGAGAGGAAGAATATATGGTAGATGGAGTTCCACCATACACAAGGGCTCCCTGATCCTTGTCAAGCTTTGCATAAGCTCTGAACACAGCCCACTCCACTTTGCTTAGCTCCGACAAGTCCTGGGACCAGACCCCTGAAGCGTTCCTTAGCTCTTTTCAGCCCTAAAAGGAAAAACTCCTTGTTCTGCATCCACCCTCCAGCCTAGGCTCCTGGAACTGACGGGGCCTGAGCTCATTACATCCCCCAGATTGCCAGCCGCAGGTCTACATGGCTCCGTCCGAGTCTCTTGGATGATTATGTGTGTGCATCCATTCTCTTGTCTCTCTGCCCCTATGGGCAATGTCATGGGGGATGACACTCAGGCCAGTGGTCTCCCAGGATGGGTGGCCACATCACACAGTGGCCCGCAGCTCTCCAGCTCCACTCTGGCTGGTAAGGAGTCAGGGCAGGGAAAGTCCCAGGTGGTGGAAAAAGCAGGCTTACATCCATCTTGCTCCTTCCTGCATGGTTAGAGTTCCAATTCATAATAATGATAATAACTACCATTTATTGAGCACTTATTCCATGTCTAGTACAAAGCTCAGCGCTCAATGCACATTATCATTATCACATTTGATCTCATTTATGTTCACAATGGCCCCTTGAGGAAGGTTTTATGATCTGAATGTCGTGGATGAGGAATCGGAGGCTCAGAGATGTTGGGTGGCTTGGCTAACTAAGTTCATGTAACGAGGAGGTGGTAGAGCCAGGATGGGGACCCAGGTCCATGATAATAAAAGCAAGAGCTGATATAACACTTAATGTGTGCTGGGTATAGCATGAGTGCTTTACATGGATTGTTCACTTAATAATGATGGGACTAGGGAAGACATCCTTAGTAATTTGTTTGGGGTCATACAAGGGTAGTCAGTGGAGAGTGGACTGGGGTCCCCCTCCCAATCTTGCTTCTTGCCTATGCTCTCTCTGATCCCCACACTTGCTGAGCAGGATGCTTACGGGACCAAGGAAATGGATGTCACTGGGAGAGAGCAAGTGGACAGAGTTATTCTATGGACAATGGTGGTCTGAAGAAAAATGGTAGCCCACTTTCTGAGACAGACATTGGCCATGCCAGGAATACGAACAGGAAATTGAAAGCCAGACAAAGCCAGCTCATCTCCCCCAGCCCAGCCCTGGTTACATAACCAACCTCTGTTTTCCAGAAGCCCTGGGGCCAAGCCTCCCACAGACAATTTCTCACCCAGAGACATGCCTGCCACCTGGCAGTCACCTGGCCCAAGCTCTGTTAAAGGAGCCTGCTTCTCAGAGCCACAGCCAAGGAAGAGGCTGGATCATTTTGTTTTTCTGTCCTCACATCTAGTGTCCTAAAAATACCCTGTCCATCTCAGCAGCCCCTGAGCTAATGACTATAAGTGAGCCTGGTTCCTCAGGGGTTGTCACAAAGCTGCAAGGACATTTGCTATGGTCAGCACTGGCCATGCAAGGAACCTCTGGCTAGGAATGCTCAGAAGATCCTGAAATTCTCTGAAATTCTACAGTTCCAAGGTGTGTGACCAATCCATGGGGGGCCCTGACCTCAAAGACACTGAAGTCACTGCCCTGCTTTTGGAAGCTTAAAATCTCCATGGGAAGGTGAGGCAGGGGCCTTCAGCTAAACTTCCACCATCCCTTCTCCTAGAATTTGGTGGGCAGCAACTTTAGCTGCAGGTTGGGGCCACTGATGTCAAGAGCATTCAGCAAACACTTTCTAAGGCCCTGCTGTTACTAGGCCTTGAAATAGGCAGAGAACATGGTAAGGCTCACAGACCGAAGAGCAGAGAAATGAGAAAACAGATGCACACATATGTGAGAACCGTCCTCCTTGGACTCCACCTACCTCTCCAGCCTCACCGAGCCCACCATGCCCGCCCCCCTGCTTCACTGTCTGCTCCCAACACTCTACGTATTTCCGCACCTCCATGCTTTTGCCAAGGCTGTACCTCATTGCTAGTGAACTTTCATGTATCCTCAGGTACAACTCACCTCCTCTGTGACCCCCAACCCCATCCTAAGCACTAGTTACTTCCTCCCACAATGAGACATCTTGAGGGGAGTACGGATTGCATCATATTGAAATGGTCTCTCCAGTAACTGAGCTGTTCTAGAAAAAGGACAGACATTGTTATTCGTATTTAAACCCCGAAGTTTAGCAGGTGCCTGGCCTGTGGTTGGCTCAGAATGGAGGGAGGGGCTGAGCGACAAGCAAAATGTTCTGAAAACATCTGGGGGCCTGTGGTGGCTTTTAAGGAGGGGAGAGATAAAGTACCTTAGCTGAGAATCTGGATTCAGCATTCTCTCCTGGTCAAGTTGAACTCCAGATTCTCAGCAGAGGCTCTCTCCCCACAACATTCCCAGATACCTAGAGAATTCCAGCTCCTACCTAGCTGGGTATGGGAGATGAGGAAAAGGAAGGACTCTGGGTTATTCTGAGGCTGCCAGCTGCTCGACAGGATGGACAGAGGTGATGTCAACGGAGTGGGGACAAGGAGCAAGTGAAATGCTTTGGCCACACTGCTGTTGGTGGTGTGAGTGGACGCCCTTGGAAGAGCCAGCAGCAGCTGTCACTGGGACTGGAGCTTGGGAAGAAGGCCAGGTGACGGACGTAGAAGAGAAAGGGCCAGCATATGGCACTGGCTGCAGCTTGGGAACTCAAGGGGAGGCCCTGTAGATCAATGAACATTAGACATTGACTCGTGTGCTGCTGTCTGTTGTCGATTCACCACCACCAGAACTAGTGCTTCCAGAGGCCCGAAGCTTCGCCTGACTCTGAGGTAGCTCCAGACCTGGTGTGGTGCTTGGCATACTATAGGTGCTCCACAAATGTGTGTTTAGGCTGAAGGAGACTGGAACATTTGGGTTCTTAGGGATACAGCTGGTGGAGGGGGAGAGTATAAGGGAAAGGGGCCACCACAGGGGCCAGGACCTGGGGGAGGCAGGAGGGGACCTAGAATACAACCACGGGACTAAAGCTGGACATAGCCAGCCAGCCAGCTGTCCAACAAACTTGAGCTGCTGGGCCAAAGAGAGTGGAATGAGGAATATCAAAGTCCTGGGGAGACTGGAGAAGGATAGTCCAGGGTCAACCAGAAGCCACGTTAGTCTATATCCATGCCACCCTAAACAGGCCCGATCTTGTCTGATCTTGGAAGCTAAGCAGGATGGGGCCTGGTTAGTATTTGGATGGGAGACCAACTAGGAATACCAGGTGCTGTAGGTATATTTAAAAAAAAAAAAAAAAAAAAAAAAGCCATGTTAGCATAAACCCCCTGGCCCAAGTCAGGAGACTCTCCACACATACCTCATCTCAACCCTCAGATCAACACAGCAAACAGATATCTCAGTCCTTCAGCAGCCTCACCTGTTCCAGAGGTCAGCTCTGTTTTTTTCTGACTCTCCAGGTTCATCGTAACTCTGAAAAGTTCGGTTTACATGAAAATGTCCTCTCCCTCCTCTACGTCCCCTTCCAATACCAGGGACATAGTAAATATCCTTGAAGCCAGTAAATACCTGTTGCTGAAACTGATTTTTTATTTGAAAAATATAGCTGACTAGACAAACACCTTTGGGCTTCTTAACATTCCAGTAGCAGCAGCACTAATGATTAATTAGGGACCCTGGTGATGTGCAGGAACAGAACTCCAAGGAGAGCAGTGACAGGTCTGGGCCAGGTGCAGTCAGGCCTGACCCTCAGGCCTCAGAACTCCCAGCATGGTGTTTCATTTATGCTGCTAAAGTCAGCAGCCTGTGCTTAGGGAATGGACTGAGGGTGCTGGACATCACGTAGAGATGGTTAGACTTCCTTATGCAGGCAATAGGGAGTCACTGAAGACTTTAGGGGGAGGGCAGAGCACACTGATTGGAGTTGTACTTGAGTAAGATGAACAGCAAAGGAAAAGAGAATGAGCTGGAAAGCGAATGAGACTCCTCCACAGGCAGCTGGGAGCCTGTTGGGGGAAGCCCTGAAATGGCACTCCAGTACTTAGGCCTCACTCCCTGGAGGGCCCAAACTATATCCCTGTCTGTGCCTGGAAACTCAGCATGGCAGATATGGTTCCTGGGCAGAGGGGTGTCTGGAAAGGACTGATTCTTTCTTGGTTTGGAGGCCTGCACGGAAGAGGGGTTTGGGAGAGAAGCCGGTTCCCTCTTCTCCCTGCCCCCTGCATCAGCAGGACAGGTGCCCTGAAGCCCTCCTGAGGGGGAACAAAAGGACCGGCTAAATCCACCTCCAGTTAAGGTCAGTGAACAGCAAACAGCCATGCAGGAAAGGTTGCAGCAGGAAAAATGGGCGATTTGAAAGCAATGAAGAATTGCAGGCCTTCCTAAGTGTGGCAGCTTGCAGGGCACAGCCAGTGGGGTGAGGCTCATGTGTGCTGCGCCTGGCCACACTACGGACTGGAAATGTCATTATCTGTTATTTACCACAACAGAGGACAAGAGGCTGCACAAAATTACCGTTCTTGGTAACAGCTGCTAAACAGATTTGCCAGCGCTGCTTCCTGCTGCCTGCGTTCTCTCAAATCTACCCTGACCAGACCCAGGGAAAAGAGCCATGGAGCTCCAGTGGCAAAAGGCCCGAGGGGATGCCACACAGATGTCTCAGAGAAGAAGCCCAATTGGTGTTCTCAACCCTAAACCAAGCATACAGACAGTTTTATCCACTCACAAGGAGCTGGCCTCATAGTGACTCAGGTATATGACTCAACAACCATAAACCCCCCTGCAGACCCCCAGAGGTGTGACGAACCAGGGCAAGGCCCTAGGGCCCGCTCTGTGGAAGGTCTGCCTCAGAGGGGCCCAGGTGCCACACCCAACTGTGGATGGTCGGCTCGAAGGGCTTTAATCCCTTCCTCAGTGTTGGAGGGAACTTAGTCAATGGCCTTGGTACTCAACTGGCAAGCTGGCGCCAGACATCACCTTCCTTTGGGCTCTCCAACATGTCTTTAGCTCTCTTTACTCCCTAAAGGGTATGTGGGTAAAGTTCTGAACTGAGCTGTAAGTAATTTCAAGGTCCTGGCCACGCCACCAGGGGCAAGTCACCTCCCTGAGCTTCAGTTTGTCCATCTGGAAAATGGGTGTAATTGCTGCCTTTCACCTATGTACCTCTGGGGGAACATGCAGGGCACATGGCATCACAGAAACATCGGGGGAGGGGGCAGTTCTTAGAAGCACATGCCAACCCCCACAATGGCTTCCCCCTGATGAGAGGACACGCTCAATCACAGCCTGAGCCAAAGAGATATGGGAAGCAAACCAGCCACAGCTTCAAAACAATAAACCATGCTGTGTCTGGAGGCACAGAGAAATGAGTTTGAGCTCACAGCTGTGGGTGCTGCTATTCTATGATCTGTGGGGGCCCCTGCAGGCTCCTGAGGAGCAGGTCTGGGGCGGAAGTGCTGCCAGGGCTGGACCGAGCCTGAGTATCACAGGAAGAAATTGCTGGAAGGGCCTGAGAGACCCTCTCCTCCAACCGTTCCCTTTTACAGGAGAGGACCAGAGCCCCAGGTGGGTTCAGGGGTTTTTATACAAGGCAGCATAGGCAGTTCAGAGCAGAGCTGCCACTGCGGCCTCGTCTCCTGACGCCCAGTGCACTCACTGCAGTTGCAGGCACGGCAGGCACAGCTGAGATGTGTGTGTATTTCACTGAGGGATGAAGGCAACACTGCCCCCTGCACTCCACCAGCTATGTCCGTCCTCTGATTTATACGGGGGCCAAAAAGCCTTCTGAGAAATGAACTTGACCCACGGCCTCAACTAGATCTCAGTCAGACATGGGTGGCTATGAGGGGCAGGGAGAGAGCTGAGCAGAGGAAGGCAGCAGAAGCCAAACTGCAGAGGACTATGGACCTGGGAGAGAATCGGACAGAGAGAAGAGGTCAGATCTAGCAGGGAGCAGGGTGAGGGGTGTCTGGAGTGAGAGAGGGTGAGCCTAACCCAGCACCTGCACCCCAGTCCTGCCCCCTGCAGGGTGTGTGAGCAGCCTGAAAAAACGGGGGGCTTCCCCTTATATCATATAGCGACTAAAGATGGCATTAGATTTCCATGTACAGACTTGAAAGGATGTCTTTAATATGCTATTAAATGGCAAAAGGAAATTACAGAGCAAGGAGTATATCATGGTCCCATTCAAAAAATATATATGTATATACACTTGTGAACGTCTCATGTGTATAGAGAAGGACAAATACCCAGGCTGCTAAGGTCAGGGGCAGAGTGGGGGTGTGATAATATTTTATACACTCTGTATTGTTGGGTTTTATAATTATTGTTATTATGTGCTAGGCACAGTTTCTAAGAACTTATTGTATACTTCTCTCATTTCAATAGTCACATCACCCCTGGAGGGGACAGGAGCTGTCACTTCTGGAAACAGAGGGAAAGCTGGGGGTCCAGGCACTGGCAGAGCTGGGACTTGGGGTAAAGCCCAAGTTGGAGTTGAGTCAAGACGGAGCACAGAAGCCCTGAGCTCTCGGTGGTCATGCTGAAGATGGCCCCAGCAGGGCCGATCTGGAGTATAGGCTGGTGCCTGCCTCACAGCTGAGGGCCCAAGTTGGGGTTGGGGGGAGGGTTTGAGAACCTCCCCTCTGTGGAGGCTCAGCTCTCACCAACCTCTCTGTCCCCCATGCCTCAGAGAGCAGTTTCCCCAGCATTTACAATGAATGCTCCTTCTCATTGTGACTCCCTTACACCTGGGTGACCTGACTATACACAGCAGGTGTCCAGTGACTGGTCCTGGCTCACTTATTGTGCAGAGAGGCTCTGATATTTCAATAGCATGACATCCCTGTGGGGACAACAGGTCACAGAAATGTCTCCAGACAGGTCATTTAGTCAAGTTCAAGGGGAGAAGATCACTGCCCCTAACCTCACCCTCCCACCATGCCCCACCTTGTGGGAGTCTGGACCCCTTCTCACTCCCATCGCTTCGGTCACCTCCATGATGTCCTCCAGGCTGCTGATCTCACACCAAGGCCCCTCTTTGAACTATCAGCCTGGGACCCAGCCCGGACTACACGGACCACACAAGGTTTCTCCCAGGAACCTCAGCCCCACCTGCGCCAATGTGCCACCAGCCCCTCCTACACCTGCTCCTGCCCGACCCAGCCCTGCACGACAGGCTCTAAGCACAAGTGCGGCACACCAGGCAAAGCCATCGGAGATCCTCATTTCATTCTCCGCCCTCCTCTTCCCTCCACACCTGCTCACTCTCTCATACCCTCAAACAATGAGCTATGTCAAATGCCCATCAGTGCCTGTACTGCTTCACCCTGCCTCTACAGAGCTGCACCTCCTCTTGCCTTCCGCCAGCACCTGGTCTCTATCCCTTCAGGCTCCGTTCAAACATGAGCTCCACTCCGCAGCCTCCCACATCTCTCTGGGTGCCAGCCCTGCTGCCCTTCACTCCACACCTCCTGTTCCTATGGCACTTCTCACATTGTGCTGTAGTGTCTGTCACCAGTGGTGATCTCCTGGAGGGCAGGGCTTGCACAAAGATGAGCTAATTGGGCAGGGTCTCTAAAAGGCTGCAGGAACTGATTCAGTGACATAAGGCTGGTCTCTCTCCAGGAAGCTCTGGGCCTTGCCACCAGTGGTCACGAGGTTCCCTGATCCCACTCTGGCTCTTGGCAGCTCCTGAGCTGCCTCTGACCTTGAGCTGAAGGTCAGTGCTCAACAGAGTGAACAGGACAGTCCCTGGACTGCACAAAGTGGCAAGAAAGAAGCTACTCTGGGAGAAGAAAAGCCATGCCGCGGGTACTAGAACAGCAAGAAAGAAGTGTTTCTTAATGGAGTTGTTCTGATTGTCAGACTCCTGGGCAGGCAGATGTTCCAAGATACTGCATGGTGTCTCCGATTGGCAACAGCAGCCAAGTCAATTCCTGTCAAGCTGCCTGGGCGATGAACAAGCAGCCAGAGCGGGCCCTCAGGGCAGGCAAAGTAAGTGACTTTTTCCGGGAATTTAGGAAATATCAGTAGCTGAATGAAAAAAATTCATCTTTGTAATGAGGCACAAACACATGTCTTCTACATCTGAATTAGGTCGTGGAGGAAAAGGACACTGTGAGGCCAATTTGGAGACAGCTCAGATGAAATGGCTGTTGCTCAAGGAGGTGCTGAGGGCTGGATTTGGAAAGGGAGCCGGGCACATGGATGAGTTTTGCCGGACCTCATTCAGGAGGGAGACCCTGAGAAAAACTGCCCCTTCCTAACCCTCGCATACTCTTGGTGGGAATGTAAAATGGTGCAGCTGCCACGGAAAGCAGGATGACAGCTCCTCCAAAAATTAAAAACAACTGCCACGTGATCCAGCAACTCCACTTCTGGATATATGCCCCAAAGAATTGAAAGCAGTCATTCGAAGAGATATTTGCACACCCATATAATATTTATAGAAAAACTATAGCTAAACTGTGGAAGCAACCCAAGTGTCTGATGCCAGAAGATGAAGAGATCGACAAAATGTGTTACCTACATATAAAGGAATATTAGCCTTAAAAAGGAAGGAAATTCTGACACGTGCTACAACACGGATGAGCCTTTTAGACGTTATGCTAAGTGAGATAAGTCAGTCACGAAAGGACAAATACTGTGTGATTCCACTTATATGAATACCTAGAGTAGTCAAATTCATAAAAACAAAACATAGAATGGTGGATGCCAGGGGTTGGGGTGGGTGGGAATGGAGAATCAATGTTGAAAAGGTACAGGGATTCAGTTTTGCAAGATGAGAAAGTTCTAGAGATGATGGTGGTGATGGTAGCACAACAATGTGAATGTACTTAATGCCCCTGAACTGTACACTTAAAAATAGTTAAAATGGTAAATTTTATGTTATATATGTTTTACCACAAATTAAAAAATAATTTAAAAAATTGCCTCCTCCTATTTTGGGGGACTCGAGTTAATCCAAGGAGCAGGGTGGGACAGCCCCCACTCTACAGACCCAGCAAGGGCCAGGCCACAAAGCTCTGAAGGGTCATTGGTGGCGTCCTCTCCCTCACATGCCTCCCTGGCCTTCTTTCTGTTCTTGCTTACACCACATTCTTGCCAAACCAGTACCTTGTCCATGCTGCTCCCTCTGCCTGGGACACTTTCTGCCAGATCTGATTTTTTCTCGTCATGGTTTAAGCTCAAATTTCACCTCTTTGTAGAGGCTTATGCTGTGTATCCAAAATAAAATTGCCTTCTCACTTCCTCCCCACTAGCTCTTGTAGTGCCCTATTCGCTCTGCCCTCCATCTTGCTTTTTATGTTTTTGTCTCTTTCTGGAATTATTCTGTTTACTTGTTCTTGTCCATCTTGCCTTTCTAAAAAGGCCATAAACTCTATGGGGTTGATGTAGCATAGTGGTTAACAGCTAGGATGCTCAAAATCGGCTGCTTGGGTTCAAATCTTGGCTCCACAACTAACTAGCTGAACGACCTTGAGCAAGGTACTTAACCACTCTGTGCCTCAGTTTCCCTATCTGTAAAAGGGGGACGACAATAATACCAACCCCATAGGGTTGTTAGGAGGACTGAACAAATTACCATGTGATAAGCCCTTAGAAGAGTATCTGGCAGAGTAAGAGAAGTACTGTCTCTTATTATTACCTAGTAGCGGTTATGAGGGTGAGGCTGCCTCCTACCTTGTTCATCCCAGTACCTCCAGGGCCTGGCATATAGTCAGTACCCAATTAAATGTTGTAGAATGAACGAATGGAAAAATTCTGCAGAGAGACAAGCCCTTCATGAAACTCAATTTCATTTGCAAGGATTGGCCTAGGGAGCTTAGCTGGCTCCAAAGGAGGTAAAAGTCTCCCAAAAGGGCTGCCTGTTCCTCCACCTGCACAGGCCCTGGCCCCTTATGGTAGGCTCGGCCAGCCCAGGTATTTAGCTTTTGCAGTGGGAACATCCTGAGAACCTTCGGGCTGCTTCTGAAGGTCCTAAGAAAGTGGCTGGAAAAGCTATTTTCCCTAGCAGTGGTGGAGGGCAGCCAGCCAGCCAGCCACTGGTGGCACTGGATGAAGTACAGGGTGGAGAGGGGCCTCTGGGTGCTCTTAGGGTCCTCAACGTCATTGTCCATGTTGACAAAGGTACCCATTCCTTTACCTTAAAGTGACTTCTGTGTTTGTTCATTCTTTCTTTCTTCCTTTCTTTATCTTCCAAAATACTGATTATTTTACCTTTCATATTTAAATCTGAACTCAACCTAGAATTGACTTTTGTGCCTAGTGTGAGATAAAAGTCAAGATATATTTTTTCCATATGAATATCAAAATTATCCCACATGTATCCAAAGACCATTCTTTTTCCCCTGCAACCAGTGTCTCCTGTGTCATAAACTGGACTTTTTTTATTTTCTCTCATTTTTGTCTTAGGTGTATAGAAATATTGATTTTCTTGTATGCATATTGAACTTGTATACAACCTTGCTAAATTCACCTACTAATGCTAGCCATTTGTATTTAGATTCTTTTAGCTTTTCTAGTTACATAATCATGTAATTCACAGATAATGACAGTTTTAGCTATTGTTCTCCAATTCTTATGTCGTACATTTATTTTTCTTGCCTGACTGCACCGGCTAGGCCTCCAGCACAACATTGGTTAGAAGCGGTGATAAAAATACAAAGAACTTGTCTTATTCCTGATTTTATGAGAAAAGTTTTCAATATCTAACTATTGAGTAAGATGTTTCTTCCGTGTTCTTAAGAAAGATGTCCCTGCTTCTTCAAGGAAAGGGAAGCATGAGGCCTGAATGCTTTGGTCTGAAGGAAGGGAGGGCAGCACAATATGACAAATGCCCCTGGGGGACCCAGCTCCCCACGACCCAGCTGGGTGACCTGAGCAGGCCACAATGCCTCCACTGGGCTCCTGTCCTCCACCTGTGTCTGGGGAATAGCCTCACCTTCCCTGTTTTCCTTACAGCTTTGTCCTGAGGACCAAACAGGATGACTTTGTGAAAGTGTTTTATAGACTCACGAGGTTGAGACAATAGTCTCAGCGTTCACTGTTGGCAAGAGTGAGGATGGCCTGAGAGAGGGTGCAGGAGCCCCTGAGCTGGGGTATGTGTGTGTGCATGTGTGCACATGTGGGTGTGTGGTATGATGGGGTGAGGGGTGGGGATCAGTTTTGGGCCTGACCCCTTCCCTCCAGTGCCTGCCTATCTTGGGCAGGGGATGCCTGACCACCCCCCACCACCTACCTAGACTCCTCTTAATGGCTGTGAGTGGAGTGCAGGGCTATGGGGTTGCCTCGTCCTCTTTCACAGGGTACAGCACACATTACTGAGACCCCTGTTTCATGGGCAGACTCCTCTGCACTCACATTGTGAAACACATTTTGGCTGAGACCAAAAAAACTCCTATTGTTTCGCTTGCATGGTGATAACACCATCCGGGGCTCAGGCAGGTTTTCCTGCAGCCCTGCCCCACCTCCCATCGTTGGTGAAGCCCGACTCTAAATTAAACTGAAAGCTGGCTGACTCAGATCCTAAGCAATTAGGAGTGCCAGGCCTCTCTAATTAAGCAGCCAGCCCCTCTGCCTTTCCACCACAGCCCTCCCATAATGAGGGCAGGCAGCCTGGGCGTGCAGGCCCAATTACAAAGGGGATGCTGAGGGGAGGGCCAGCATCATGGGTTCCACCTGCATGCTCATTAGCTTGTGCTGCTGAAAGCTGCCAGGGTTTTTGTAGGGGACGGCTCCATGTTGCCAGGAGCACCTGAGGACCTGCCTCCTAGACCTGGATCTGGATACTTCTCATGTCAGAGATCTCCCCAGCATCCCTCCTCAGTAGCCTGCCCATGCTCACATACTTCCGGGGACCCAGGACTGCAGGCCATTGAAAAGGTGAGGAGGTGGAAAGTGGAGATTGAAATGAACAGGGAGGTACCCCAGATACTGGTAAGACCAGAGTGGAGCACTCCTGATGCCCTGTTAGGCCAGTACCCCATTAGAGCTCTCTCAGGCCCCCAGGGCTGCCTTCATAACCCCAACGACAATTGTAATTAATTATTCATAGTCATTTAACACCTCCCTCTCAGAGGGCAGGGATCTGTGCATCTGTACACTGTACCCACTGTGCTTGCGCCAGTAGGCATATAATAAATATTTGTTGGATGAGTGAATGAATGACATTGTCCTCCTATTCCAGACACGGGAGAGCCACTGCAAGGCCTAAAGCTTTGCAGGGAAATCTGAGGCTAAATCTGAGCCTCCTTCCAGATTCTCCAGGGACTCAGCTCCTAAGTGAACAGCACCTAGCAGAGTGGCCCCAGGGTGTCTGCGTGATCATCTGTGATCATCTCCCAGAGGGCCCGGAGCCCTGTGGGCTTGCCCACTCTGATCAATGCAGCTTGGCCTTCAGAGAACTCTTCTTTAAACAAGCTCCATCTCCTACACAGATATCAGCTCTGTGCCATGTCTTCAGGTCCTCATGGTCTTGCCCCTGACCTCCTCCAAGGTCCCTTGTTCCTAAAGTCAAATCTGATGTCATCTCCTTTCTTCTTTCAGCACATTTCTCCCTGCCCTCAGAACCTTCCTCCTCACAATCAGACACTTGCCCAGCCCATTTCCATCTACGTGCCTCTTCTGTGCTCTCCCCTCCCTGCCAGGAATGCCCTTGGCTCTGTTCTCAGTCTTTAGAAGCCTTCAGGAACCAGCTCCTCCAGGCAGCCCTCCCGATTGCTCTCAGTCATGGAAAACCTGGTCCCAGCCATGGTCGGTGTCACTTTAGAGAATACTGTCTCTGCACTTTGGCCATCAGGACCCGAGAGAAATGACTGTTTTGGACACTTCTCTTTTTGGATTCCTCTGACCCAGAATTAGCCCACAACAGGTTGAATAAGTGACTGTTAGTTTTATATGTGGAATTTGCACAGAAATCAAGGAGTTCGATTTGCCTGCTGGATCAAGACATCCTATGATGCAGAGCTACAAAGACTTTCAGAGGCTTTTATATAAATTTTGAAAAATATAGGACTAACTGTAGGAACTCCAATTTTAAGTTCAAGAAAACATGAATTCTAATAAGGAGAATATGGGGTGCTATGGGCCAAATTGCATTGCATCACAATTCCTGTCTTGAAGCCCTAACCCCCTATGTGACTATATTTGGAGACAGGGTCATTAGTAGATAATTAAGGTTAAATGAGGTCATAAGGGTGGGGCCTGATCCAACAGGACTGGTGTCCTTATAAGTAGGAGACTAGAGTTTTCTCTCCACCATGTGAGGACACAGAGAGAAGGTTGCGTCTACAAGCCATGAAGAGGGCTCTCACCAGAAACTGAATTGACAGCACATGGATCTTGTACCTCCCAGTCTCCAGAACTATGAGAGATAAATGTGTGTTGTCGAGGCTGCCCAGTCTGTGATATTTTGCAATGGCAGGCTGAGCTTACTAACACATGAGGTGTCACTAAACCTCTTCTGAGATATATGGGAAGTCAGTTCCATTCTTCCTAACATGTGGGCAGTCTAAACATCTAGGGCCTTGAGGTGGATTGATAATAATAGCAAAAACAACAAGTATTCTTTACTGAGTATTCAAAATGGACACAACACTCTGCTAAGGGCTTCCCTGCATTAGCTCATTTGTTCCTTACACCAAGTCAATAAGCTTTATTATCCCGCTTACAGATGAAGAAACAGGCTCAGACAAGTTAAGTAACTTGTATAAGGTCACTGAGCTGTGGCCAAGCTGGGTCCACAATCCAAGTCCGTCCGCACGAGACCAGCACTTACTGGCAAGCCCAGGAGGCCCACCCCCCACTCCCCATACAGGGTACACCAAGTGGCCTCTCGCCCTGGCCCAGCTGCATTCTAGGACCCTCTTTCCTTCCTGGGGCCCTCACTCATGCCCTCTAATTCTTCCCCATCTGCTTAGAATACACTGACGGGACTGATTCTCTTAGCATATGGTCCCATCCCTGTGCTGCCGTGTCCCAATCATCTCCCAATGATAGCCATCACTACCTAACTCCTCTCTTGCTTTCACTCCATGACCCCTGCAATCCAGCACTAGGCTAATTTCTTAAAAACGAATCAAATCACGTCACACCCCTGGTGTCTCATTAAAGTTAGAATCAAATCTCAACTACTAACCTTGACTTTTGAAGCTCTGTGTGATCAGCTATGCCCACCTCTTACTCCCTCTGCCCCAGATGTCTTCACTAGTTCCTTGAATATGCCCAGCTGGTTTCTGCCTTAGGGCCCTTTTGTTTGCTGTTCTCTCTGCCTGGAACACTCTTCCACCCAGATCTTCTAGGGGCAGCTTCTTGCTTGTGTTCACGTCTCAACTCAGGAGGCCTTCCCAGTCATACTATACCACATACCCCTGTTTTAATTTATTCACTACTAATGTCCTCAGACATTATTTTATGTTTGTTTATTTACCGTCTCTCTTCTCCCCCCTTTGGAAAATAATCTCCAAGAGAGCAATGATTTTATCTATCTTGTTCATGGTATCATCAGCACCTAGAACAGGGCCTGCAAACAGTGGAACCTCTACTATTTAAAAAATGAATGAATGAAAGAAAGAAAGAAAGAAAGAAAGAAAGAAAGAAAGAAAGAAAGATGATACAATCTTCTCAAGGATGGATGAAGAGAATCACCCAAATGCCCATCATTCAGCTGTGGCCCTAACTAGCACATTCTCCCACTTTTATCCAGAAACAAGTACTCTCAGAAGCTCAAAGTGTTCCTGGTCTTGCCACCCAAACCAGGACCAAGTTCTCTGCTGCAAAATAAGAACAATTTCAAGTGGAAATGTCCTCCAGACTACCCCAGTGCTCCTGGGTACCATGCAGTGGGGGTAGCAAGAATGTCTGGAAGAGCATTTTCTCCCCAACCCCACATCCAGCTGAGGTCCTCCCCCACCCGCCTCCCACCCCGGGAATGTCACCATGGCCTAGGAAATGGCTCTCCAAGGAGCAGCTGGCATTAACCCTTCAGCAGCAGGGGCAACAGCCTGCCTCTGTGGCAGAAGCCTCAGACTTTTCCAAGGGAAGGAGATAAGGCTCTGCACCCTTGTCGTGGTCCTGCAAACCTGAACATTTACAGTAGTTGTGGGGTTGAGGGGCAGAAGGAGGAAACAGACTGCTGACCCTATTCTCCCAGGCAGAAATCACAAAATATAATCCCACCCACCCAGGTGCTGAGAACAAGACATTCCCAGGTCCCTGCACACACTACTTTTGTTGATATCTAGTTTTGGGCCTATGGCAGGCTTAAAGAGGAGCTGGTACACAAATGTGCATCCCCCAAACACCAAGGCCCCTGCCATACCACCACTGTCCTTAAGACCCTTCACTAGTTAATCTACACTCCTCAGCCCAGTTCACGACATGTCATAGAACAGGAAAAAAAATGAAATCTGGCCTCCCCACTTATTAGTTGTACTTATTAACCTCTTTGCTCCTTGGTTCTCCCATCCAGCTTTTGAATGCCACTGAAAACGACCTTGCCAAGGTTGCCAGTGGCTTCCGTGTTGCCAAGTCCTTGTTTACTTTTTTGACTTGTTCGTAGTTTACAGTCCTCTCAACTCTTATCGTCCCACCCCACCTAGTCTTATATCCCCTGTTACTTCTTCCCAGAATTTATTACTTCCTGAAACCTTCTTATTTATTTGATCATTTTTGATCAAATGTTTTGGTTCCCCTATCCCACATAATCTCAAGAGAGAAGGGTTTTTTTCTCTGTCTTATTCACCAAAATAAACTCCAGGCTTAAAACAGTGGCTGGCACATGGAAGTTACTTTAGGATCAGTTCCAGTAAAATTAAAGTGAAAAACTGAAAAAGTGGAAGACATGGTATTTTGGGAACAGTGGCTCTAACCTAGGAGGGCATTAAAGGGAAGTCCCATGATTACAGCTGTGCAGCAACTAGTCTAAGCTTTAGCAAGAATAAGAATCTAGAAGTGTTTCTGGCAGGAAAAAAAGAGGCTCCATGCAACAGAGAATAAAATTGAGATGCTAAATAATCTTGAGGATTGAAAGGCACATTATCCTTTGGTCAATAAGAAAAAGAAAGGCAATTAGAAACTCCAGGAAAAACAAAAAGTTATCATAAAACATATTGGACTCAATATGAAATAATTTAATATGTAGGATAATTTAGAACAATCAGTGGAGTACAATAAAAACAGTAAAAAATTCATTTGACCTTGCTGTGAAGATGATTCTCATCTGAGAGGGCAAGGATCAAGAGAGCAGACAAACAGTATGTAAACTTAGCATACTATTTGGCCCTGAGGAGAACTGTATTTACTTAATAATGTTGAGTACATTATATGCCAGACAAGGCTGTAAACTTTGCATATAATATTTAATCCTCACCACACTCTAAATTACATATTATCATTGTCCTAATTTTACAGGTAAGGATGATGAGGCATGACATATTAAAACAGTTTTCCTTGGTCATATGGCTAGTGCAAGAACTGTATTCACACCTGGGCCTATGAGATCCAGAGGTCCACTCCCCAGGGCTGGCCCTAGAAGCCAGGCTGTTTGACCTTCAGGCTCCAATTCTTCTTGCAAAGAAGCATAGGATACCATGTGCTTACACACGTATGTGCAAACACATATGCACTCCCAAGAGCCAGGATGCAAAGCCACAGAGCTTCAGTAGAGCTGATCCAGGCTGGGCAGACAGAGTAGCAGGGCCAGAGCAGGGCCTTACCTTCCTGCAGTCTTTGCAGAACACCGACGAGCTGCCCAGGAAGCCCAGCACCTCCCCACAGAGCAGACACTGGGAGAGGCCATTCCCCAGCACGTTGCGCCTCATTGTCTCCAGCCGCTCCACCAGCCGCCTGAAGCACAGGACACAGAGTCAGATGGAATGTGCTTCCTGTCTCCACCCCAACCACTGCTGCCTGACCAGTCATGGCTGCCGCGGGGCCCCAACACTATACGTTTGTAAACCCCATGTGCTGTTTTCTTACCTGGGGTACTGTTCCCCGCCTCATCTCTTTCCCTGGCTAACGTAACCATTCATTTCCTCACCAGTATTAATTGAGTACCTATGATGTGTCAAACACTGGGATTATTGTAGCAAACAAGCCAGAGACAGACATGGTCCCTACTCTCATGGAACTTATGCTCAGTAAAGTGAGAAAGTCTAGAAACAAGTAAACCAGAAAACTGACTTCGGATGGAGAAGCACTATGAAATAAAATAAGTGGGTCGGGGAGGGAAAGACTGAGGGGATGGGAGCATGTTAGATGATCATCAGTGAAGGCCTCTCTGAGAACATATGAGCTGAGAGCTAGAGGATGACAAGATGCAAACCATGTGAGCTAGGGGAGTCAGCATTCCAGGCAGAGGGAACAGCAAGTGCAAAGGTTCGGGTTAAGAAAGGGCACAGCACGTTGAAATGCTAAGAAGGCCAGTGTGGTGAGTGAGCAGGAGCCTGGGATAAAAGGAGGCTGGAGGGGTGAGGAAGGCCCAGATTACATGGGCTTTGTAGGTCACAAAATGGAGTTTAGACTATTGCCTAAGATCATCGTGAAGCTACTGAGAAATTTTAAGAGGAGTGATTTGATCTGAGTGACGTTTTTAAAAGCTCACTCAAGATTACAGGGGGAGTTGAGGTGAGGAAGGCAGCAGGTGGTGGGAGGTCCGGGGATGAAGACTGGGACAGGCTGCATTTCAGAGGCAACATCGATGGATCTGGGGTGAATAGAGGTAAGAGAGATCCAAGATGACATAGAGCCTTTTTGTTGAGCAACTGGGCAGATGAAGAAGCTGGAGAAAGAAAGAAAAAGAGCCTGTTTTTGAACCTGAGATGCTGAGTGTTCAGGAGCCTTCCCTAAACTCCACTAACTCTGGCATAAGTGCCTCTCCTTGGGGTCCCATGGCCCCTTAGCCCACTGCGACCCCTGTTTCATGACAAGTTTGTCATGCAATACTACAATTTCCATGAAACTGGCAGCCACTTCTGTTTTGTTGGCTGCTTTATCGCCAGTGGACACTCAGTGAAAATTCTTGAATGAATGAAGGACAGAGTATGGATACATTATCTCCTCTAATTGTCACAACTCTCATTGAGAAGGATGCTATTTTCCCCCCATTTTAAAGATGAGAAGACTGAGGCTCAGAAGATATGAAGTCACTTGCCAGGGTCACACAATTCCTAAGAGATGAAGCCCAGGTCCACCCAGGCCCCTCTCTTGTGGCAACCTCATATTTTCCCAAGGTGATCAGGCTTTGCCCAGGGGCTGACAGATAGCAGAATGGGCACTGAGGCTGCCTCTACCCACATGTCGTCTAGCAAGCACTCCTGACTTCCACAGGAGTCACTGTCCCTTACCCCAGGGACCTACAAAGCGTCGGGAGCAAACCCAGTTTCAGCCCTGGCCTGACCTACTTGTTCTTGGGGACTCCCTGTCAATGTAACCCTGTGCCTCCTAACTCATGAAACACACAGGACACACCACCTCCTTTTGGGATGATTAACCCGAGGCACTGCCTTTTGGGTCATTCTGTACCCCTGCCACACCCAGTGCTCAGAGAGGGGGCCAGACCACTTGAGCAGCACAGGGAAGGCAGAGACAGAAGCCCAGATAGATGAGGGGGCACAAACGTGTCCCATTGCACAAGGGAGCCAATAAGAAACATCCCCCAACTTCTCACATACCCTCCTGGCAGAGCCTGAGGGATACAACACTGGCATGTCAATCATTTGTCTGATCTAAACCCTTTTTGTAATACAGTGATAGTAATAAATCATTATTATTGAGGCACATATGTTAAACTGGAAAGTAGTAGTCTTTGCAGTGGTGTTTTCACTTTCTAGGACTGCATTTCTACAATGTCTGACTTTTTTTTAATAATTATATATTTAATAGAAAAAGATAAACAGAAGAACAGGAAGATCAGAATCAAATTAACTCCTGCCCAAGGCAACGCATTGTGTTTGTGTTTTCTCACTTGTGCTTTTCTGTGTTTTTCAGATTCTCAAGAAAGTATGAATTGCTTTTGTAATTAAACAAACAAAAATAGACACAACAAAGCTGTTTGAAGACTGCGTAGTAGTCAGCTCTGGATGCCTGAGGCCAGGAGAAGAGCTTAGAAGATGCTGGAGAGTGTCTCCTGTTGGACTCTATGATGGGACGACCCAGGTTCAGCCATGACTTAAATCCCTCCCTGCTGGACCAGAGCTGGCCTGCCCTGAAGACTGTAGAGCTGAACAATGCCTAACGCTTTCATCACATTCATTCTTCCTCATGGCTTGGAGCCCCACAACAGCCACTATCCCCATCTTATAGAGGGGTATAGTGAGGCTTTGCCAGGCTGGGTTACGCATCTACACCCCAGGGGTGTTCAGGCAGAGCTGACTCACTCCCTACGGTAAAAACCTGGTCCTAGCACCCAGGGTGCCAGTCTCCCAGCCCGATGGCCTGGCACTAAGCGCTCCTGCTCTCCTCTCACCGCTTGGCTCCTGTCCCAGTTCGGAGCAGCCCTTACCCTATCCTTTGCTGCTCCATGACGTCGAGCTGCTCGGCCCTCTGGATGACCTGCAGGATGGCCTCTAATTCGGCCGTGCTGAGGCACTGGCTCTTCCTCTGCTTCTCTGTCTGGTAGGTGTGCACAGACCAGCCCGTCTGCAGCCTCGAGAGAGAACAACACAGAGGCCTTGAGGCCACCCCAGTGCAAACCCTGGCAGCCCTGCCACATCAACAGAGCCCGTGAGAACAGTTTGGGGAGGGCCCAGTTGCTGTGTGTTGGGAGCAAGGGGCTCAGGGAACAGGAAAGACATCAGGTTCCAAGAGCTAGCTCTGCCACCCGCCAGCTGCTGGGCCCCACAAAGACAGCAGCACCGGCGGGGGCAGGAGCACGGAATGTGCCCGCTGTGCAAATGGAGAAGGCCACTGCCATGGTGCATGAGATTTTGAGGGAGGAGCACTGAAGATTTATCAAGGGAAGAATACAAACCTAGATCTGAATCATATAAGAAAGTGGGATGGAGTTAACTAAGTAATAGGAAAGAACTGTAATTAGGTTAAAAATGAACCTTGAGGATAAAAGAAGATTCACAGTATTTTGAACACTAGAGGGTCCAAAGGCTGGAGCGTAACTGAGCTGCATGAGAGGAGGCAAGGACAGGCAAGATGGCGAGGTGGGGCTAGGGCCTGGCCTAGGGGACTCAGCCTTCTCCACTCCACTGGGCTGCAGGAGTGACACCTCCTGAGGCTGAGACCTCAGGAGAGTGGCAGCAGCAGACAAGCCCCGAGCTCCCTGCCCTAAGTCCCTGCATTTCCAAGACATTCTGTACCAGGTGCTAGGAATAGAGATGGAAAAGATGGCAAAGTCACCACCTTGGAGAACTATAACATGCTGGGGGAGACATATGCCCAATCAGTTACACAAATATTCATTTAAAGAAAAAATTATAAGAGCTATTCATTCAATACATATTTCTTGAACATCCACTGTGATGTCAAGCTCATTAGGTGCTAGAGATATGCTGCTGGTGGAACAGACAGGTGGGCATTTGGAGGATGTGTAAATAAGGGGAACTAACCCAGTCGGTTAGTGGAGGGAGGGCAGAGCACCAGCACTACCACCTGCCTCAGTGGACACAGCTCCTATGAAGCTCACTCTGGGCCCACGACCAGCCAGGGGTTCTGTAGACTCCTCCCACTGGACCTCCTGTCATTCTGCAAGGCAGGCTGCCTCATTTCT
Organism: Eidolon dupreanum; assembly: GCA_028627145.1. Lineage (NCBI taxonomy): Eukaryota > Metazoa > Chordata > Mammalia > Chiroptera > Pteropodidae > Eidolon > Eidolon dupreanum. The sequence goes on from CM053506.1 coordinate 73,903,288, forward strand.
CAGAGGAGGAAAGAGGTGGGATACAGTTAGATGGCTTTCTAAAGGCCAGTCAGGGGTCAGCGGGCATCCGGGCCAGGGGAGCTCCAGTCCAGCAGCTGCTGACAGCCATGCCAGGCTCCCCCAAGGCATCCTCTGAGCCTTATTTCCTGCCTTCACCTGATCACCCACCAAATCCCACAAACTACATTCGCTTATTCATCCTCCTCCCCAGACTCACTACCCGTGTCTAGTCAGGCCTTGACTCTCATTTATGGCCATGGCTGCCACTGAGCATCTTGTTCCCTTGTGGTGCCCCTCCACACAACCAAAGGGCCGACTCGAGCTGCAAATGTAGATGAGCTGCAACCCCCGGGGAAGAACGTTTAGTGGTGCCCAGCACCCATCTATCTGTACATGCCCTGTAAGGTGCCCTTGTCTCTCGGCCTCACACGGTATGCATTACCAAAAACTGCTCCTAGTTCCCTTGTTCTGAGCTGTGTGCTGTCTCCAGACCTTTGCTCATGCTGTTCCCTCCACATGGGGAGACTGACCCTCTCCCTAAACCTCCTTTCCACTGGCTCACTCCTTTTTTAAGACTTCTTTGAGACATGATCTTCAACAGGAGGCTTTTCCTTGATACCCTCCAAGATAGATTAACAGTCTATTCTGAGCTAAGACCCCGGCATAGCTCCATCACTGGGCTTAAACTTTATTTTGAGGCAAGTTGGGACTCTCTGTCTCACCTTCAGAATGTGAGTCTCTGGAGGACCAGGCCCTGTCCCATCTGGCCCCTGTCCACTTGTCCATCTTCCTTTCACCTCATTCATCACCTCACTCATTCTGCGTTGAAGTCGACACTGGCCCCTCTCAGGTCCTCTACATGCCATGATCCTTCTACCTCAGGGTCTTTGCGCGTTCTGTTCCTTTTGCCTAGAAGCTCCTCCCTTATATTTCCATCTAACATTTACTCCTCCTTCAGGACCCAACATAGGCATCACACTCTCAGTTAAGTTAGCACCCCCTTTATCCCAACTGCCTGTTCCCACTGTCCAAGAACATGGGTAATTATGTGCACAACGCTCACTCCTCCTCACCAGTGCCTTAAGATGAGAGGCCATGTTGGTCTTGTTTACTGCTGTGCAACCAAAGCCTGGCACATAGTAGGGGTCTGGAAAATATCTGATGGTGGCTGGAGGGCAGGAGGACAGACCTAGAGTTAGAGCCAGGAAAGATAAAGTTCCCAGACTTCCTAGAGGGACTCTCGGTACAATGCCTGGACATGGGGATTTGTAGTACTCTCCTTTACAGCACCTGGCATTACAAGAAGCCTGGCATTACAAGGCAGCACACCCCGGGGAGGAGATAAAAGCATTTGCTCTTCTAAAAGGTGCTGCAACAGCTTCTGGCTGCTGCTGAGCGCAAGACAAGGTCAGGAAGAACTGAGGAAACACCAGAGGGGTAGCCAGGGGCCCTCCCACAAGATCACAGCTCTCTCTGGCTCCTTGTACCTAGTCAGGGAGGACACATCATCTGGCCTGGTGTCAGAGAGAGGGAGAGGGGCTGGTTTCCTCCCTGGTCTCTCCCCTGTGCCAGGACTAAGCCATCTGAGTGAGGGGGACAAATTAATTGTCGTGCAAAGATTCCGGCAAATCATGCAGGACTCCACTCTTTTTGGGTGTATCAGATTAATTTTTCTCTCCACCTTTGATGTTTCAGCTCTGTGTCCCCGCAGGCTCATAACATCTAATTGCAAATTCCTTGAACTAGGTCCCATTTGGGAAATGCTGACTCCTGTAATTGGCACAGTATGACAGATAAAGGAGACTCTTGGGCTTATGTGACACCAGGAACCCCCAACTTCCCAGAGAGACAGGGAGACAGAAAGGCAGAAGAGGCATCTGGGAGCCCCTGTCTCCAGCCACAGGGGGACAGTGGGTATAGACAGCTTGACCAAACTGGAGCTGAGGGGTCACCAGGCTGAGGGATAACAAGAAAACCAGGACCCCAAGGGGATAAGACAGAACCAGAGGGACCGTGACAGGAATGTGGAGGAGCTTTGGGAGATACCCCAAGGCTGGCTATGTGTTTCAGCCAGAAAGATGCTTTTGATTCATTTGATGAGGCTTCAGCCTTAGGTCCTGTCTGCCAGTGCTGGACACTCATCTTTAAAGTGGGCTTCCAGGGATCAGAGGCGCCCCATCTCTAGGGGCTCAGGGACTGAAGGCTCCGTGACCAGTGACAGAAGGGGGTGGGGACGTATGCTTTTAACAGAGAAGGCAAAGAAGGAAGCGGTCTGGCTCCCTGCAGGAACATAGGTGCTGGAGTCAAAACAATCCAGGTGCGGGTCCTGGCCCTGACACTTACGAGGTAAGTGACTTGGGCAAGGAGCCAGCCCCACTTTCCTCACCTGAGAAATGGGGATAAATTCCATATGATGGTTAAATGTGTGAAGAGGTCTGTTCAGTGCCCAGCTCAGGGTGTGTGGTATGGTGTTTATTACATAGGCACTTGTTTCCAAACTTCCCTCTCTGGGTTCCTGGGACAGAAACATGCCAAAGAGAGACCGGGAGCAGGAGGGGGAGGGAGGGGGAAGCCTGGCTGGGCCTCGGAGGTACTCACTTGGCTCGCAGGGCAAGCTGCCGATCATTGGGGCAAACCCACTGATCACTCCCACTGCCAAAGATAGTGTCCGCCATGCTTAGAACGCCCAGGCGGGGTGGGGACTCACATCTGAGGTGAGAAGAGGGAAAAGAAAAAACACATCATTGGCTGGGGTGCAGATGGTATACAGGGTCTCTCAGGCTCCAAACATTGGCGCTTCCAACCTATCCCCATACATTGCCCCCACCGACACGTGGAATCTCACAATTAGAATCACTCCTCCAACTAAATACGGTTCCCTCCACGCTCCTCTTTCAAAAGGCTCATAATTCTGGGAGGGGTGGCTAAGTGGATCATGTGGTTAAGTGACAAGATTGGACATGACTGGCGGGACATCAAAGGATTAGAATCAGAAAGAAGAGGCAACTGCAACAATTTCCAACTTAGTTGGCAAGCCCTTAGTGCATTTAATCCCTGCTTCCCTCCATGTACAGCCACTGCTGTGCTTAGCACATCCTCCGCAGAAGTGACCTTGATTGGGGGTAGGTGGAGAGGAGATGACTAGGCAGCCTGGGCAAACCCTACACGGCTCCCAAACATGGGAGACCTGGCAGCAGCAGCCCCAGGCGCATGAGTGTGGCTGAAGCCAGTTACCATCCTCAGCTCTGCATACAAGGTCTTCACAGACTCTGATCCCCAAGATGTTCCACTAACAGTGCTTTCCAGAGCAGGAAGGAGGGCAGGGAGCGACAGCTGCACCAGGACTGCCACCCTACACAACTGTCCACCGGGACTACAATGTAAATGGTACCCCTGGAAATCCTATAGGGAGGTGACCCTGCTCCTGAACTTCCTGGTGGTTTAATTTGTACAGTGTGGCTTAGCTGGCTTCCTCCTTGCCACCAAGAATATGTGTTAGGGGGAGAAAAAGGAGGGGAAGAAAGAGATGAGTTTGAGGGAATCTCAATCTTAGAGCAAAGACGAGGGGTGGTACTGAGTTATCCATACTCCCCTGGTCTAATCCCATCTAGACCAGCGTTTCTCAAACACAGGACTCTTTTACACTCTTAAAAATTACCGAGGTTGGATATTAGTATAGCAGTCCCTCAAATGTTAAACAGAGTTGCCCTATAACCCCAAAACTACTGCTAGTTATATATCCAAGAGAACTGAAAACACACATCCACACAAAAATCTGTACATGAATGTTCATAGCAGCATTATTCATAATAGCCCAAAAGTGGAAACAATTCAAATGTCTATCAACTGATGAATGGACAAAACATGGCATATCATACAATGGAATATTATTCGACCATAAAAGGGACTGAAGCACTGATACTTGTTATAACATGGATGAACCTTGAAAACATTATGGTAAGTGAAAGGAGCTAATCACAAAAGACCATGTACTGTATGCTCCCATTTGTATGAAATGTCCAGAACAGGCAAATCCAGAGACAGAAAGTAGATTGGTAGTTATCAGGGGCTGAGGTGGAAGGAAAGGAGGAATGGGGAGTTCCTAATGGGTTCAGGGAGTCTTTTTGAGGTGATGAAGTGTTCTGGAATTAGATAGTGGTGATGGTTGCACAATTTTGTGAACACACTAAAACCACTGAATTGTATCCTTTAAAAGTTTTAATTTTATAGTATGAGAACTACATCTCACTCACCTGTTATTAAAAAAATTCTTGAAGAGTCTAAATGATATGGGCTATATCTACTGATATTTACCATATTAGAAATTAAAATTGAGAAAAAAATTTTATAATTCATTAAAAAACAAATCCATTAGATGTTCATATATTTTACAAAAAATAACTACATTTTCAAAACAAAAAACCTTAGTGAGGATAATAGCATTGTTTTATGTTTTTACAAATCTGTGTAATGTTTAGCTTAACATAAGGCCGCTGGATGTTCATATCCAATTTTTCATTCACTCTTTTGCAATCTGTGGTTTTGTTAAAGTGCAAGAAGGACATCCAGACTCTCAAGGGTATATGTACTAAGACTGGAAAACAGAGGTGCATCTTAATAGCCTTTTTAGATGATTGTGGCTGTTCTTTCATACTGCACCAAAACAACACAACAGTCGGTTGTTTCTTAAAGATTAGTTCCAATGTGGCATCTGAAACCATATCAATGAACTTTTCATCTTATGTACATTTGTGAGAAGATGAGGCCAAACATCTTATTATGATGATGAAAACAGTCTTGACATTGTAGACCCCTGACTTGTTGGGGACTCCCAGCCCATAGTTTGAGAAAGTCTGTTCCAGACCAATGTCACCCATTTTCGTGATGACCAGCAGGGGGCAGCGTACACACTGCAGCTCACTGACCCACGCAGGGACCAAACCCACGACTTTGACCTCAGGGTTTCTCTAAGGGCACACCCAGGCATCTGTTCCCCACTTTGTAAGAGACATGGGTGGAGACCCCATGGCCAGGCCCACTACTGGAGTGCCACCATCACCAAAGCCCTATTCAGATTTCAAGTCTTGTCCTCTCAAATTAGGCTAACATATAATCCAGGAAAACACAGATGGGGTAAAAAATGATACTTATCAAATGACTTTAAATAGGTGTCCCACTTCTATGCACTATGATTTGTTTTGTTTTTTTAATTTCTGTTATCTTGTGAATAGCACAGTCACACTGCTGTATAGGTGTGAAAAGCATTACTCTGTTCCAAGTAAACATTTAAAACACTATAACTCAGTAGCCCGGTTTCATTATTACTCTAAAATAGTAGTATGAACAAACAAAACAAAACACTCATAGATACAGAGAACAAACCAGTGATTGCCAAACTGGGAGGTGGGGTATTGCGGGCTGGGTGATAAAAGTGAAGGGGTGAAGAAAAACAAATAGTCCCCCCCTTATCTGTGTGGAATACATTCGAAGACCACCAACAGATGCCCGAAACCACACACAGCACATATATATATAAAGTTGTTTCCTATTTATACATACCTATGATGAAGTTTAATTTATAAATTAGGCACAGTAAGAGATTAACAATAACAATAATAAAATAGAACAATGATAACATACTATATTAATAGTTATGTGACTGTAGTCAAAATCTCTCAAAATATCTTATTGTATTGAATTCACCTTTCCACCTGAAGGAAGCAATTTACGGCTTCTCTTTGGCATATCTGATTGGCAGCATCGCTGCTCTTGTGCATTGGGGCCATTATCAAGTGAAATAAGGGTGACTTGAACACAAGCACTGAGATACTGGGACACTCAATTTGATAACCAAGACAGTCACCAAGTGACAAACGGGTGGAAGCATATACAGCGTGGATACACTGGATAAAGGGATAATTCATGTCCCAGGCGGGATGGAGTGGGATGGCATGAGATTTCATCACACTACTCAGAACAGCACATAATTTAGAACTTATGATTTATTTATTTCTGTATTTTTCCACTTAATAATTTTGGGTCAAGGTTGACTGTAGGTAACTGAAACCACAATAAGTGAAACCATGGAAAGTAAAACTGCAGATAAGGGGGGACTACTAAATTCTGGGAGCTTCAACAAAGGGAAGTGATGGTCTCCCTTAGAGGCTGTGCCCTGGGTAAACTGGGTGCCCCTGCAGACTCTTGTCATTGCCTTACAGATGCTGCCACTCCTGCTTTGGCCTGCAGGGGGCGCCATGTCTCAGGCCCCTGCTCCTAGGACTGGAAGGCTCTGAGCCCTCCTGCCCATCCTGGGTCAGCTGGGTGCTGAGTATGGCGTGGCCCCTCTTCTCTGCCAGGCACCCCTACAGAAGCAGGGAGCACCAGTGGTGATCCGGGAGGGGAGGGGCAAGCCAGAGAACCTCAGGGTGGGAAGTCCGTCTTCTGAAGAAACTTCTGAACCAAAAGGGTGAGGAGCTGGCAGAGGGAAGCAGGGAGAAAAGAAGGGGTCCTGTGCTCTTAGAGTTAAAATTTTACCTCCTTTATGGTGGGACAGGTGGGGATATCCAGGGAAAGAAAGCTGCAGCAAACCTGCACAGCCCTAAGTGGATCCCCTAAATAAATTCCTTGGGGACATACCCTATTTTCTCCCTTTGGGTCATTTCCTAGTGTGGCCAGAGTTTTGGGATCACTGGCAAGGGAGCCCACAAACTAACATTTATCTGTCCTCTGACCCATTTGGGGTCCATTCTTTTTCTTTTCGTTTTTTTTTTTAACTTTAGCCAAACAACTCCACGACCACCCACAAGGTATTTTGTTCTGTTTTTCCTAAATCTAATCATTGCTGGGTTTTTTTTGTTTTGTTTTGTTTTTGGTTTGACAGAAGAGAAAAGAGAGAGGTTAAGAAACTGAGAAAAAGGTCACATAGCTAGCTATGCCGGTCTACTAACCCTTAACCAGTATTACTTTCTCTGCATCAGGTCATTTTGTGCCGTAAGTGCAGAGGGAAAGGTTTTGGAGCAGTGAGGAAGGGAGAGAGAAGACTCAACTAGGAGAGAAAGACCCATGAAAGTCTTGCTTTTATGCAAACTTACTGGAAGACCAGAGACAAATCAGTTATCTTCCCTGGGCCTCTGTTTCCTCACTGGTACCCAAAAGAGCTGAGACAGACAGGAGGGACTGCCCTGTGCCTGATTCCACACTGCCAGGTTGCAGGAGGGAGGCACGGGTGGCAGGCAGGGGACTAGAGAAGGGTCCTGTGGCAGGTGGTTGGTGGCTGCTCCAACCTGGGAGGTGGGATCTAAGGCCCCACCCCAGACTATTTGCTAGGGTGGGGAGGAGGACATGTCTCCATGTCCCCTAACCCTCCTACTCCTGGAGCTTCAGGAAAGTTGAGCCTGTAGAGTCATGTGCTCTAGGGAGTTGGGAAGTTCTAGGGAGATGGGAAGATGTCATCTCCTGGGGCTTTAGGCCATGGGTGGCTCTGTTAGGATCTTCAGCAACACTAAGTTTGCGGCTGAGCATGTTCACAGGGGTGGCTCCAAGTGAGAATCCAGGCCCCCATCCAGGGGCTGCTGTGCACACCCTGGGCTGTGGCTGGCGCCTTAGAAGACACAGCTGTCCTTCGCCACATAGAGCAACCTCGGAACAGATGGTGGGAGAGGAAGGGCAGCTTGAGGAGCCATATTTTAGGAAACAGCCAACAAAGTCAGCTTAGGTTCTCCAAACTTCTTCAGTCTGAGTCAGCTGCCAGCTCCCTGACTTGCCAGCAAACCTGTTTCTGGAGTCTTGCACCCCCTTTGACCAGAGGTTCCTCTGCCAAACTGTGTTCACCACCACCCAACACACCCTTCCTGGGCTCTGCTTCCCATGGAGTGGGGGTTTCGAGGAGGAGGGCCCCTTCCCAAGGCCCTGTGTACCTGGCCCATTCCCTCTTAAGAGCCAGGTCCTTAAAACTTCCAAGGAGCAGTGTTGTGTGAGTTGAATATGGATGCGCCCTTGGATTAATAAATGTCAGTCTTTCCTGGACAGAAATCAAATGATGCGGGAACAAAACAGAGGCTTAAAGAAGGCAAAAACAGGGAAAGAGAACCCACACATTCACAGGGAAAGCATGGGACTGGCTGAGGGTCTGGAGGGGACCAGGGACAGTGGGGTTTATAGAAAGAGGACTGCATGGAGCTTGGTCTTTCCTTGTAAGTGAGGGGACGAGAGACACACAAGGTGGGCTTGACTCTGATGTCCTTCCAGCTGTGAGAGAAAGAGGCTGAAGGAGAGGGGTGTATGTATATGTGGTGTGTGTGTGGTGTGTGTGTACTGTGTGTGTGGTGTATGGGGTGTGTGGTGTGTGGCAGGAGAGGGGTGTGTATATGTGGTATGTGTGTGTTGTGTGTGTACTATGTGTATGGCGTATGGGGTATGTGGTGTGTGGCAGGGTGCTGGTGTGTATGTATGCAGGGGTGTGTGGTGTGTATGCGTACATGGTGTGTTTGTGTTCTGCTGGGGAAGGAAGCCAGTCCTGGGGGAGGTGGACGTTCTACCTGAGAACTGGCCCCAGAGGTCTTCCTTCTTTGACATGTTTTCATCTCTCCTTCCCCCTTAGGTAGTGGGCTCCCTGGGGGGCCCTGCGTCCTCTTTCTCTCTCCATCCCTGCACAGGGCCAGCTACAGAGTAGGTATTCAGTGTTCGATTGAACTGATTTAATCAGAGATGGCCTTTCCCAGACAAGGAGGAATTCAGACAACAAGCCAGACGTGCTCAGAGCAGAGATGGGCTCTAACTGCCTCTGTGACTTATTCACTCATAGGCAGTTTGTTTCTCAGGATTCCCCCAGGGGGTAGTCAGTGCCCAGGGGCTCCATCTGACAGCTGAGCTGCCTCCCTGGGGGCCAGTGTGTCCAGAGGCCTCCAGGCGCCGTCTGCACCCAGAGTAAACAAGCTCAAGGGAGGCTGCACCCTCTTGACTGCTTCTAAACTCTGCAGCATTGGTGCTCAGGGGACCCTATGCGGGGAGCGGGGCAGGAACAGGCATTGCCCGATGATCATTTCCTGAGAAAAATCCCTGAGGATGGAGCCCCAGGCAACTTTCAGAGGCAAATCTGTAAAAAACATACACATTTTTAGAGGAAGATCCAATTCTCCTCTCTCTGAAGTCAAAAGCTCATCACCCTGGGCGTGTTGATCAGTGCAAGGCAAATGCTGTGTGTAGTCACAGCTGACTGTGCAACGGTCAAGTTGCAACCTCACACCGTCATCTCCTGGGTACTGTTGAATATTAGAAAGAAAAAACACCCTAAACACACTCACCACCCACTTTCCGATGAAGGCTCTTAACATCTTAATAGAAGATCTTCCAATTTTTTCCAGGTATTTGTATATAGATTTTAAATAAAATTGGGTTATTATTATATACAGTTTCTTTTGTTTTCTTATCACACTGTATTTTCCCACATTATTAAAAGCCCTCAAAAACATGATTCTTAATTTTAACTCAGTGTTCTGGAGATGTTTTATCATTTTCCCATTTGACAGTACATAGATTGGATCCCAATTTTGTATAATTATATTCAATAGTAAAATAAATATCTTGGGAGATATATCCCTATGCCCGTCTCTGATTATTTCCTTAGGATAAATTCCCAATAGGAAAAGGAAAGGTATTTTTTTATGCATTTTTGAGACAACTTTTACTACAGTAAAGATTTTTACTACAGTAATGTTCACAGCCACTCAGAGCTCTCAGTTGCAGGCCCGGTACCTGCTCTCTCCAAAGTGCATCTAGAATTGTTCACTACAAAAAGTTCTGCTGGAGGCAGCTGTGTCCCGCCAGCCTAACACAGAGTTTGTATTTTCGGCACTCAGAGATGGAAGATTCTATCTGTAAATCTCCAATAAGTTGCTCTTAATAATATGTGCAGTCTTCTAATCTTTTGAGAAAAAGACTCCTCTCCACAAACATTCGAGTCTTCTCAAAGTCTTCTCTCCCCTTAACAAGCTCATGGGCTCACAATCTGACAGAGAGCACAGGCCTTTAGAACCCAGAGTGACCTGAGTGGTCACCTAACACCTCTAGAGCCCAGTGGTCTCTAAAAAGGGCGGGGGTCTCTGCTTCTTCTACCACAGGATCCCAGTGAGGATGAAATGAGAGCAAACTCCTGTGAACTCCAGATTGCTACTGGTCCAGGAAAACCCTGCTGTCCGACACTCAACCTTCTAAAACTTACGACCACACTTTAACAGTGTGGAAAACATTGCCAGCCTGCAGCAACCTCTAGGATGTACCAGACTGTGAATAAGATACTGTGAAAAACCACCTGCCCTTAGAGAAGAACTGTACACACCACAGGGTTTCTGCCCCACCTACATGGGCCAGGACGGGAATAACAGCAACGCCGGAGCAAGGACAGCTCCTTTCACCCACGCCTTTCCCCAGGTGCGGTCATCTCTCCCATCTTTAGACCCTGGCATTTTCCACCTCCTTGATTTTACTTCTGGGAAACTTGCACTGATACAAATGGTGCAGTGCTAATGGATGACCTCATGGGAAGAAAAGAAATGATACAGGGAGAACAGTGGGAAAGAGGCGAGCAGAATGAAAGGGCTAAAGGAAACTGCAGGGTCTAGGAGGGGATACCACACGCAAAGGCAAACACGAGTCACCAGCAAGTGCAGGACACTGACAGAGAACGAAAATGCATCCTTCCACACGAGGTGTGAGATGTTTTCTCTCAGCCACCAAGCCCTGATGAATGAAAGGTGGTCCAGGTGACCCATAAACTCGAAAGCAATAAATAAATTGTTGTAAACCACTGAGTTTGGGGGAGGTTGTTATGTAGCATTATCATGGCAATATATAACTGATATAAATGGCATTTGGTAAATAAAATCCCAACCCTGACCTCCATATCTGGCCAAATCCCCTCCCAGAGCTGTTCAGAGTTTGATTTTCAAACTTGTGAGCAGTAGAAAGACCAAAAGACCAGATGGGGAGGCAAACAGGAGACATAAGAGCTGAACAAAACCCAGTCCGCTCCCCACCCACATGCCATATCAAGAACCCTGCGGAGAAGTGTTTAGGGAAGGGCCCGGAGCCTTCTCGTGTGGCCAGTGCAGGGCTGAGAATGAGGCTTCATCCCAGTGCCAGAGCTGAGCAGAGGCCTGGAGAGCTGACTAGAAAGGATTCAGAGCCTGCATTCCACCTCTGTAGGAAAGAACGCACTGACCCTTTAGTCATGCCTACCCTGGGCGTGGGAGGGGAGCGTGGCCGCACATTCGCTTCTGCCAAGCTTACCATTCCAAGACAGCTAGCTGTGCATGGGCTGGGTGACAGGGTAGGAGAAGAGAGCTAAGGGGGAAGAAAAAGCAGCAACAAATATAAAAAAAATACTTGCCACCAAGCCAGAGCTTCCCGAGGCCTCAAAGACACCTGTAAGAGCCCTCAGTTCTACACCCAGGTATTAATATTCCAGAGAACCCTTAGCAACAGCCCTGACAGCTGCTCTGTTACTATGATACGGGAAACATGATAATAGCAGCAAGATAAGGTGAGCTGAGACATCAACATTTCCTCTACCTGTCACGCTGCACTGGGAGGATGAAGGATTCAGACAAGAAGCCTCGAAGGCCTGTCTGAAACCTGAAGGAACCTCTCTGCGTGTCTAAGGCTGATTACGTATGAGGCAGGGCTCAAGGGGATTCAGGAGATGAGACAGGAGCCCCAGGGAAGCTACTGCCTGACAAATGTCCCTAGAACTCACCCTGTCAGCAGCCGTTCTGCCAGATCTGTGTCTATAGGTGACTGTTCCTTCCCTCTCCCAGTTTGATTTTCCTCCACCCCTGCCCAGACTGTGGCAATAGCTTCCCAAATGGCCTTTGGACCTCTTGGGGCTCACCTCCCTCCCTTCACTTGCAGCCATAGAGGTTGTCCTTAAATCATAGTCGAGGCCATGTGATTTCCTTGCTCAAAAACCTTCAATGGCTCCCCACTGCCAATGGAAAAAATCCAAAGGTCATCGATGATTGACCCAAACTACCCTTCCAGTCTCACCTGCCAACACATCCCTTCACAAAACTTGTGCTCCAGTCACCAGAAACCCAGATGCACTCTGGCTGCTCAGCCTTGTCCCAGAACTTCTTAGTAAAATGCCTTTCCTGTACCCTGCCTACCTACGAAAGCCTAGCTCTCCTTCTCTGGGAATTTTCTAGCTCCTCCTCCTCAACTCCCATTTGGAATTGATACCATTGCCTCCCCTCAACATCTCATTCTGCTTTGTACCACAGGGGGACTTTACCTCTGCTACCCCTAAGAAGACTGAAGCTCTCAGGATGAATCTTGGTGTCCCTGGGCTAGACAGTACCTGGAACATGGGGGTGTCCACTACGCATTTACTAACCTTCAAGAGAGTTCACTGAAGCCCATGGAATAATACCCAGCCTCCCCGGTCTAAAATTTAAGGCCCTGCTTTGCAACCTCCTCCCGCTCTTTAACCTGCCATCCTCCCAGCCACAAGCAGGCCCATGCACTAAACAGGTCTCATCTGTTATGCCTGCCTCTCAAAGTGGTTTACACCAACTAAAACCATGGGAAATCTAAAAAGGACTCCAATTCTTGAGAAATGGCTGACAATGACACATCTGGGCACAGTCAATGTCAAAATGACAAATAACCTAGAAAGCGTTACAGCAAGATTAGATACAAGAGGTGGAACTAAATGGTAGACACATTAAGGGTACAGTATAATGTTATAGGAATAGGGTTTTGAATTATGGGTGAATTTATTCCAGTAATACTCTTCTAAGGAGAATTTAAAGAGCTAAACAAATGAGGGCACCCTACCTGTCCTCATGGCCCCCACTCAGAATCCTCCTCTTGGGTGGGGCTCTCTTAAACCCTACCAGCCCTTGCTAAGATTCCTGTAGCCTTTCTTGTCTGTGCCCTTCAAGGAGCAGTCAATCCTGGACACCCCATGGCTTGTTCCACAGCACATCCCTGCTGAGTCACAGAGCTAAGCATCTGCTGTTGTCCTGAGAAGGACAAGAAGCAGCTACTTTTTTGGCTTCATTGCCCTCATTCATTCAACAAACATGCTCTGAGTGTCAATTATGCATAAGGCACATGCCCAGCATCTCAGCTCGCTGCAGGGTGAGCTAGGGTAGTATTTTGTACCCCCAGAAGGCCTCGCGTGGTGCACAGATAGGAAGTTTTATTTATTGCTGTGGGGTCTTCCCCTCAGGAAAGTAAATTCTCACCATTCCGCTGGACCCAAATCCCTTCCTGTCTCTTTGTTGAACTGAAACCATTTTCTCATTTCTAGGCTGAAATGCGTGCAAAACATCCCACTCTTCTCCCTCACTTCAAGTGCCAGCCTTCTCATTTCAACAGCCACAAGCTCTGCCTATGTCCCCAGAGGCATAGCTCACTTTTGTCGTTACTGAAAGGCCTGAAATAGGGCAGGGAGGAGTCCCAAATCAAGGCGATCACAGAGTTGAGGCTACAGGGTAACCAGACTCCTCAGGCAACACATAGGATGGCGAGGGCCTCACAGGCTGGCTGCTGGGCCCAGAGCGACCCCATCAGGCACACGGTAGTAGTCTTTTAGGGCCTGTAACAAATTACTGCAAGCTGGGAGGCTTGAGACAGTTCTAGAGTCTAGAAGTCCAAAACCAAGATGTCAGTAGGGCAGAGTTCTCTCTGAAGGATCTAGAGAAAAATCTGTGTCATGCCTCTCTCTCAGCTTCTGGTATTTGTCGGCAATCCTTGGCATTCCTTGGCTTGCACATGTAGCAATCTGATCTCCTTCTTTGTCTTCACAGGTATTCTTCCATCTGTGTCTCCACATGGCTATCTCCCTGTGTGTCTTTTCTTCATATGGCCATCTTCCCTCTGTGTCTCTCTTTTTATAAGGACACTCGTCACATTGGATTAAGACCAAAGGAGAATCTAGTATAATCTCATCTTAACTAATTACATCTGCAATGCTACTTTCTCCAAATGAGGTCACAGTCTGAGGCTCTGGGGTTTAGGACTTCAATATATCCTTTTGGGGACACAATTCAACCCATAGCACATGGAAAAAAAAGAACCCAGAGCCCTACCTTGGGGGTGGGGGATAGCAGCCATGGTGAATCCTTAAGTATGTGTGCATGGACGTTTATCTAAGCTGTTTTAAAGTGTCTCCTTGAACTCCTGGGATGCTAAGGGCCAGGAGAGTGTTCTAACTCTGAGACAGGGAGTTATCATGGTTGATGCAAAAAGGGTACAGGAAAACTATCTCCTTTGATCACTGCTTGTCTTGGGAGTTCTTAATAGGGGGGCTGTGAATTTGGATTGGAACAAATTACATCTTTATTTTCATTAACCTACAACTGAAATTTTCTATTTATGAATATCAGCAGCACACCACAGTATTATTAGTACCTGTGCCTTGGTCATCAATAGAATCTCAAATATTTTCATATCACAATACAGAGTTTAGGTATTATTTATGCTCCTCACTACATTTAAATTATCATAGTTATTAAACCTACTACAAGACTGTTTACAATAATGCTTCAATAAAAAAACACACGAATTAGTATATTAAAAGTTTGATTTTTAAAAAATATTCTAATAAATGTAAGTCACTGTAATTGGTTTCCTTTGCATTTAAAACCATTATTTTGAGAAAGGTTCTACAGACTGTCAAAAAAAGGTCGATGGCAGAAAAAAAAATGAACAAGAGATGGAATTAGAGTTTAACACAAAGGTTGTCAGAATAAAATCAAGTCTCAGGGTAAGCAGGTGTCCATAGCCCCGGGGGCTCTATACTCAGAAAATGTCCATGTCTCCCAGAGGCTGCTGGGCACCTGGCTTAGGCTTGCAGTGAGGGGTATTAATGCTGTTTGTCTTTTAGTGCAGAAATACAAGCCTGCTTCCATGTATGCAAACAGAAGTTTTGCAAAGAAATATGATTTCAGCTCACACCTAGGAGTGGCTTATTGGAGGCGCCCAAGAGAAACCTCTGGAAGGAAAATGGACCCACCTCTTTTCACCTGCTGGTAAAGTCCCCAATCCTCAGGTGTGTTGACAGGGGCAGTCCCCCAGGTCCCTGGGAGAAGCTTCCCACACTGCCGCCTCCCCTAGTGGCCCCTGCACAGCCCTACCAGGGCACCAGCTCTCCAGTGGCTTTTGTTGGGCTCTGCCAGGGACTTCATCCTTCTTCCGCCCACTTCAGCAGAGCTGGGGCAGGGACCCTGGCCCTGGCTGTTTGCTCAAAGCCAGCTGTCAAGGCAATCCCCAGCTGACCTAGACGGCTATCTGTGGGCCAGCTGTCCCCAGTCGTTCATGGAAACACAAACAGAAACAGACGTTTCTCTGTTCCAACTCCAAGGTTAAGTGCCGTACTGCCTGGGGGCCAGCTGTCAACTTCTCTGTACACTCCCTGTGCCACCAGCAGAGGCTAAGACTTCAAACAAGTGGGGATACCCATCGCAAACAACCACAGTGAGGACTGCTGGGGGACTCAAGCAACGGTGAGGGGTCACCTGAGAGTAAAAGAGGGGACTACCCCAGAAAGTGGCTTAGTACAGAGAAAGCGAGCAGGGGAAAGGCCCAAAAGAACCACTGGCATTTTGCCAGTAGGTTTCAAGGCTTTTTAGGAGAAGCCCGCAAATTAAAACGTTCCCGCGTATGCTCAGCTTGACCCTGAGCTACCAAATTGGGAAGGGACAGCAGGAGCTGCCTACCTGCCAGGTATGTGCCCAGAGCTGACCTCCTGAAATTCATCACAATCCCTAGGGGATGGTATGACCATCCTCCCTTCCAAAGAAGGGGCTCAGATCCAACACTTGGGAGGCAAAGCCACCGGCTCAAGGCCACACAACTGGCCCCTGGCACCCAGTTTGGCCCAACTAACTACACTGAGCCCAGGCACTTTCTGTCACTCTCTCAGCTGCCAAGGAGCCCTGGCTTTCACATGTGGCAAACAGTGAAAGCAACAGACCAGAAGGTCTTCTCCAAACATCTGCCATGTTCTCTGTATTCAGAAGTGTGCCAGGAGTTCACAGAAACTGAGACATGCAGGAACTGGCCAAAGGGGAATTCTGAGAAGGCTCAGGGTTACCTGGGCTGGAGTAGCCTGGAGATATTGCAGAAGAAGCAGGCTGGCATGGGTTTCCTAGAGCAGGCAGCAGCTGAGGTTAGAAGTGTGAGGGCCCATGATACGGGCGGCAGAGGCTTTCGCTACCCTGCTTCAAGTGCTGTGTTGTCCCGCCCTATGCCTGCAGAGCAGAGAGGCATGAAAACACAGGTTTTCCAATGGCCCCTGCTCCCCACCATTCCCACTGTCTGACCCAGGTGCTCCCCCCAACATCAGTCACCCAACAATCCTAAATGGTTCCACTGCTTCCAGGCTTCCCCGTCCAGATTCGGTCAATCCTGCCACCAGATAGGTCCTCCAAAGGTCCAGCTCTGCTCAGACACTTCCGAATCAAGCCCAGTGTCTTTGCTTGGGAGTTCATGGCCATCCACAGGCTCTGTCCCTCTTTGGCAAGTTTGTCTCCAGATGAATGGAAACATTTGGCATTATCCCCGTTCTCAAGCCTATGGCTCCTCCAGGCAGGCCCTTCTGCTGCCCTAACTCCATACCCACTGCCACAGTATGAAGCACTGCTCCCTCCCCGTCATCTTCACAAATGCTTACCCTTTACCGCTTCCCAGCACTTCCCAGTTTCCACTGGTTTATGAATGTGTTTGACTTCTATTAGACCAAATACTCCCTGAGAGCAGGACAAACCTTGTGATACTTAAGACATAAGCACTAGAATAGAACTGGGAGTCAGAAATAAATATCTATGATCAACTGATTTTCAACAAGGGTGTTAAGACCATTCAGTGGAGAAAGAAGTGTCTTTACGACAAACGGTGCTGTAACAACTGGGCAGCCATATGCAAAGAACGAAGTTGGACCCTAACATCACACCATTTAAAAAATTTAATTCTAAGTGGTTTAAAGACCTCAATGTAAGAGCTAAAACTATAAAATTCTTAGAATATAGATGTAAATCTTCATGAACTCAGATTTGGCAGTGATTTCTTAGATGTAACACCAAAAGCATAAGCAACAAAAGAAAAAATAGATAAATTAAACTTTATCAACATTAAAAACTTTTGTGCCCCAAAGATCACTATCAAGAAGGTAAAAAGACAACCCACAGAATGGGAAAACATATTTTCAAATCCTATATCTGATAAGGATCTAGAACCATACACACACACACACACACACACACACACACACACACACACACACACATATTTTACAACTCAACAATAACAAGACAACTCAATTAAAAAATGGGCAAAGGACTTGAGTAGACATTTCTCTAAAGATATACACATGCCCAAGAGCACATGAAAAGATGGTCAACATTATTAGCCATCAGGAAAATGCAAATCAAAACCACAATGAGATACCACTTCACACCCAGTAGGATGGCTATAATTTAAAAAACGGAAACTAACAATCATTGGTGAGGATACAGAGAAATTGGAACCCTTATATATTGCTGGTATGAATGTAAAATGGTACAGCCACTGTCAAAACAGTTTGGCAGCTCCTAAAAAAGTTAAATATAGAACTACCATATGACCCAACAATTCCATTCCTGGGTAATCCCAAAAGAACTGAAAACTGGTGTTCAAACAAAAATTTGTACACAAATATTCATAGTAGCACTAGTCACAACAGGCAAAAGGTGGAAACAACCCAAATATCTATAAACTGATGAATGGTTAACAAAAGAGGTAAAACTATACAATAGAATACTATTCAGTCATAAAAAGGAACTAAGTACTGATTAATGCTATAACATCAAAGAACATTGAAAACATGCTAAAAGAAGCCAGAAACAAAAGACCACATAGCATATTATTTCATTTATATGAAATTTCCAGAATAGGCATATCTATATAGACAGAAAGTAGAAAAGTGGTTGTGTAGGGCTTACTGGGAAGGAAGGCAGGTAATAACTAAAGGACATGGAGTTTCTCTTTGTGGTGATGAAAATGTTCTAAAACTGAGTGTGGTGATAGTTGTACCTATCTGTAAAAAACAGCAAAAAACACCGAATTGTATACTTTAAATGGGCGACCTATGCAGTATATCAATTATAGCTTAATAAAGCTGTTGAAAGAATCATGGGGCATAGTGAAGAATGAACCTGGGGCCTGAGCAGGGTAGCCAGGTACATATTCTCCAGGGGACAAAGAGCTGGCCACTCACATCTTACCATCAACCCTTGATGACAGGGACAAATTAGCTGCAAATTAACTTCAATAAAAAAAAAAAAAAAAAAAAAAAAAACAGATGGTGCATTTGTGAAAACACAGAGGGCAGGGGAAAGAGGGTCGGGGGACAGAAGGAGAGAAAGCAAATATGGTCAAATGCTAAAAATTACTGAACCTAGGTAAAGGGATGACAGGTTTTCTTTGTACTATCCAGCTTTTCTGTGTCAGCTGAAAACTTTCACAATAAAAATTTTCATAATGAGCTCTCAATGACTAAAGCTTGAATAATTTAAGCAACAAAAGACATAATAGTATTAGGTTATAACTGATAATAAGATGAACTATCTATATGTTCTTATGATATAGATAATTGAATAAATAACTAAATAGAGGATGGAGCAGCTCTCTCTTGCAGAGGAATTCTAATTAATAAATGTAGACGGGATGAAGAAAACAGAAGAATCACCATTAAAACAGTATTGTAATAACTATTGAAGGCAAGATCCATGGATAGATATTAAAATTAGTAGACAAAAGTTTGAGGAGAAACAAGATATTAGCACAGTCTCAAAGTATCTCCCCCAAGATATTTATTAATTACAAAGGAAAAAATAGTAACATTATAGAATAGAAACCAGGCAGACACAACCTTAATCAAGTGATCAAGACTAATATCACCAGTGATAAGACATAAGGACATCACATACCTCCTGATATGAGGCACTAAGGTCACAGCATCACTTCTGTGCAATTTGTATCAGAAACACATAACTACAATCTAATCATAAGAAAATATCAAACAAACCCAAACTGAGGGACACTCTATAAAACAGCTGACCAATACTCTTCAAAAACATGAAGGTCATGAAAGATAAGGGAAAATGAGGAGCGGTTATATTGTTATATAAGATGTTAACAGGGCAGGCAAGGGGAAGGGTATACAGGAACTCCTTGTACCAAGTTCACAACTTTTATGTAAGTCTAAAATTATTTCAAAATAAAAAGCTTTTAAAATGTTCATAAAAAAAAACAACAAAAAACAAAAAACAAAAACCTTTGTATTAAAGGTGTCTGCCGTTTAGAATCACTTACACCAAGGGGTACGTGACGTGATGTGGCTTGATAGGACGGTGCCTGCGGGGAGGCACCCTCTCCCTGCCTGAAGCAGTAGCTGAGTCGCACCTGGGAAAGGTGATAGGGGACTCAGGAAGTTACTGTGGGTTCCCCAGCCCATAGCATCTGGGCTGGAGGGAGCGGGAGCAGTGAGGAAGGGGTGACAGTGCCTGCCAGAGTCTTGGCTTATTTCTGAGACAAGGAAGCGTTCCACAAAAGGAAAATAAATAACAATGATTTAGAATTTTACAAATGTGGCCTTCTTCGTGTCAAGCAATTTATATGACTTTTATTGTTTAAAACCATTGCGCTTCTATTATTTCTATACTTTAAGACGATATAGATTAAATACTGATGACATTTTGAATAACTTACCAATCTACTTAGTAACTTGATTTAACTAGTTTTGCTTTAATAGTGAGTAGGATCATCCATGATCCTTACCTCCTCCATCAACCTGGTTAATGAAGACCAACTTTGTCTCACTGCCGCTATGTTATTAATTTATTCTCTCATGGAGAATTTATGGTGTGCTCACTGACCCACCAGCCAGAGATGCTGCTGAACTGAGTTCCAGAAAAAGAAAACGAAAGTGTAGTAAAGGTTAACAATAGAATCTAAGTTGTGGGCATGTAGGCATTTACTGTAAAATTCTTTGAACTTTGCTTTATATTTAAAATTTTTCATAATAAGTTATTGTTTTAAAAAAGTAAAATTACAAATGGGTATTTTGGGCATTCAACACATAAATCCAGATGCACAGGCTGAGTGGGAGAAAACAGGCAATGAGCCTAGGAGGCCCCATTTGCAAAAAAAACACGCCTACGCCTGTTCCTTCTCTCCACAGGTGTCTGCAGGCAATAGGACTGCCTGAAGGAAGGAGAAGCAGTGGGACTTCCCTGTCATGGCAAAGGCCTGGGGCCTGTGGAGACGAGTCACCACATAAATACATTCAGCTCTTGTAGTTCAAACCAAGTCAGAAAACAGGCAGCAGCTGCTGTTTTTATTAGTTCCAAATGAATTTGGCTATGGATGCCAAAGCTGCCCAAGCAAGCCCCAAACCTGTCATGTACTCCAGGTGGTCCTGCCACAGGGCTGATGAAGTCTCTTCTTCTACCGAGTAAGAAAGTGCAAGGGTTACAAGTCTGTTCTTTGGGTCAGGTATCTGGGGTTTACATTCTAGCTCTGTGAATTAGTAAGCTCAGTGACCTTGGCCAATTTTATTTATTTCTCCAAGCCTTAGTTGCCTCATCTGTAAAATGAGTAGCTGCCTCCTAGGGCTATTGGGAAGAATAAATTAGATCAGTGGTTCTGAGTCAGGGTGATTTTGTTCCCCAAGAGACATGTCTGGAGACATCTGGGGGTTTGTGACTGGCTACAACCCAGTGGGTAGAGGCCAGGATGCTGCTGAACATCCTATGATACACAGGACAGTCCCCTAAAGCATAAAATTATCCGGCTGGAAATGTCAAAGTGCCAAGTTTAATGTAGATGGTACAGGTAACACATCCAGCACAAGACCTGTAACACTGTGTTCTCTCAGTGCAGGGCTACCGTCACTATCACCACCGTCACCACTGTCATCATTATCACCATCACTGTCACTGTCATCATAAGCATCATCACCATCATCATTGTCATCGGTATTATTAGCCTTGGAATTTCCCGTACCCAGAAGAGCAGAGGTAAGAGGCATCAATGAATGCTGCTGTACTAAATTAAACTAACAGGTCTTTCCTTTGTGTTAAGGACCCAAAGTGCACCTTCAAGCCCCAAGCTCACCTGAGGAAACTGAAGCAGCTTGGGGTGGGGAGGTGGGAGACAGGTAAAGTGAGTGGGAGTGGGGGTGCCCTAGGGAAAGGGTCTGAGATGATGATGATGATACCAGCTGACATCCTTATTTAACACTGAATTCGAGTTCTGTTCTAAGAATTTTATATGCATTAATTTGTTTTACTCATTCGATGACCTAGGAGGTCAGTTCATAATGGAATTATATATCTCCCCTCCCCATCATGATCATAACCACTGAAATGCTGCTTCCTTGGTGGGAGCGAGCAGTGGTTTTGCAAAATTCACCCTCTTGCCTGTGGCTGGCTAGTCTTACCACTTGTCTGACCACTCTACAAGGAACCTTAGAAGGTCCGGCTCTGTCTCCAAGCAACCCGTGGCAGATGTGGATGGTTTCTGGGCCTTCTGTTCTGAATTGTGGGAAATGCCCAGAGGGTGTCATTTCTGGGCACAGGCTGATGAGCAGAAGGTGTGTCTATTATAGGAAGGTAAACCAGCATAAGGGGAAAGGCCATATGGCCTTCCCAAGAAGGGCTGGGGCCTTGTTGGTGAGGTCCTAGCAGGAACCAACCCAACGGCCCATGTCTAAAGCAGCCAGAAGCTGGCCAGTCTAGAGCCACTGCTGGGAGGATTCTGTCAACTTGGTCACTCTCCCACCTCTCTGACTTTTCCTCACTGCCATCAGCAGGAACTCCCTCAAACAAAACAGGCCTGGGGTTTGTGCTCAGAGAAGTTGGAATGGGGAATAGCTGAGGTGTCTACATTTGTAGCCAGACATGGAGAAACAGCAGTCCAGGGGACAAAGCTGGTGGAAGGAGTGACCAAGAAGAGGTGAATAGACCGAGTCTAGGTCTTGCAACAAGGGAGTGAGAGGAGCCCTAGGAAGGGCTAAGGCTTGGAAGTGGGTGCCTGCTGGGGCATGACGTGCTCCCCACATGTACACACACCCCAACTTTGCACTGTACAGACTAACAGGATTCCCATGAGCTCTGGGGTCTCAAAGACTAGGACAAAAGGGAAACAAAATGTCACATAGGAGAAGAGAAAGGTATGTCTGTTAATAATCTACAAGAACCACCATTTATTGAACCTTACTATTTATCAAGCTTGGTACCAAGCACTTTATAGAATCATCTCCTTTATTTTTCAAAGCAGATTTTAACACCCTCATTTTACAGGTGAGAAAACTGAGGCTCGGAGAGGCAAACTGAGGCTTGGAGAGAATGCTTTACCCAAAGTCGCACAGTTAGTTAGTAAGTGGCAAAGCCGAGGATTTGAACTCCAAGCCCAAGCTCTTAATCTCAAAGGTATCCCAGCTTCTCGACACTAAACAGAACTATGTGTGTTCCGGGGCCTTTTCCCATGCCAGTCAAACTCATGTACACACACAATCTTTTCTCCTTATTCTTTCAGATAAGTCCAAAACAACGTATAAGATTGTAAATGGGGGAAAACACTGTTTTGTCAAAAATAAGAAAACAAACAACCAGTTAAAAAATGGGCAAAAGATATGAACAGATCTCATCAAAGATATATAGATGGTAAATAAGCGTACAAAAAGACGTTCAACATATGTCATTAAGGAATCACAATTGAGATAACAGTGAGATACCACCTACTAGAATGGCCAAAATCCAGAACACCGACAACAGCAAATGCTGACGAAGATATGGAGCAACAGGAACTTCCATTCACTGCAAAATGGTATAGCCACTTTGGAAGGCAGTCGCTTACAAAACCAAACCTACTCTTACCATACGATCCAGCAATTACACTCCTTGCTCTTTACCCAGAGACTAAAAACTCATATCCACACAATAGCACACTAATGTTTATATCAGTTTTATTCATTATTGCCAAAACTTGGAAGCAGCCAAGATGTCCTTCAGTAGCTGAACAGATAAACAAACTGGTTTATCCATACAATGGAATAAAATTCAGCAATAAAAATGAGCTGTCAAACCATGAAGAGACATGGAGGAACCTTAAATGCATTTTACTAAATGAAAGAAATCAATCTGAAAGGCTATACATACTGTATGACCCCAAGTATATGACATTCTAGAAAAGGCAAAACTATGGAGACAGTAAAAAGATCAGAGGTTCAGGGGGAGAGAAGGAAGGATGAATAACTGGATCACAGGAAAGTATTAGGGCAGTAAAACTTATTCTGTATGATACTATAATGGTGGATACATGTCATTACATATTTGTGAAAACTCACAGAATGAATGACACTAGGAGTAACCCCTAATGTAAACTATGGACTTCAGTTAATAACAATGTATCAGTATTGCTCAGTTCTAACAAATGTACCACATCATGCAAGATGTTAATAATGGGAAGCTGGGAGAGTTAAAGGGTTATCTAGGAAGCCTGTACTTTCCACTCATTTTTTTCTATAAACCTAAGACTGTTTTTTAAAAAAGTCAAACTCTATCAATGCGATGGCAAAAAAACATTTTTAATTTTTTTCTATAGAGAAAAAAATACTACCCTAATCTTCATCAGTAAGAATCTCGTGTTACAACTATTACATTTATATGAAGAGTCACGCCCTTCAAAATGTTTTTTGGTGTCAGTTAATGACTTTCTGTCATCACCTCCCCCACCATTTGCCTGTGAGGAAAGCACGCCTTTATTCCCTTGAACATCCGGTCCATTCCAACCATATGGCCCTCATGGGGAACACAGCCTAGTGCAAAAGACTGTAAAGGTCAACAAGTATTAGCTCCAGATTCTTTTCCTTTGTCGCATATATCACAATTTGAATGTGTGCATTTATTTCTTTGTTTACTTGTTAGTCTCTGGCAGGTCCATGGGGAGAAGAATCTCCTCCGTTTTCTTCGCTGTGAATACCCAGAGCGGGTTGCACATGATTGAGATGAATCCTGAATGAATCAGACAATGGCTCTAATAAATGCTGGGGCTGTACAAAGAAGAGCGGGAGCAAAGCAAAGTTAGAATTTCTCTCTGCGGCAATCCCACAGGGCTTCAAAGGAGAAGCGTTTGGTGGAGGGCTAAAAGTAAAAAGGAGGAACTTGGCAAGCATTAGGGAGGCATTCCAGGAAGAGAGTTGTCTTGGTAGAACTGCCAGAAAAGAAGAGGCCTCTCTGAATTTTAGAACTGGAAAGTAACTTAGTGAGCGGCTAGTTAAGGTCAAAGGCAATTAGGACACATGGCTCCCAGGCACCAACTTAGGGCAGATGAGATCAGATACCTGGGACCTCCTGGGAGCCCATGAAAACAGTGAAGTGCATCTTAATTCTCAAGCTTTCACCTAAGTAAGGCTAATGACAGAGGAAAGTGAACACAGATTCCCCCCAGCCCTACACACATATCCCCAATATTCAGGGATGGGGAGTTTGGCCACAAACAGCCAGCCCAAAGGCGAAATGTCTTTGATGTCATTCATTCTATGCCAAATATATTTTAAAGTTATAATATTATAATTAAAATTATAATAATGCTTAAGCAAACTCTAGTTTTATGTAATAATAGCAATAACATCAGCTAACACTTATACAGCACCTCGCCTGTAGCATAACTCATGTAATCCCCACCACAATGCTATTGGGTGCTGTCAGTAGCCCCATTTTACAGAGGCAACCCAGCACAATGCGGGGTGCTGCCCCACACCCAGACAGGGGAAACAGACAGTGAGTTATATATCCCACATTATATATCTTGTCCACAATCTCGCTCCCACAGACACCACCAGTGTGTGAGTTTGGAGTCAGGCTCTGCTGATTCCAACTGTATAGTCTGGTGATTAGTTATGTTTCCCCACACCGTTTCCTCCTCTGTACAATGGAAATAATAATATCTTCCTCAGTAGATTTTGTGTGAATTCTGATAAAAAAAAAAAAAAAAGAGAAGAAAAGTTCCAAACACAGTGCCTGGCACACAGTAGGCCCTCAAAGGAAAAACAGAAAACAAAAAAACCCTGTTTTTTAAACTAAGCCCATCTCTGAACTCCTGGTGCACTTCTAGAAGGAAGAAATGGGAGAGTTAAAAAAAAATGTGACACAGATGACCGCAGGCCCTGCTGATGGATGAAATCTTGGCCTGGGGCTGTCAGCCAGGCTGCCTGGGCCAAACTGTGGGGCAGGAAACTGCGTGCTTCCTCCTGAAGGAACTTGTTGCTCCAGTCCAAAGAGGAGCTTCCTTCAGCTGACTCCACCCACTTCCCCCAGAACATTCCACGCTCAGCCAGGAGATACCAGGAAGAAGCTGCTGGGTCCAGCTGGGAGAGATGGGCACCTCACTTCCAGGCCTCCAGGTGCAGCTGTTTGTGACCCACACCCTTGCCTGGCTCCCATTGCCTCCCCACAGAGAGACCAAGGCTTGGCTTGTCAACCACATACCTGCCTCGCTCCAATGTCTCTAGACTATGCACCAGAGCCAGTAGGAGATGGACTGGATGGCTGGGCTGCTGGTCCTCAGCCATGGCCCTCGTTTGGCCTCTTATACAATCTTTCCTTAGGCCCCTGACTGGTCTTCCTGCCTCTAATCTGGATACCCACTACAGTAAATGAGTCTCTTCAAGGACAGTCATGTACCATTCCTCTCCTCAAGAACCTTCAATGGCTCCCACTGCCCTGTGAATTAAGTTCAGAGTCCATACCTTGGGATTCATGGTCCTCCACAATATAGTCCAAACCCACCCTCCAGTCCCTGCAGGACTCATACATTGGAATCTAAATGGATTATACCAAGATTTGCATACACATTTCTAGATCTGTTAAGTATGGAGTCATCTCTGCCATCTCCACCTAGCTGGATCCTATTTCTTCCTTCCCTTCCCCACCTGACTCTTCCATGAGCCCTTTCCTTTCCTCACCTCTGAACTCCTCTAGCATGATGTTCCCAAACCTCAGGCATTCCCATGCCAGCTGCGATCTCCACATGGCTTCTGTACTATTCTTTACTTAATATTTTCCTTTAAATTAACTCACTCTTTTACTTGTATTTATTTTCAAAGGAAATTTTATATATAAGTATCTACCACAAATAGAAAACCATGTCATCTGCCATAAACAGAAGGCAAACGAAGAAAATAAAATTGTTCTAATACACATGAAAATAAATATATAATCATTAAAATGTTTTAAATACTTGTCTGTATGATATTAATATTAATTACTGTATAATATACTTAAATTACTATTAATTGCTGTATAATATTAACTTAATATTAATATTAATTACTGTATAATATACTTAAAGCTCTCTTACACTCTAAGGAATGCTGGCCTTGGCACTTTATTTTCTCCTCCTTTTGGCCCTTGGTTTTTCTGGTCCTGTCTCACAGTTATCTGGGGACTTGTCATAGTCTTGTCCTGGGTGACCACAAATAGCACTTGGTGGTGGGAGCAAAATCCTGCAGCTTCTCCTCCAGGACCTATGCACAGCATGACATGCGTTAAAGATATTTATGGAACAGACTATTCTAATTTGTTGTCATATTAACATGGTCCCGTTCTCCATCTGGCCCTAAGCCCATCTGCTGCCCAACTTTCTACCAAAACACACGTGCCCTCCTCACACCATTCCCAAATCAATCCTTGTCCAATGGAGTCTCTCAGGGCATGGCACAGAAACTATATCATCTGTCAAGAAGGTGCCTGGGAGGCTCCCAATTCTCCTCTGATCCCTGCTGCCTCTTCCTCTAGAGCAGCAGGACCTGGGGCAACCAGGAAAAGCAAGTCTCCAGTCAACCATTAACTGAAACTCTCTCAGCACTGACACACACCCGAGAGTTAGCAAAGTTCTGGGAAAGCCCTGTATGAACTGGGCCCCTGGCTTCAGGAAATACAAAAGTCATCTTCCTGTCCCCTCACGGCCAGAGACCCCAGAACACCTACCAGAAAACGAGGGGGCTCCTCCTGGGCCTGACCCTGCTGGCACCCCAGCCAGGAAGAGGAGGTCACTCTCCCTCCCACCACACACGTTGTCAGGGGCGACCCTGATGAAGATCTGAAGCACTCAGACTTAAGTCAATAAGTGACAGCCACCAGGAAGGCCCAGCTGGAGCCAAACCAAGGCCTGGATTCTCCTCAGTGGATGGAAGCCTGGCTGAAGCCAGCCCATAGCCAGTTTGCCAGTGACCAACACACCCTGACAACACATCCTTCTTTCTAAAAGTGAACAGACACATGACAATTCTTGTTAGAGGGAGGCATCCTTTGGGAGCTCTTGCATTCTTTTTGGTGTTATTTTCTTAGTCTGGCCACTTTTATGACTTTCAAGAATTTTTGTTATTGTTGTCATTAGAAAGGGCACATTTCATAAAAAGCTATCCAAAATATTCATTCCAGGCAATAGCCGTCCACAGGATATCAGCATCTTATAACCTCCAGAAGCCTCAGCTGCCAGGGGTGGGACACCCGCACATTTGAGTATGGCTCCCCAGGAAGAAGGTAAACTGATGCACAGTTAAGGTGACCGATGCCATGAACAGAACAGCCTCCAAAATGCAGCTCAAGGAGGACAGGGGTAATGACGAGAGCCTCTGTGTGGCTGAAGAGCACTCACGCCCTGACACCTTACAGTGAGAAGACGACAAGATTCTCCAGGTTGACCTTTGCATAGTGCAAACAAGCTAATGACAGAAAAAAATGCTATGGTGATAAGAAAAACACCACACCTGGCAACCTATCCTCCATGAGGAATGAAAGCAGATGCTACTGAGAAGGACAGATGGACAAAGAGGTTTTCGAACTGGGTTCCAGGGAGCCTAAGGGGTGTCATGAACTTCTTTAGGCCTGCTGACATAGAATAGGGAGGAATGAGAGGTGGGGGAGTATGCCAACCTAACCCAGAGTGACCTGGCTCTTGGCTGCTTAATATACTGAACTTTCAGGGAAGAATTAATTTGAAGAAAAGATTCTATAGCAAAAAGTGCCAAGAAGTACCAATATGTGATACTAGTTGTAGCAAACAGAAGAACGTGATGTAAGTCTTTCTGTGTTTATAAAAAGCAGCAGCCATAGACCTAGGTGTGCTGGGAACTAGTTGGTCCTTTGGAGCAGAGCCTCCTTTGCCAGGTCTAGCCTGGCCACTCTGCCCTTCCCTGGTAGGACCACAAGTTATGAAGTGCAGGTGACACCAAAATCAAGCAGAGCCTTGAGCCGAGTCAAGCGTCCAAAATAAAGACCCAAACTTCAGCAGGGATGGGGCCAAATGCAGGCACCAAAGCCAAACTTGTGTATCCAGGGACCAGAGGCCAAAGAGATGTGAGGAGTGCTGTCAATGATTGGAGGGGACCTTGGATAAACTCCTGGAACAAACGCAGTGGCAAGACGCTGGTTTCCATGTCATCCCAATGGGTTGCTGTACAGAAAGCCTAATTCATTTAGAGGTCCAGGATGGACCAGAAGTGAGGATTTGAAGAGGCCTGAGTGTGCCCACTCTGCATAACCAAGAAGGACGGGCATGCTACTGCACTGCCACCGGCACGGATGTGCCCTTGTAAGTGCCTCCAGACTGCAGACAACTGTGCGCTCATGTGTCTCCACTGGCCTTCTATAATGGACATACATGTGTCTGCCCAGCATTCCTTTCTTTGAGCATGATTTCTCTTCTTGGCTAAGGAAATCATCCCCAGTCCTTCTGGATGGGAGAAACTGGCCCCTCCTACCTCTTCCTCAGGGTGAATGTCACTGGGGACAACCACTTAGAATATCCCCACCCTCTGGGCACAGTAGCTGGCTCAGAGATGGCCATGTAACCCAGCCCAGCCATACAGAGTCCTCCCTGGGCTCTCAGCAGAATTACTGAAAAATATACTCTTTCCCTATGAAAGCAATCTGTGAGAACAATGTTGGCTTGGGTTGGCCAATGGCCATCTTGCTGCCTCTTGGAAATAGCCTGAGAATGAAGCCAAGCAGAGCTGAGAGGTAGAGGTAAATAATCCTGATAGCACTGTCAATTGCTGGATCCAGCCATACCTGAACCACTATTTTGATTCCCAAGTTTCCAAGTCCACAGAGTCCCCTTTGTGCTTAAGCTAGTTTGAGCTGGGTCTTTGTCATTTGCAATCAAGGGTCCCAGATGGGAAGGAGTGGGAATGCACATACTACCTTGAGTGAGCCTGACATTTTAACAGAAACTGCACGAGCCCTGGAAGTGAGCTTCTTCCTCATGTGTTCAACTGCCCCTTTGGAGGCCTGTGCCAGCAGCAGTCTGGCCCGGAGATTCCAGCGTGGTGGTTGCTTTTCTTTGAGGCACCCAGTGTTCATTCTCAGGCTGACTTTGGTTCCCTTGTACCAGTCACATGCCCAGAGGGAGCCCCTCCACTGTGGCTTCTTCTGCATGCCCTGGGTGGTATGGCAGTCTCCCCTCTCTATCACCATGTGTGAGCTTCTCTCCCTCAGCATCCATCTAGACCACTAAAGGAAGTTCACCACTAAAGGATTTCATGCTCCCAAGGATGCCTGAGCTGTCCCAGGTCATCCCAGGTCCTAGCCTGTCTTTCAGGCTCCATCATCCACCTCTGACCACCCCAGTTGCTGGTCTTCTGGACTATGCGACCGGAATGAACATGGCAAGGAAGCCTTGCATGCTGACTCAAGAACCTTGGGCACTAATATATGCAGAGTGTGTGCATTCATTAGTCTCTCTTGATTCAGCATCATCCTATGATACAGGAATCACCAGCAACAAGACCCCATAGCTACTCTCCAGTCAAAACTTTACCAAAGGGGTCTGAACATAAAAGCAGGTGCCAAACAGCTTAATAAATCCACATGTAAGATTTGCAAGAAGGAGGCCAAAAGGGATATACTAAATGACTCATGCACAAGATAGGGTAATTTGATAATTAATATAAATAGGAAATAAAAGTTCCTTAGGTAGTAATGGACTGAAAAAACACCTTAAAAAACTCAAAAAAAGGGGAAATTAGAGAAACAAATCTTTATTTGGAATATAAAAAAAAGCTAAAGATAACACACTACAAATGTGATCAATACATACTCTATTTTGAAATTAGAAAAGTGTCGGCAACAGTGTTACTCAGTGAACTAGCCATGCAAAGCCTCTCTGGAGAGCTGGGCCAGGCCAGTGGTAGGCAAAGGGGTGGCCAGCACGGCTCCAACTAGTCTGGGGTCCCAAGGCCGGAGCCTGCCAGAGGGTGGTCCCCAAGGGTTAATGGGCACAGTAGAGGCAGGATGTAAGCCGAGTTTAAGGCCCAAAAACTATGACTTCTCCCCAGGGACTGCCTCCATCACGACAGGGCCAAACACGGCCTACCTGATTTCCCCAGCTCTCCAGCCTGCCCCTGACTGCCTGAGGCCCCTCTCCCCCATCTCTACTCACAAATTTGTTGTTTTCCCCTCTGCTGTCCAAATAAATCAAGCCTGTGAGTCAAGCCCCAGAGGCTGACTCAGACCTACCTTCCTGGTACAGCTGCCCCTGCTTCTCGCCATTGCCCCAAAAGTACCCCAAAGTAATATCAGCTCCTCTCTCCTCTAGCTCTGCCTCTGGTCTTGCTGCCCCCAGGGCCCTGGATGTCCCTCTCTTCCACCTCATCTTTCCAGATCCAGCAAAAATGCTACATCATGAAGCCTTCTTGATTTCCCCTTCCCTCTGAAAGGAGCCTCTCCTCCCCTGAAGTCCTTTAGCTCCTTGTCTGTCTCCATCTGTCATCAGTGAGCATTTACCACCTTATGTTATATTTATGTCTTTATCTTCTACTGGGCAGCATGCATCTGCTTCATCTTTGCACCTTCTTTAATCTTTCAATCATTCATTCCACAAATATGTATTGCACACCAACCACATGCTGAACCCTGGGCTAGGACTGGGGGGTACAGTGATGAACAAGTCAGATACTGTCCCTTCCACCTTGGGACTCACATCCTGGTGGAAGGAGAATAGCACTAAACAAATAAACATAAATATATCAGTACAAGCTGTGATACAGGCTATGAGAAAAAGGTAAGGGTGACATGATCCGTGAGCTCTGATACAGAGGAAGAGTTAGGGAGGCATCCCTGAGGAAATGATATTAAACCAGGGCCACAAGGGTGAGGAGAATGGGTCAGGCGCATTTCTAGGCATGTAATAGGTGTTTGCTAAATATCTGTGGAACATGTGAGTGAGGGACTACAACAAGCCAGAAATTTCTAGTTGTCTCCTGTGCCCCTCCAAACACACTTACCCACCCTCATTACCCTGACAGGTTATGCCAACTGGTACTTAGAGGGATTTGACAACAAACCAACCTCCAACAGTCAATAGGACATGTCACCCCTAAAGAGGTACATAGCACAACTTAATGTGATTCTGCTCATGACTCCCCGAAATCGTCACCACTCCTGGTGCTGGAATAGCAAGTGGGCTTCATCCTGCATGTCGATTCCAAATCACTGGTAGTAGCTGCCTGGAATGCCAAACTGGAAGGACTGTGAGGCTCTCTGTGGCCTCCGTGGAAAAGGGCTGTGACTGATTAGTGATTTGTGCCCTGGGAGCAGGAGTAGTGAGCAGCGGCATATGTGCCACGTTTTCCTCGCCACTCAGGGCCCCACAGATGGCCATCCAGGCAAGAAATCCTTCAAAGCAAATTGCCTGGAAAAGCACTCAACGTCTGGTATCCTTTTCATTATGGACCACATGAACCGTGTATATAATATTTTTTTCCTGCTTTGTTTGCTAATTAGCTCGAAGCTAAATCTGTGTTTGAAATACAAGAAATTGTGTACAGCTCTATGGCCTGAATAAGTATTCCGACTCTCTCCCCTGGTTTTGACCTTCTAATTAATCTATATTTGTCCTAATCCTATTTTTATGGGTTTTTATTTCATTACATACACATATACACAAATGTGTGTGTGTCTCATAGCTACATATATCTCTGGAATATAGTATCTATGTTATCTTTTTATTATAAATACATATTTCTATATTTCTTATATATTCAAGAAATATATATTATTGTGGGCATCTTGATTCCTTTATGGAACAAGATGGAGGAATTAATGAAGAGATGGATGGATGACAGACAGGAAAAACCCAGAAAAATAACATAGCCTTTGCCTGAAAGAATTCAGAATATCATGGCACTCGATCATGAATAGAGTTTGAGATTAGAGATCAGAAGCCAGGCTTTTAGTCCCAGCTCTGATCAGCTCCGTGCCTGTGAAGGGAAAAAAATTACTCACACACATCCCTCCCTACACCCAGGCAACTTGAGGTTTCATCGACCATCCAATGCATATGAAACAATCTGCCCTACTTACTTCACTTGGCTGTAACCGAAATTAAACAGAGAGGTTCATGACTGCTAATTAGCAGTAAGGCACCAGCGACATGCCCGCCACCCACTGGCATCATCATCAGTATTGGGAACAGTGGTCTAGGCAACAGCATACAGCTGTAAATAAGAAGACATCAAACAGTATGGCCTCCTATAAATGCTGCATGAATTCAAAGAGAAATGAGCCTTCAGAGGCCATAGCGACATGCGGTGTTCATTCTTGTCCTCCCCACCCTTCCCACCCTTGATGTCTAAGAGCACTGTGACTGAAGGACTTCAATTCCCTGCTTCTCACAGCCAGAGAAATAGCCCCAACCAGGATCAATCACATGCCTTAAGATTAGAAGCGGCTTCCCCTGCTGTTACGGCCTGGGGCTCTGGGCCCACTCTCCCACCCCCACCCCAGAGGTCTCCTGATCACAGTGCCCCCTGCACAAAGAAAGGGCACACAGCACACATCACCTATGGGCCAGATGAAAGAGAATGAGCTGAGGTGAAGACAGTAGGGCTGTGTGAGGTCACTGGCAGCTGACCCTCACATATGCTTCCCACTGAACTTCACAGCCCTCTCCTGTCCTCCCCTGTCCCTAATCAGAGGCCCGTTTATTCCACAATCACCAGGGTTTCCAGGTACCTGAATCAGTGCCACTGAGTTTCAAACAGCAGGTGAAAATGAGACGATGACAATAACTGGTGTCCTTTTCAACGAGTTTTTCAACTGACAGAAGTCACAATGGCTGTAAGACTGAGTCTAAGTTCTGGACTCTTCCCTGCCCAGTCAAGGGCTGAAAGTGAAGGTAAAGAGAGGAGGGAGGATGGACAGAGGGCTATGTTTGCAAATCAGTTCAAGTGACAAAATAAGGTCTCAAGTAGTTTATCCCTAGAGGAAGCTGATCCCAGATGGTGAGTTGTCCAAAGTGGGGGAAGGGACTTGGACATAAGATAATTTGACATGCTATCTAATGTCTCTTCTTCTCCCTGGCCTTACCATAGCTGCCCAGCTTCCCAGGAGCCCCGAGTTTACATTCTGACCAGACCCATCAGGTCCAGCTGACTCTTCCAGGGGTGCGCCCAGCCCAAGCTGGCAGCTTGAGGTCCCTCCCTTGGGAATCTGGGAAATAGGCTAAGAGACTGAAGTTGACACTTCAACTCAACTAACCTCTAGTGAGAGAGAAGAGGAGGCAACTGAAAGTAAAAATAGATGCATAGGAAAGGGCCTGCAGAAATAACCGACTCAGCTGGTTAAAACTGCTCTTTCTTCCCCCATTATGCCCTATGCTCTTCAGTTAACATATTTTTCACAGCTGCATCTGCCACCTCAAGGATTCTCCAGCCCCTTGCCTATCTCTGTAGCTGTGTATGAATGTCAAAACTGTGGGGAACTGTTTGCTGTGTTACAGTTAGAGCTCAGCCTTTGGATAAGGAACACGCTGAGCGACATCATGAGTGCTGCTCCCTATCTGTAAGCTAGGAGTCCCCTCTCTCTGTTCAAGAATCCAATAAAGGTGCTGATGACACCAAGATCTCAGACTCTACAAAACAAAGGACGTGTAAGACCAAGGGTCTGGAAATTCCTCCCCTGCAGCCCCCATCCAAAGCTCCCCTCCCATCCTGAGTCATGAGGTACAGGTGAAACCTCAGACAAAGGAATCACGCACCTTTTGCATGGATACTGTGAGGGTATATGAACTGTAAGAAATCTAATCAAGGGGAGATTGTGCTTTGGGTCTGTTGAATGCCTCACGCTCTCTGCTGGCATTAAATTCTCCTTCCTCTAACAAAGTTGTCTGAGTGTCTAAATTCCTCCATCGGGTGTCGCTTCCTGCAACACTAGAAGAGTAAAATGAAAACTTAGGAGCTGATGGAGAGGCCATTTTCCCATGAGGAAACACCCATGAAATAGAAAGGTGGTCTTCCATGAAAGAAGAGAAGAGGGGCCAAATGAAGCGAACATGAGGCAGAGAGGGCTCCTGGGTTTTCTTCTGGTCCATGTGCTCAATTTAGCCCTTTTAGGGGCCTGGGCTTCTGTGAGATACTCCAATGTCTCAGCAATACTTTCCTAGTTTTGTTTAAGCTCTACTGTTTGCAACTAGGCTAGCTACAAGTCCTGGTTAGGCTGATTAATGTGTGTTCACTTCCCTACCACCACCCTCCTGTTAAGCAAGATCTCAGCTACTCTCTGGGCTGATTAAGAATACCTTGGAGGGATTCCAATCAGTGGTTGGTGGAAAGAACAGGTTTCAGTGCCAAAGGGATCCAGGTCTGGCTCCATCTAGCAGGGTGACCTTGAATGATAACCTCCTTGAAATGCAGATTCCTCTCACTTCAGCTATTGCAGATGCCTCCCCGAAGCCCACTCCTGACCCACTCCAATCTGTTCTCCTCACATAGTCACAGTGAGCTCTTTGAAATGTCAGCACCACTGACATGGGATCACCCATGGAAATCCTCCAGTGGCTTCCTATTGCTCTGGTGCTAAAACTAAAATCTGCTTCCCATCCCCATCTTGGCCCACATGGGGGCTCTATATTTCCCTTAAGACACCACACTCTTTCCTTTAGGGACCTGCAGGCACCCTGAAACTCCTGCCTGGTAAATGCTTCCCCGAATCCTGCTCCCCAAACCCTTTTGCTGAATTAATTCTGTTTTTAAACTCTATTAACATTATTGTTAATATTTCATTTACAAACAATAAAATTTGCCCTTTTAAAGTTTACAATTCAGTGTAAAGTTTACAATTTTGTATATTCATAGAGTTATGCAACAATCACCACTATCTCAGAACATTTACATCACATGGAAAAGAAACTCTGTACTCATTGACAGTCTTTCCTCATTCTCCCCGCTCACTCCCCAGCCCCAGGAAACCACTAATCTACTTTCTGTCCTATGGATTTGCATATTCTGGACAACTCATCTAAATAGACTCATACCACAAGTGGCCTTTTCTATTCCCTCTTTCATTTTTTGTTTTCTAATCTTTAGTATTTCCTTCCTTCTGCTTGCTTTGGACTGTTTCCTCTTATTTTTCTGGTTTTTTAAGGTGCAAGGTTATTGACTTGAGGTATTTCTTCACTAATATAGGCATTTACAACTATAAGTTTTCTTCTAAGCACTGCTTTAGCCACATCCCATACATTTCTGCATATTGTATTTTCACGTTCATATATTTTAAATTATTTTCTAATTTGTCTTATGATCTCTTACTCATTGGTTTTTTAGGAGTGTGTTTACTTACCACATATTTGTGAATTTTCCAAATTTCCTTTTATTATTGATTTATAATTTCATCCCACTGTAATCAAAGAACATACTTTGTATGATTTCCATCCTTTTAAATTTATTGAGGCTCATTTTATGACCTACCATAAGGTCTCTCCTGGAGAACATTTCATGTGCTCTTGAGAAGAATAAGTATTCTGCTGTTGGATGGAATGTTCTACAGATGTCTGTTAGGTTTAATTGATTTACAGTGTTATTTGAGTCTTTTGTTTCCTTATTGATTCTCTGCCTAAATGTTCTCTCCATTATTGGAAGTGGAACCTTGAAGTCTCCAACTATTATTGCTGAATTGTGTATTCCCCTCTTTATTTCTGTTAGTTTCTGCTTCATGTATTTTGGGGGTCTGTAGTTAGGTACATATATGTCTATAATTGGTATGTTTTCCTGATATATTGACCCTTTTATTGTTACAAATGACCTTATCTATCTATTTTCTTTCTTAAAGTCTATTTTGTCTGATATTAGTGTAGCTACTTCAACTCTTTTAATTACTGCTTGCATAGTATGTCTTTTTTCATCTCTTTACTTAGCACCTATATGTATCTTTGACTCTAAAATATGTTTCTTATAGATAGCAGAGTTGGCTTTTAAAAAAATCCATTCTCTCAATCTCTATCTTTTCATTGGAGTGTTTAGTTCATTTGCGCTTAATGTAATTACTAATAATATAGAATTTATGCCATTATGCTGTTTTCTGTATGTCTTACATCTTTTTGCTCCTATATTCTTCCATTACTGTCCTCTTCTGTGTTAAATAGGTATTTGTAGCATACCATTTGAATCTTCTTTTATTACATTTTTTAGGTATTTTCTTAGTGGTAGCCCTGGAGATTATAATTAACACTTTAACGTAAAACATCCTAGCTCTGATTAATGCCAACTTAATTTCAATATATGCGAAAACTTTGCTTTAATACAGCTCTGGTTGCTTTCCCCTCCTCTGTGCTGTTATTGTTACACAAATAATACTTTTGTACATTATAAGCCTGTCAACAGTTTTATAATTATTGCTTTATGCAGAGAGAAGAGTTACAAACAAAATACATGTATATCTTTAAAGGTGCCCCAATTTCTTCACATAGACTTTAGTTACTATCTATTGTCTTTATATTTCAGCCTGAAGGACTCCCTTTATTTCTTGTAGGGTACGTCTGACAGCAGCAAATTCCATTTTTATTTATCTGGGATATAATTTTTGAAGGATAGTTTTTCTAGATATAGAATTATTGGCTGTTTTTCTTTCAGCACTGACTATGTCAACTCACTATCTTCTTGCTTCCATGGTTTCAGATGAGAAGTCGGCTGTTAATCTTATTACGTAACCTTTATCTAATTAAGTCTTATCCTTCGATTCTGAGTTCAACCATTTCTTCCTTCCTGGACTAATTCAGGCCCTTTTGTGCACAGCGCATCTCTCTCCCCACCCCACCCCGCAGTGCTCTGTACTTCTTTGCACTTCTCAACTGCAAGTAGATAACTAATGATAGAAGTAGCACTTTAGTGTGTTTTTCTATCACTTAAATGTAAGTTCCATAAGGCAAGAACTGGGCCTGCCTTGTTCACCACTCTAACCCCAGAAGCAGCACAGTGCCTGATACACAGTAGCTTTTCAAAAAAATATTTACTGAGTAAATGAATAAAATGCATTTTAAGGTGGTTGAATTATTGGTATCAATTTTTCACTCCCTGTAAAAGTATGATAAGATACTGATAAGTATGTAATTACATCAATAATTACACTTTGCCATGGCTTAATTGTGGGCAGTATACTTCCTTGCCCTTTGGCTTGGGGTTGGTCATGTGGCTTGATGAGGCCAATGGGATATTAATGAATATGATGTGAACAAAGGCTTGGAATGCATTTGTGCAACTGAGCTTTCTCTCTTATACTCCTGCCTCTCACAAACGTGCCTTATTAGCCATTGGTGCAAGTGGGATGAAACACATGGAACAGACTTAAATCCAACTCACTTGGTTGGCTTAAAGTCAACCAAATCTTACTGAGTGCAGCCTAGGTGAGCCAAACTTTACCCAACACACAGATATGTATGTGAGAAATAAACACTTATTGCCATATGCTAGTGTTTTGGGGGGTGGTTTTTTACGCAGCAATATTATGGCTATAGGTGACCGAGATGTATGCCCTGGCATGTCTGAAGACTGGTAGAAATCCCTGGGGAAGGTCTTACATCTTGTCCTCCATACAACCCACAAATGAGTTCAGGCTGATTCTATGGGCAGATTTACACTCTTCCTCCAGACTTATAGCATGAACTTCCCAGAGTTTCACAGCCCCACAGCTGGGATACTCATCTCTAGTAGCAGCCTCCTGGAGCAGCCCAAAGTGTATTAAGCACCTACATAGTGCCAGGCACATAGTAGGATAAAAATTAGCCTTTGTCCTCTTCCACCCATCCTCACCAATTCCACTGCTAGGCCTGAGAGTACATCTTTACAGGCGGAAAAATCTGCAGTTTTTTCTCTGCTGTGGGGTTGGGGAGGGGATTGCATTCTAACCTGTCCCAGGCGCTGACCCTTCTTAGTCCTTTAACTGATCCCGCAGACTCGGAAAGGGATAGCGACATGGGTAGACAGAACATACCTCCTTATATTGTAACTCTAATTCAATGTATGATCTACAATTATATTTATTTATTCAAAATTTATAACTGCCTATTTCAAGGAGAGCTTGAGGCAGCTTAGAAGCTAAATGCAATAAAAAATAAACAACTTAAGGATCAAAGAGAACAGAGTCCAGGCAGAAAGCAGAAAGAAGAGATGTCACTAGAAATCTGATGATTAAACTGAGCAACACATTTGACTCTCAGCTTACCAGTAGCTTGCAGAAACAAGGCAAGCCTGTGGGATACAGAAATCAATATAAAATCAAAGCAGCAGCCCTCAGGACTGAGTGTGAACCCATTCACAGGCAGCCCCAAGGCCCAAAGGACAATGGGTCAGGCCAAACTAGGATGATCTCAATATTAACAATAATAATAACCACCATCCATGTGGCAAGCACTGTCCTAAATGCTTTGTTAAGACTTCTCACTTAATCCTCATGACAATAAGATGGATATTAGTATTACTTCCATTTTATAGATGAGAAAACTGAGGCCCGTAGAGGCAAAGAAACTTCTCATGCCTGTCCTAGATTCTAAGACTAATGCTCTAAGACTCCACATTCTACATTACTCAGCAGAGCCCACCACTGAGATAATGGTGGACCCAGGATGAAAGCCTGCATATCTGAACCCAAAATCCAAGCCTTTAACCACTAAGCAATCCAGCTTCTGCTTTGCTCATGCTAGACCCACCCACATCCTGCAGACCCTGAGCACAGGGCCTCTGCCTGTGGGCCCACTAAAAGCCAAACCTCTTCTATTGAGGCCACAGCCCCTACATTTCTAAAGATCTCCCATCCTGAGACTGTCTGTCACTGTCCTAGGCTGTTCGTCAGGACCCCATTACCTCCTGGCGAGCCCTGTGCAGACAGCCTGCCTGGATTCCCACCTGCCAAGCTCTGGAGATGCATCTTACCTTCCTACCCCAACTAAGCCTGCACTCCCAGCACATTCCCCTTGCCACCCATCTCTCCTCCAGGCACGTCTACTTCTAGCTCCCCCCAACTCTACCATCCCCCATGCCTGTCCCAGATTCCAATATAATTCTCTAAGACTTCGCATTCTACATCAATCAGCAGAGCCCACCACTGAGAATGACGTACAGTGAATATCCTCTAAGGCGATGACCCCTTGAGTACAAACCTTCAACCCCTAACTAGCTGCTGCATGAGCCTGCTCTCTAGACATCAGGTCCGCACAAGGTGAGGTCAGCCTACAGTTGAATCCTGGCTGGCCCCTCGGCCTGTCCTCTCTGCCCTGTCCTCCTGCCCTGACCTGTATACAAGTTTCAATTCTATAAAGGCAATTTAGATTCTATAAGTCCTGCTTACTCCTAAGTTTCCCCCTTTGCTAAATAAATTGTCCCCACCACCTGTCAAGGATGACCCAGTTCACCAAATGACACCCAAACTGGAAGATGGATTTGTGGGAAGTCTGAGAATCTCCTAGCCTACGGGACACATTTATGTGAAATGAGAAGAGGCACCCGCCCCTTCATGGAGGTGCTTTTCTTCTACCTGTTTGAATATCATCATAAAAAAAAACTGATAATGCTGCAACAGGATGCTGTGCATCCATTTGTTAGAAAATCGCCATCATAAACCACACAAATTGAAGCCCTCTTCCATATGGTGTTTTTGTATGGCACTCGATCTACTAACATGAATTTGGCAGACCCACCATGTCCAGAGCCACCTGCAGCTCTGCCCAAGCAAGATACCTAAAAGAGTTACCTGTCCCATGGTACCCTTGAGATGGGGAGACTTATGATGAAGAACCGAGTCCAGTTTCTGCTCAGCTCAAGTCAAAAGTGTAAGGTCCAAACAAACCCAGAGAGTGAAAGGTCTTCACCTCTAGGCTGGGGTCACCAGAGCCCAAGCAGTGGCTTCTGTGAAGGAGGAAAACTGCCAGCAAGGTTAGATCTGGCAGGCAGAGAAGATCACTGCAGGAACTGGCTCCCAAGCAAAGCCAAGGAACGACAATGGGGAAGACACAGGCACCATGGTGGCTGCTCTGAGACATGGCCTGGACTGATTTGACTGTTTGGACTTAGAAAGAATTTCACATTCATCTCTGACCTTTTCTTGACGAACTTCGTCCACAGCACCTTCCCCTTGATCAAATACTTTCCCAGACCCTGATGTTAACAAGGACAAGCACTGTGACAACTCAGAGACCAGTCAAAATTGGGTCGTTTCCTGCCACTAATCCGTGTGATTCAATGATATTAAAAAATAAACAAGAGAATTCATTTTCTTTTTTACTTTTAAATGAGGCCCCATTTAGAGCAGAACAATTTTGATGCTGAGACTTCTTAGGCAAATGGTCCCTAAGGGATGGCGTCAAAGAACTTAGGGTCTAACCATTGTTTTCTGATCACCATACAGACACCAACCCCCTACATCGATGAGCAAGAGAAATGAATCTGGTTTCCAAAAATGAAGTCCAGAAAATAATATACACGCCTACATTTCATTTTCTAAATTAAGCTGGTGTTCTCCATTAACTTTCCACTGGGGACTGAGAGAAAATTATTCCAAAACTAAGAACTAAATTTAAAGCTAGGGGGAAAAAAAAACCCTCATCAAGCCCAAATGTTTGAAGCAGCTTTACTACAAATTTTTAAAGTTAGATGTAAAGTGACTGCCTATTTCAGAGTTCACTTTGTCAAGCCAGGAATCCAAGTGTTCAAATGGAGTCATGTAAAAACTCAGGGATTGGATAAAGGTAGCTTCTCCCCTGAGTTTTAGCAATTAGAGGAGCACAATCCACTAAATTTTTGGTGCTAGTGGTTGGGCGCACTGTATCCATCAGGATACTTTAGTTGCAAGCAACGGAAAGCAGGTCTAGCTGATGTAAGCAGACAGTAATTTACTGGAGGAATGGATATCCGGTAGCTTAGAATCGATGGGAAGACTGAAGAGCCTGTTGTGAAAGAAAACAGAAAACCCGGTAGCTGCGAGAGTCTGGGCCTCAAAATCTCATCAGCTGCCACTGCAGGAGTAAGTGGCTCCAATATCCTTTCCCTTCTTGTTTCGTTCTGCTCAAGTCTTGGATCCCAGAATACAGCTGAGTAGCCCCACTTGGGCCAAGGCCTCACCCTTTGACCTGGGAAATGGCTACATGGCTGTGTTCATTTTGTATAAATTATTCAAGCAGTACACTTAGGATATGTATAGTTTTCTGAATGAATCTTATGCTTCATTTAAAAAAGTCACACCTAACCTATGACCCAGCAATAGACTTTTGAGAAGTAAAATATACAAAAGAAATAATATATATGAAAGAAATGAAAACATGTCAACAAAAAGACTTATGGCCACAGCGAAAACTAAAAACAGCCTAGAGCTCTAGCAATAGGCAAATGGATAAACAAATTATACTTATTCATTCAGAAATACTACTCAGCAACCAACAGGAAGCAGCTATTGATACACATACAACATGGAAGGATCTCAAGACATTGTGTTAAATGAGAGTGAAAGAAGTCTTTGATGAAAGAGTACGTACTCTATATTATTCCATTTATATGGAATATATTTATATGAAGTTCTATCACAGGCAAAACTGATCTAGGGTGAAACCAATCAGAATAGTAGTGGTTGATTCTAGGGAGCAGGGCAGGAATTGCCTGGAAAAGGCATGAGGTAACTTTTTGGGGTGATGGTCACGTTCTCTATCTTGACAGGAGTTTGAGTTGCACAAATATATGCATTTATCTGAGTTTGTTGAATTGGAAACAAGACTGTGCATTTCATCATATACACTTTTTACCACAAAGGGAAAGAAACACAAAACAATATTGAACTTTAATGATAAGCTTGCTGACTTCAGCTTTGACTGTTTTGTTCATCAAAAGATGCTATTAAGATAGTGAAAAAGCAAGTCACAAACTGAGAGAAGTATTTGCAACACATAATAAACAAAGGATTAGTACTAGAATGTAAATACGGGGGTGCTCTTTTATGAATCAGTAATAATCTAATAGAAAAAATATAGGTAAAGAAAATACAGGTATATAAAAACGAGGGAAGACAGCCCATAAACATATTTAGCCTTAGCAGTAATCACTGAAATGCCCATTTAAGCCACAATGAGATACTAGTTCACACTTACCAGTTTGGCAAAAATCAAAAGTACGGATGATACTAAGTATTGGTGAGGATGTAGAGCGACAAGCACTCTGACCCAGGGCTGGAGGGAATAGACACTGCCTCAGACTTCAGGAATCAACAGGAGGGGAAGACGCATAAGGACTGTGACCTTCCCATTCTGCATCCAAATGTACATCCTGGAGAAACTCACGCATAGAAAGGAGGTTGGTAATAGTAAAGAAAAGCAGAAACAATCCAAATGCCCATCAACAAGTGAAAGGGATAAATAAATTGGGTATCTTTACACGGGGTAGTAAAAAAGGAACTATAGCTACCTGTAACAACAGGATGAATCTCAACCACACACAGACATACAAACAAATACGGTGTGATCTCACTTATAAAAGAAAAAGCATATAATGCATTGTTTAAGGATATAAATTTATTGGGTAAAGCTATGACGAACAGCAGGTTAACGATTATAACAAAATTCAGGTTAGTGTTTCCTCTGGGCGTGGGGCAAGAGAATGTCCATTTGAGAGGTAAAAGGGGCTGCTGGTCCAGCTTAAGTTAGCTGGTCTTTCTTAAGCTAGCTGGGCATATGACTGCTTTATTATTTTTCTTTAAACTGTACATATATGTTTTATATGCTCTTTTGTATATAAATTTCACAATAATTTTTTAAATCAATTACTTATATTCCAACAATATCGAGTTAAAAATAAAATGTTTTTTTAAAAAAAGACTATTACCTAGCAACAAAAACATAAAACACCTAGGAACGAACCTAATAAGAAATGTTCACAACCTCCATGAAGAAATCTATGAAGTTTAATGGGTGCTATAATAGAAGAGATGATAGGAAAGAAGAAATAAATAAGTACGGGGCAGACCACATTTCTAGATAGGAAAACTCAATATAGTTATTTTATGATTTAATGTAATTCCAAATTCGATTCTAATGATATTTGTAGAAAAACAATGAAACGATGATTATAAATGTTATATAGAAGAATAAATAGACAAGCATAACCAAGGAAATTTTTAGAAAGAATTTGCACTTCCAAGTATTAAAATATCTAAAGTCACAATAAAAAATGTGATAGTAGAGAAAAAAGAGATAGATGAATGAAAAAACAGGAAACCCAGGAGTTAGTATGTTCACACAGTATAATAAAACCAACATTTAAAGTCAGTCAGGAGAAAAAGGAAGGACACCTAGTGTCTGAGACCAAAACCTATAACCTGCTAACACCTAGTTACTAGTCATACCAGTTACTGGACCTGGGCGGCTAAGGGATAAGACAGGAGGAAGACACTCATTGTTTGCCTTTTGTAACTTTTAAATTTTAAACAACATGATTATAATGTATATCGCAAAAATAAATTGAAATTTAAATATATAGCTGGTGGGGAAAAAAATTGAATTGAAAGAACGATTTGACAGTTTGGAAAGAAAGAAAATCAGGCTCTTATTTCATATCGTAAACCAAAATAAATTTCGACTGGATTAGGGTTGAACATAAAAGAGAACACTGAATGAATAAGCTGAAACCAAATAAAGAAACTGAAAAAAAAGTAGGTGAATATTTATCTAACCATGGGGTGGGAAAGACCTTTCAAACCTAAAAGCAAAGGAAGAAATCATAAAATGAAAAGACCAATGGGCTTAACCACACATATTAATCTACTCAGGCTGCCATAGAGCCTGGGTGGCTTAAACAACAGACATTTATTTCTCACAGTTCTGCAGGCTAGAAGTTCAAGATCAAGGTGCCAGCCGGTTTAGCTCCTAGTGTGGACTCTCTTCCTGACTTATAGACAGTGGCCTTCTTGCTGTGTGCTGACATGGCTTTTCCTCAGTGTGTGCAGAGGAGAGAGAGCGAGCAAGCCAGCTCTCTGGTGTATCTTATAAGGGCACTGATCCCATCCTGAGGGCCCCACTCTCATGGCCTCATCTAACCCTAATTACCTCCTGAACACCCCATCTCCAAATATCATCACATTAGGGGTTAAAGCTTCAGCATATGAATTTGAGAACACATTCGGTCCACAATACCAAAGAAAGATTAGAAACTTCTCTATGCTTAAAAGTAATAATAATAGAAAAACAATGAACTGAGAAAAATGTATTATATATAAGTCAGCCAATATTCTCATGGATAAGTAAACATGTTAAATAAAATACAGGTTATAAAAACCATTTATATAGCATGATCTCAATTTTAAAATATTAAACAGTGGTTATCTCTGAAGGTTGGGGATCAT
Organism: Eidolon dupreanum; assembly: GCA_028627145.1. NCBI lineage: Eukaryota > Metazoa > Chordata > Mammalia > Chiroptera > Pteropodidae > Eidolon > Eidolon dupreanum. Next base: position 73,947,981 of record CM053506.1, read on the forward strand.
AGATTTTTATTTTCTTCTCTGTTTTTGTGCATTTTCAAATTTTCCACAATGAATCAATTACTTTCATAATTAAAAAAAAAATTATTTTCAGAAGTGTTATGTCATGGTCAAGCAATATCAGGGGGAGAGGGTTCAATTCTGCAAAACTGTAAGAATGGTTGATGAGCCACGTACGTAGCACAGCCCAGAGTCTGTCTATCACCCTGAAAGAGGCAAGAACCTCTCTCTAGAGGAGGCAAGCATGATGGGGATCTGGCCCCAGTGGAAATCCTGCCCCATGGAAAAGGGAAGACTGATTCAAGATGGCTCCAAAGGGATAGACTCAAAAGTAGAGCAAGAGGCTCAAAAGAAGGGAAGAATTTCTCCCTATATGAGCTGTCTCTAAATGCAAAACATGATACGTATAGTTAGCCTCCTGTCACAGTCCATCCATGACTCAGAGATGGATGGAGGAAGGTTTCTTCTATCAGCAACAGGGTTAGACTAGACATTAATTTTTAAGTATAAATATTTTTCCCTTTAAGAATTTAAAACAGATTGTATACTTAAAATGAGTTAATTATTTCAGGTATATAAATTATTCAGCCATAAAATTATTTTTAAAAATTAAAATATCCCAGAGATGACTAAATTTCTGTTTGATCATCCCTCCCTACACACACACACACACACACAGACACACACACACACAATCCTAGTCCCCTTCCCGCTCCCCTGGAGATAATAGCTAATATAAGCTTGGAATGCACTTTTCCTAGACTTTTTATATGCTTTTACATGTAGGTATGTTACATATATCTATATGCATAAAAGTATGAAGAACTATGTGAATATATTCCTACAAAGAGCATTATATTTATCACTTTGAAACTTACTTTCTTCATCTTACAATCTTAGAGATTCATCTATATTGTTATATAAAGATCTAACTAATTCTTTGTCAAAGCTGCATAGTACTCCCAGGTATAAAAATTCAAATTTATGTAACTATTCCACCATCAGCAAACATTCAAACTGTGCACAATTTTTCACCATCGCAAACTGCCATAAAGACTGTCCGAGAACTTCCCAGCTGTGCACACATGCCAGTGTTTCTTCGGGGCAGATCCTGCCTGAAAAGTAGAATTCCTTCCTATATCACGGCAGATGTAGTTTTTTTTGTTTTTGTTTTTGTTTTTAATTTTAACTGGCCTTGCCAAATTGATATTCATTGCAACGTTCCTTTTGAAACCTCAGATCCCATGGCTTTATAAATCTGATCCCTGTGAAATTTCTTCATGTCACTGACAGTCTGGCATTTTGGCCAATTTGGCATCTTCTGTGCCTTGGTTTTGTCCCACCACTCTTTCTTACTATTCAAATCATCATCTAACAATGGGATAGGTGGCCCTGGCCCCTAGCAGCATCCAAGCACAGGCCAAATGGCCATGTACCCTGGCTACTCATTGAGGGGACTCTTAAATGGGTCTAAGCCCAAGGTGCTGCATCTCTGTGACTCAGAGGATGCACTATCAGTGAATGAGAAGGAGGTGGGGGATGAGCACGAGGAAACTTAACAAACCCTGGTATCAACTCAACTGCTTGGATGGGCCAGGCCCACAGAGGAAAACACACTCATATCTAAATTAGGCATGAGGCAGGGCTGGATATTGACAATCATTCATTCTCTTCACCAGGCAAACCCACCACCAACTTCATATTGATACCCACAACTGTCACTGCAACACGCAACTGATCAACTGTCCATGATTTACTAAGTGCTTTTACATAAGGTGCTAACTACATAACTGCGGTCTTATATAAGGTACTCTGGTATTTTTAGCAGCATGTAACTGCCATTTGAAAGGAGGGGCTGCTCTCTCAATGAATGCTGCTTACTTATAGGCTGATAGAGTCCTTGAAATGTGATGTTTTGCAGGGTTGAGGTTGTCTGTGCGGAGGCCTGCAGCACCAGCTACTCTGCAGTTTCGCCAGGCCTGTCTGACCGTCCCCACCTCCCCCAGCCACAACCAGCAGAAAGCCGTACACATCACCTTCCTTACCCCCAGGCCTCACGGCAATGAGAAAAGGGTCAGTTCACAGACTTGGCAGAAATCAATCAGTCACCTCTTAGCTTAGCAAGCTCTCCCCAAAACCAATGAAGTGAAAGGGGGCAGGAGGAAACCAGGGCCAACCCTGGCCCTGCTCCCTCATCCTCGGAGCTGCCTGACCCGCCCTCCCCCAACCTAGGTACCTACCTTTATGTCACCTCCCACCTCTCACAAGAAATCCAAGATTCCAGGGACAGTGAAGTCAGGCTGCAGCCCCTCTGGAAATGGAGTATTCTGGGTTTAGGGACTGCTGCCTTTTTTGCTATTGCAGTAAATTTTATTGAGGTATGACAAACACAGAGAAGGACACATATCAAAACTGATGAATTTTGAGAATATGAACATACCTATGTGACCAACGCCCAGATAAGGAAACCAAACATTACCAGCCTCCCAAAGCCTTCCTGGTGCCTCCAGAAACCCACTACGTTGACTTTCAACACCTCATATTCATTTTGCCTTTGGCTACTTTATAGATATGAAATCATACAGTACGTGCTCTTTTTCATCTGGCTCCTTTGCTCAACAGCGTTTGTGTGACTCATCCATGTTGTTCCATGTGGCTGTAAATTGTTCATTCTCACTGTGTTGCAGTGTTCTATTGTGTGAATTGAACCCAATTTATTTGTCCATTCTACTGCTGATGGATGTTGGGTGATTTCCAGTATTGGACTATGGCAAATAGTGCTGCTATAAACTTTCTAGTACATGCCTTTTTATGGTAGCCTTTTGTCTATCATAAGATATAAAACGTTGAATACTACTGCTCTAAGCCTCAAATCTTAAGTCAATCTGCCCACCTCTCCAATGTACCCTTTCTAAAACCTATTCTACCACCTACTTGCTCTGTGTCCTTGGGCAAGCACTTAACCTCTCTGTGTATCAGTTTCCTTACCTGTAAAATGGAGATAATAATATTATTTCTAAGTTCATCTAGTTGAGGATTAAATACGGGAAAAGTGCCTGTACATAGCAAGCACTCATCACTTTTAGTAGGTATGATTTCTGCCAAAGGCACCCAGTCTTTCTCAGCACCCAAGACACCCTGCTTTGGGTGGCCCCTGCTAAAACAGCTGAGCCAGGCCCTCACACAGGAAACAACAATTGAAGACAAATAATTTCACCTGTTATTGGAAGACAAACATTTCCAACCAGGGCAGAGCTGCACCAAAAAGCCCTCCACACCACTCTAGACCATGGCTACTGTCTTTTTACCCACAGGGCACTGGATTTCACTCAAAATGTGACCTACACCAGGAGCACCATTCTGAGGTCACTATTAATGGTGTGCCAGCAGCCCGGTGACAAGCTGCTGGGGCACCGACAGTGCCCAGAAATTGGTGCCTGAAAAAACAAATGTTTTAAATGTCCATGCAAAAGGAGAGTGAAGTGGATTATTTCATCTTTTTAGGTGACAAAGTTAGAAAAAGCCCCTCGAGGCATACAGTGCAGGGACCTAAGAGCAACAGACTGGGGCTTTGCACTACTGGTTGCCATAGCAACTGTATTTCACAGCAGGAACTCATTTTCATATGACAGTGACCTGTGGAGGGAAGGGAAGAACAGCTCCTAAAGAAACTTAGTTGAAGGGGATATTATTGAGGGGAGGATCCATTTTGTTTGCCAAAAGAAGCATTTAAAAGTGCCTTAAGGGACAGAAATGACCTGAAGGCCCCTAGGGGTTCTCTGTTCCACCAATTACTTCAGATCTCCCCCGCCCCCCCCCACACACACACCGCCTATTTTGAAGGCCTCCAGGGCAGATGTCACAGCAACCGAGTCACTGGTCCCACTACTAACCCTATGCAGATGTCACAGCATCTCTGAGTCACTGGTTCCAACATTAACCATCTGTTCTGTGACAAAGTCTTCTCCTGGACCCAGCTGAGTCCCGTACTCCTGGGCCAGGAGCTGAGAGGACCTATAACACTCCCTGGACTGAGGCATACACTTTTGGACAAATTCAAATCCAAGTATCAAAATCAGCCTTGGGAGTCAGAAGACTTGAGGTCCAGCCTCTGTTCTGCCAACCTGTGTGTGGACCTCTCTGGGTTTGTGTTCTCGAGGGCAGAATGAAGACAATAATCATAGTACCTACCCTCCCGGGCGTTGGGAGGATAACACACATGAGGGAATGCCTGGAAAATCAGCACACACCCCACACATAACGATCACTCAATAAACAGCTGCTATGATTAAGAGCCGGAAAAGCATCTCTCACATCCATGATATGATTGGAGGCTAACAGCAGAGAACAAAGTATTAACTTGGGTGGTGCAATCTAAAATGAATCCATCAATAAGCCAGCAAGAGTACAGACCAATGGGACTCCAGAACACTGGAAATGTCCAGGAGGCAGGTGGAGTTTGAACCAGATTCTGAAAGATGATGGGATGTGTTCTTGGAAGTTTGGGGGAGGGAATTCCTTTATTGAGACTCTAGAAGGAAGGCAAGAGGCTTCAATGACACAAAGGGACCTGCAATCAGCAGACAGGCAGCTGTAATGGTGGCCTCGAGGGCACAGTGGAGAAGGCCAGGAAAGGAGCCTGCAGTGCAACTGGGAGAGGCAAAGAATTCCCAGGAAAATGGCTCCTGAGCTGGATCCCAAAGGGTAAGGGCAAGAGGGCCAGCCATGGAAAGGAGAGAAGTCGCAGGACAGGAAATTGGTTCTAGAGAGCGAGGCCACATGACTAAGGGGCCACATGAGGTAAAGGAGTCAACTTGTATTGGGGGAAACTCAAAACCTCTGAAGATTTCTCAGGGGACGGGGTTCCGCGACAGAGTAAACAAAGTAGTAAGGGACCATTGGGCTAGAGGCAACATGCCAAATGGACTGCGGGGGCTAGAGGGGATTCAGGCATGAGCGAGGACTGAAATGTTCAAGACCTAGTCACAAAGGGACTTGGAGAAGCAGAGACACTTCAGGGAAAAGTGAGTGTGACAGAGGAGGAAGAGGAACCCACTGCTGAGGAATAAGTGAGGGTAGCTGCCCAGGAGAAGGAGCAGGCCAGCCTTGGATGTGCTGAATTTGGAGTGTCACTGGGCACTCGAAAGAGCAGGGACTGGAGCTGGATTCTAGAGGGGGAGTACTCCAGGAGAGAGCTCCCTGAGAAACTAAACACAAGGCCTCACAAAATGCCCCAGAAAAGATGGAAGAGGGGTCAGAAGAGAAGGAACAATGGAGAACTAAGATCAAAGCCAGGACGAAGGGGTGCCCCAGAAATCACAGCAGAAAAGGCTGCAAAGAGGACGCATGAACACAGGGGTCCGCCTCCCGGGCAGATGGACAGATGGACAAGGCGGACAAAAGAGTAGTGTTTGAAAACAAGATGATTTTCAGGGAAGCAGCTTCAGCAAAGCCATGGGGCCAGCAGCCAGGCTGCGGATCATGAGGGGAGGCTGGAGCAGAGAAGCAGGCAGCAGGTGCAGAGCACTTGTCGGGAAAATGTGACAGTGAGAGAAAAGAGGAAATGAAGCTTATGGCTCCCATGCAGGATTTTCCCCCCAAGAGATGGGAGGCCAAGTGGATGGGCAGGAGGATGAAGGCACATGGCGACCTGGTAAGGGCACAATCTCTAAAGTGTGGGGGCAGGGAGGGGCAGAGACTGGACTGCAGCCCTGGCTCTGCCAATGTTCTTACGAGGGTGGCCAGGGCTGACTCCCCCAGCCCTCAGACTGCTGGGAGGACCAAAGGTTTCTTTCACTTGGCTGCACAGATGGCACCTGATCATTCACATTTCATGCGAATCCCCCTTGCCCTGGGTTTCCCTCTTCTGCAACTGTCATACCACTCCCCAGGGTAACCAGGTCTTCAGCCTCTGAGCAACCAGGCAGGGGACAAAATTCCCAGACTTCCCAGCAGAGCCCTGGCTGCAGCCCAAGGAGGCTTCAGCCCTAACAGCTCAAGTGTCATGGGCTCCATTGTGAGCACAGAGCCCTCATCCTGAAGCAGTGAGGCGCCCTGGTTGAGTTTCAACACTTCCTCCAAATCTAGAAAAAACAGAGGTAGGGCTGATGCTGGGAGTGGGTTTCGGGAGGACTGGAAAACACGGGGCAAGAGTCTCAGCTGAAGGCACAAGTGGGCAGGGTGAACCAGGGTGTCTGGCCAGCGAGAAACCCCTCCATCCCGCACTCAAACACACTTTTGGGCACCTGGCCATGTGTGTAAGTTCAAATGGCCGGGGCCCGGGCCCACCACATCATCCCTCGCCAATCATCTGGAGTGCAGGATCCTCACCCCACGCCAAGCAGACAGGCAGTGGAGCAACACGTGCGGCAGGCCCCCTCCTGTCGCACGTGCGCGCACCGGCAGGCGCTCGGTAAACACCGCACTTGTTGACTCTCTCGCGGGGCACACTCACCCCAGCGCCGCCTGGTGTCCGCTGCCGCCCTCGCCCTCCCTGTCGCCTCACTCCCTTCCCCCACTTGGCCGCCCCAGCCTCGCTCCCGCGGTCCCCCAGCTAGGGGCGCACGACTGGCTTCCCAGAGGGCCCCGGCCCGGCTGCAGGCCAGACACAAGAGGTCCAACCGTTCCCAGGGCTGCGCCCAGGCGCTGCCCGCGCACGGCCAGCGGGGTCTCGCCTCCCTCCCCGGGCGCCAAGAGCTCCCAGTTCCTGCACGCCGCGCCAGGGGCACCTTGCGCGCTCTCTCGGCCCCCGCCATGCAGCCAAACGCACTCCCCAGCCCTTGGAGACTGGGCCCTAAAAGGGGGGCGGCCTCACTTTAGCCGGACTTACCCGCGGGTTCGGCCCTGCTGCCCGGCGCGCTCCCTGGCTGCCCTCTGGCGGTGACCGCAGGAACCTAGGCGCCCGCCCCGCCCTTCTCCCACCTGGGACCTGTTGAGGCGGGCAGGAGAACCCTGCTTGAGGTCACCTGGTAGGCGCGGGGGAAGGGGGCGGGGTGCTCTGGATGGCTGTCCTCCTAATGGAAGGGGTCTCAGTGGCCCCTTCTTGTTATTGGATAACAAACCACTATTTTTTCCCTAACCAGCTTCAAGTCCTTACTTTCTGGCACTACAGGATCCTCAAGGCTCATTTTGTATATCTCCTGCCCCAATCCTAGAATTAGCCATTTCTCTGAGGAGCCCTGCTTCCTGTATTGGCGAGAAGTATTAGAAACCAAGGTCTGGGGGGCTAGGTGTGCACTTTGCCATTGGACCCATTGCATTTTATCAATAAACTACAGCAAGTCAAGGGAAGTTAGCCCTTCCTATTGCCTTCATATTCCCTGAGGGGTTGAGATCAAGACTTCAAAGAGAGGCCCTGGACCCCAGACTCTTGAAAGGAGGTGGGCAGTGAGAGCTGGTCTGGGAAAGCCTCAGGGTGACCTGCAAGCTAAGGTGAAGGTCTGGGTGCCACAGAGTTGGCTAGGTAATGAACATCTAGCCACTACGGCTGTGAGACTGCAACCTAGAAATAAATTGGCCCATGAAAAATAAATAGCAACAGGAGGCAGGGCCCAGTAGGCAAGGTGACCCCAGAGTTTCTTGGACAAGAGATCATTACTGTGGGTGTTTGGCTGAAGAAAGCTTCTGGTTGTGTATGTCTCTTTGAGAGATGATGTTTATATTTTAAAACTATTTCTCAAATGTGGCTTTGGGGCCTCTTGTGTCAGAAGCGCCTCAGGGCTCATTGACTACACAGAGTCTTATAGGCTCTAGTATTGAATCTGGTGGGGGGCCTAGAATTGCATTTCAAACGTATTCTCCAAGGACTCTGATGTGCACCAAGGCTGACCCTTACAGAAGGACTGGAAGTCCACAGTCAGGATACTACTGAGGAATCTATGTCTGTTCTCTTTCTGCAGATGCCAACCTGATCCTGTGTTGCTTTTGGTTCTTTCTTGGCCATCAGAACAAACATATTGCTCATTTTTGAGCCTCAGCAGGAACAGCCTCATTGAATTCTACCTTTCTTTTGACAAAGACCCTCTCCTTGGCCAAATTTTAGTTGGATTCCTCTGAGCCTCCTCTCCACTAGGCCTCAACTTTGGCCTATCAGAATTTCAACTCTTAACACAAACAATTTTGTCCACCCCACACAGAGAGACTTGAAAAAAACAAAAATCTAACATAGCTTTTAGCAGGCTAAGACCCCTGTGTCCTTGTGATGACCTGGCCCCTCCCTGAGTATGAAAAAACTCAAAGCTGCCAAAAGAATTTGTCATTTGTTCCAGTCAACATCTGCAGATAGGTCCCTGACCTCCATTTTCTTAGAGAATTTATTTAAAAATCTTACTGTTGTAAATCCATTCTCCGCGCCTTTGAGATGTATATGTATCTCCTAGAACCCAGGAATGCCTTTCTCAAGGACTGAGAGCCCTTCCTCTGAAGTGTAGTCATCAGAAAGAACAGGGTCCCTGTGTCCCAGAGTCTGTGAGAAGATGGGAGCCTAACCTGTGTTACCAGACACAGATGGCATAATCACACTGACATTGACCACTTACCCACTTTTTCTAATTTTTCACTTTCTTGACAATGCTCAAGCTCCACTTGCTCCCCCTCCCTGCTCCCTCATTCTCTCTTTAAAAGGTCAAGTCACCTCTACACAAATCAGAATCAAGCTTGATTCTATACTAAAGTCTCTTTCCCTCCTGCAGTAGGACTGAATAAAATCCATCCTTATGACTATTAACTAGTGTCCAGCTTTGTTTTTCTTTAACACTTTCTGGTAATGTTCCTGGTGAGAGGGAGCCTTGGAGTTGCTATCTCAGAATCAACAGGGATTCAGAGTTAAATGGCAGCCTACAAAGGCAAGCAGAAGGGTGATTGTTCAGCTGTCATCCAACAAGGCCTGAATCAAGGATTTTCCCTTGTTTAGGTAGAGAGGCCCTCAGGAGGCAGAAGGCTTCCTATTGACTTCACAGCATAAATTAACAAAAACTAATACAGGAAGAAACTTAGATCTTTGAGTTCTGAAAATATCCTGGAGGGCAGAGGTGTAGACACAATAATTAACATTCTAAATGAAATTAAAATCCAAAGAGAGGCCTCAGCTTCCTCATCTGTACAGCCTTTAATTACAGAAGGTGTGAGGGAAGGGGCTGTGCAAACAAAATCACTAGTGGGTAGGTCCTAACTTCCTGAGACTTGAAGTATGAAGAGACCAGCAGAGATGGCCCGGACATGACTAACAGATCGTTACACTCACACATTACACAGACCCCGTGTAATTACTTTCTGTGCATTATCTCACATGTACCATTATTGTCCCCATTTCACAGGCAAGGAAACCAGGGCTTAGAACAGGCTGTGGGGGGCCTGAGTAGGCCAAGGTCCTAGTAAGGCCAAGGGCCTGTTTGTTCAGGGCAACCCAGTGAATGACAGGTGTCACTTCAATGCTCACATAGTCACAGGAAGAAAAATACTTTAGGAATATCCAGACACCCACCTGAAATATTCGCAGGGTCACTGTCATCAAGGCAGACTCCTGAGGAAAGCACCTCAGTGCTGGGGCCTGGAGCAGGGCCCTGACAAGGCGTCACTCTCACTGGCTTCTGCAAATCACATATGTTCTGAAATCCGTGTTTTTCGAGGAACAAATGTCATTCCTCAAGATCAGCCAGGAGTTGAGAATGTCTCATCACTGGTACTGCACTCGGGCCATTTTGTCTATCGGTCTGAAGTTCGAAGCAAAGCAAAACAAAACAAAATGCAACACTGTATCTGCACTAGGAACTACGTTAAAAGTCAAATAATAACTCATTTAATCCTCTCAAACCCATAATGTGAGTATTTGTTATCATGACAATTGAAAAGATGAGAAAGCTGAGGCACAGAAAGGTTAAATAATTGCCCAAGGAGACCCAGCAGATAAGTAGCAGAAATAGGATTCAAACCCAAGCAGTCTGGTTGCAGATCCCTGGCAAGTGTCAGAGAGGAAGAAACTTTCCTCTACCCTCAAGGTTCTGTTGGCTATCTTAATAATCAAATAGACATGAGACAGATTAACAAGGGGAAAATAACCATATTTAATAATTTAATACATATGTAGGGGAACCCTGCATACATGAGAGAGTCACAGACCCCACACAGGAGAGGTACGGAGATAGAAAGGGAACATGGGTATATAAGACATTCTGAGTTAGGGATGAGGTAAAAGTGCTTTGGGGGACTTCAAAGGATGATAAGAAGAGCAGATTTTTAGTAAATAGAAGTTTGCCCTGCCCTGTAGGTAGGTCAAAAGAGATTATCTCCGATAATCTCTTCTTATGGGCAAGGTCCCTAATTCAAATTCTTCTAGGTAGTTAAGGGAGGGGCAGAAGTTCCTCTTAAGCCCATGCCTAAAGTTGCCTTTAGCTCAAACAATCTGCATACCACAGAGGTACACCTTGGGATAACTCATTCTGAACCCCCACAAAAATGACTAGGACATGATACAGCCTGCCAGAGTGGGGAGGGTAGGCATCTGGGTGGCTTCCCACCTGAGTCCCACTGGGCTTCCTCTCCTCTAGGCCTTTGGTCAGCTGAAGGAGTTATCCAAGCTCCTTCTGTCAAGTTCTCCCTCTGGAAC